>JALPQD010000045.1:3740000-4177500 GCA_023101885.1 Typhlomys cinereus
TACAGTTCTGAAGTATCAAGGAAAAAAAATGCCCCTCTTTATTTCTTAAGTTTCTTATCCCTTAAATATTCACATTAATAAATCTTATAGTACACGTAAAATAGGACATGTGAGTTACACAATGAACACTATTCTAAGGGGCAACTTAAAACAGTAAAGGATCCAACAATTTGGGAAATGATGTCAAATCTTCTTTCTGTTTACTGTCTGTAAACAAAAGGCTGAGTCTTGTGGTCACCACAGGACAGCAAGGACCCTGCCCGCATGAAGGAAGAACCCACGCTAGGTGACCTAGGTCAGGGCCAACGGGCAGCTCTGCAGCAGCTGCAGCTCCTGCGTGTTCACATCGTCAGGCTCTGTAGTGCTGGCCCAGCCTTCTCCACAGGGCGGGGTGGACTTCTTGACAGTGTGGTCGCTTTGGTTGCTGCTGCGCTCTCGTGTTTACAATGGGTCAGTGAGTCACCTACTCCACTCAATATTCCGATCATATCACATCCAAGACATCAGCAGATCATCACCCTGACTGAAAAAAGTTTAAGCACAATATTTTCCCAAGAGCGAATTTCTTTAAAATGATCCAGGTTAAAAAAAAATCTTAATACTAAAGTAGTTGTGAGGAATGCAAACCAGATAAGGAAAGCCCCAGTCTACTTTAGAATATGGGTTTATCTTTCAAGACAATGTTAAAAGCATAGTGGGAACATATGTAAAAAAGAACTACCCCACTCAGGTATAAAATTTTAGACTATTTCAATGATTACAGAGGGAAAACTGACACAATGTAGTCACTTGGTAAAACTAAAAGTAGAAACAAATATGCTTATCAATTAAGAACAAGAAACCTAAGAGAGTTTTACCTCTAATTCTTACACCACTAAATCATGGCTCCATGCAGAAAGAGCAGTGTAAATAAAATTGGGAGTATCAAAAGTCACTTAATTGTCTTTAACCTTCCCACTAAGGCTAAACAAACAAGCAAGAAATAGGTGAAATGGATCAAGCAGCCCACTGCTATGCTGCTTGCTCCATAAGAAAAGTGGTTACCTGTCTGTGAGCCAAAGGCCTGACCCGGTATGAACTCTGGACAATCAATCAGCCGAGAGAAATCAGTCTGAGACACATTGCGTGGAGGAGGGCCAGGGATTGGCCATTTCTCTGGTTCTATCTTTTTTCTCATTTTCTCATCAACAATCTCAACTTCTGTGCTGTCCTTCAGTGCCTAACGGTACAAAATTAAAGCAGTTACAAAGCAAGACAAGAAATTCAGCTACGTGTCTTACAAATTTCAAAACTTTCATTTAGTAAACCATATTCCTGTTACTAGCTCTAAAGATGTCTATACATGCTGCTGTATGAACAGAACTCACCTCTGGGCACAGTGGTACATGCCCGTAACCACAGTTCTTGGGTAGCAGAGCCACAGGGTGATGCCTGCTCTAGGTCAGAGCAACAGTGGAGTTAGACCTGTCTACACCGAGGGCATGCCCACTAAGCCAGCACAACATGGAGAAGCACTGTAGTATTGCTTCAGTCAGGCTCATTCCCACACACTTGGCTACAGTGAACAGGAATTGTTGCTTACACCATCTTGTCTTGGTGTACAGAAGGCTAATGTGGGTAGAATCACATTATCTGCAAATACTGTATTTGGGCTTCTCCTGTTTACATTCCTTTTACATCCTTCCTATTCTTATTGCTGTTAAGACTTCAAGAACTGTACTGAACAGGAGTGGACTGGGCACCCTTCTCCCATTTGGATCTTACTGGGAATGCTTTACATTTCCTGGAGGTTTGCTATCTAGAGCTTCTTTCAGCTGAGGTAAACTCCCTCTACACCTGGCCTCTCCATGACTTTTATCGCAAATCGCAGAAGCAAAGCACCTCTATGATGGACATAGAAAACAACCCTCCCTGTTAATATGGAAGCACAAATGGCAACAGTCCCAGCAACTCTGCACAAGACTCTGCAGAAGTCATTACCAGACCTGACTTCACACTTCACTATAGAGCCGATGCTCATCAGAACAGCATGGTACAGGCGCAAGATAGATGGATAATCAATAGAGTAGAATACAGAACCCAGACAGGAATCACATAACTATGTCTTCTGATTTCAACAAAGAAGCACAAACAATGCAGTGAAGAGATGACAGCATCTTCACCAAGTATGGCTGGGAGCCTAGACACCACCTGACATGTACACACAGTGGAACATTACTCAGCTACAAATACAAATGACATGAAATTTTCAAGTAAAGGATGGAACTAGAAAAATTTATACTGAGCAAGGTAATGCAGGCTCAGAAAAGAAAATGCAGCATGTTAGCTGTAGTGTATGAATACAGTTGTATGCTTAATTTGGGAGCACTTCTAGAAAGCATAGCAACAGAAAGGTGGGAATGCCCAAAGACAGACCCACATAAGCAAGCTGACAGAAGAAAGGGGTATACTGGAAGCAGAAAGTTACAAATGGAAAAAGAGAGAGAAGAGGGGGCCCGTTAGAAGTAGGGAGATGAAAAGCCACATAGAATCTACTAACATGTAAGGCATGTAACAAGCCATCAAAGAAGTCTAGGCCAGACACCAGCTATATAATCAGACCGAGAGATAAGGGTCACTAAGCAGAGACTGCAGCGGCCTTTATGGGCTACTCCACAGGCCAGGGCAAGAGGGCCTAGAACCTCCAAACAAGACAGACTCTTGCCATTCCACTGCACTGCCACCACAACAGGTGATTAAGACCTATAGCTGATGATACACGCTTGGAAGCAGAATGCAGAGATGAAACAGAAATGAGCCTGAACCGTCCTCCCTCCCTCCCTCCCTCCCTCCCTGCAGGTGGCGGTGGCAGCGCCAGCAGCTGTGGGAGGCTCTGAACTCCATGAACTGTGGATACCAGTTTGTTGGGCAAGAAGTACTCTTGGCTGGAATAATTCCTCCACAGCAGGGTAACCATTGCTCTCTGGTAGATCTGAGGCTACTGAAACAATCAAAAAACCCATGACTGAGTTAGACCCAGGACTTCAGATACCTCCATGACTGAATCAGCATAGCATAAAACTGCTTTCTGCATATGTGGTTAAAATGATTATGTACCAGCAAAAGGATCGGAGTTCAAATCTCAGAAGTCACGTAAAATGCTTGGTGGACACAGTAGTCCACTTGTAATTCTAGCCTCAGAAGACAGACTAGGGATACCCACAGCAAGCTCTGGGTTTGACTAAAAACCTAGCATCAAAAGAAGAAGGTGGAAGAGCAATGGAGACAGACTCCCAATGTTATCCTGACTTCCAACACGTGTAAGAGCACATTAGCACCTGGTCTTGGGGCAAGGCGGTGCACTCCAGCACCCCAGCACTCAGCACAGAGGCAAGGCAGTGCACCCCAGCACCCACTGAACCCCGGCACCCAGTGCTGGCAGCTGAACTCACCTCCAGGATGAGAGTGAGGTTGGTGGTGAGAGCCTGCACGCGGTGAAAGCCGGCAATCAGGGAGATGGGCAGGAAGCCCTGCTCATCCATCTTTCTCCGAAGAAAGAAGTCCCTCTCCAGATTCTCTGTACTGAAGTAATACTCACTGAGAAAAGACACAAAGTAAAAAAGTTTCATCAACTAATCAGTATGAGAGAAAAGCATCTACTGCTTATATACCAGTTGCTATAAAAATACTTTACATAATAATATCCTAATGTGTTAATAATATCCTAACGTGTACATTAATATCAAAGGCATACTACAACACAGGGCAAACATAAGACAAAAAACACGCAATTTTTCTTATACATGAACATTAAAAACTAAAATACCAGTTATTAAAATTAACTTTTGGATAGATCAGCTTCACCTAAATATACAAAATTAAAATCACATTTTACTTGTAAAAGTCTAATTGTAGGGACTGGGAAGATGGCTCAGTGGTAAAAGCCTTTGCCTTCCAAGCAAGAGGACCTGGGTTCAGATCCCAGATTCCACAGGAGGTGATAGTCACCTGTAATTCTAGCCCTGAAAGACAGAGCCTAGAACCCCCAGGGCTAGCTGGGTATCCAGACTAACCCTAATGGCTACTCTGGATTAGTTAGTGACCAGCTCACAAAAAGGTAGAAGAGGATGAGTCCCAATTATCACCCTTGGTACTCCACAGGTACACACACTCAAGTGGCATTCACACACATATATGCCCATACACATATAGACACACATTCCACACACACATACATTAAATTTTAAAAATTAGAATAAAATTTAGAAAGTTCATTTGTTTTATATGATTGGGAATCCAGGACTCAGTGCATGTTAGTAAGTATTCCACCACTGAGCTCCTTCCTTTGCAAAGCTACAGACCGGCTTCCATGAGACACTAAATAACAAAGACATGCCAGCTCACTGTCCAAATCACTGAGAAGAACATACAATCTTTGTTTCCTCTACTGACAAAGTGCTAACCTTGTGTAGCACTTCTTCACCACAGCAACCAGGTTTGGTAAAAACATGTGGTGGACACATAGCACACACCTACATCAAGAATGCTGACTCCAGTTTTCCTTAGTATGTATGTGCTGTGTATGCACGCACGTGCTGTGTTTTGAACCCTTGGACTCCATAATGCTAGTGTGTGTGTGTGTGTGTGTGTGTGTGTGTACTTAGAACTGCATGCATGCTACTGTACCATCAGTCCCAGGCCCTCCCTCTCTTTGAACTTGACAGCCATAACTATGAGACACTGAGAATCATCAGCAAACGCCAGGAAGACAACACAATGGAAGAATACTTGCCCACCGCTTGGCCCACAGCCTGTCAAGAAAAGGAAGAATGAACATATAATGTAGATAAGCAGACAGAGGGAAAATACAGAAACTGCACAGGCAGCTTGGGCATTTAGAAAAGGACAGATCCACTTGGCCTTTCCTTGGAGGATGGGCGTGGTCAGTATCAGCGTGATCAGTTATGATGAACTTCAAGACATACAAGTGACAGTCACAGCAGAGCGCAGCTAATTCCAGCATTTAAGAAGCACTCATGCAAGTGACAGCTTCCAGACTAACATGAGAACAGGATTCTGCAGAGACAGAACAAAGCAGTAACCAGGGAACATGGCTGCAGGGATGAAAATAACGTGGTGCTAATGAGACATGATCTGGGTGAGAGGAATATCAGGTCACATATTGCGGCAAAACTCATTGACTAGGTAACCTCATCACAGGCCAAATTCTAACTCTGAAAAACCAGGCACCTCTAAATAAAAATGAGTGTGTGGGGGCAAGGGATATGGGGAGGGGGAAACGGAGAGATGGCTGTGAGATTAAGCCTCTGCCTCCCAAGTGGAAGGACCTGAGATCCCAGATCCCATGTAAAAACATCAAGCAGAAATGGTGGCAGGGGGCTGAAGAGGTGGCTCAGGGGTTAAGCCTCTGCCTTGCAGGCGGAAGGTCCCGAGTTCGGTTCCTAGACCCCATGTATAGTCAGTGGGCGGAAGCGGGGGCAGCCTGCGTTTCCGGTCCTGGTAGGGTGGAGCCTGTGAATCCTGGGGCAGAGTAAACAAGGAGGAGGTGGAGGCGGTCCATGGTGGTTCCCGAATTCACCTGTGGTTCTACACACACATACACACACACACACACACACAAGCACAATTGAATAAAAAAAAAAGAAATGGTGGCAGTCTGGAATCCCAATCTAGGATGATTCCTGAAGTTACCCTTGGGCCTCACAGATACACACAGGAGGGGGGAGAGAAAAAGAGAGGGGTGGAGAGAGAGAGAATTTACTATGGGGCTACATTTTCTGAAGGAGGAAAACAGGAATTTTTTTAAACATATGACAATGAAATCTTTCTTATGTGCAATTCATCAGGCAAAATGCAAAGCTCTGAGTCTATATAATATCTGACACAGCTACAAGTTCCCACTGTTCCCACTTTTAAGAACCAGAATACTACAATGTACTCACAAGTCACTGTCACCTACACATATTCTTTAAACTTTTCATGACTGAAAGCATACTAATCTGAATGCCAAAACTGTCTCAAAAAGAAATAATCAAGACCTCAAAATCTAAATTGCTCTGACAACAGACACCCACATTGACAGCATTTGGGAGGCCAAAGCAGGAGGATCAAGAGTCTCAGGCTGGCATGAACAACCTAATCAGTTCTGATTTCCACAGCACCACAGCAAAAAAAATACTTTAACATCAGATATAAATTATGGATACAATTTTTTATTAAGTGACTGAAGTCATGTTCTTACTTTACAATGCAATTAATTATTCTTCCACAAATATAATGAAAACTTTGGAAAAAAATGATTTCTGGAAAAAAAAATCCATTAGCATCTCCCTCTGTGTACTGTGAGAAACACAAGCGACAGTCTTCACATGACTCCTGGGGCAGCCTCCACTATGTATGTTACCAACCAGCCATCCCGTGTGGCACTCTAGCAGAGCCCACCCTGATGTCACCTGCACTGGAGACACCGCGTCCACAGTGCACAACCAGTATCCACATGGAAGCAGCTTTGTTCCAACAGCACGTGAATGTCTGTCCCCATGTAGAGCTCTAAGTCCACTGTCTGGTTTCCGAGAAGGAAGGCAGGAAAAATGGCATGAGGCTGAAGCCAAATACCAGGTACTTCCTGTCCACAAAAAGGCCCTTTCTTGCCTTCAGTGTTTGCATCATTTGTGACAAAAGAACACAAAGTGCTTGGGACCCGGAGCAATCAGATGAACTGTGCAGGTATGGAGGCCCAGCCCTTGCTAATGAAGACATTTCTAGAAGCAGTAAAAGAATATCCTTTCTTTATTAGATAAATATGGATGTCTTTTAAATGCTTATGCTCACTAAAATAGCCCAATTCTCTTCACCTGGTAAAAATAAAAAATAATTCAGACTTTCCAAGTTGGCTATATAAACCACTGCAAGGTTTCCTACTTGCCATCATAGGCGCCTTATAGGAACATGCAAACACTCCAGCACACAGATGAGAGAGGGGTGGGATACTGCAAGACAGCAAAACAAACTAATTCATCAAGTTCAATAACCAGAGGCAACTTACTGAAGTGAAACTTGTCCTTACCAGACCTGCATAATGACTGACACACCAACATTCCCCATATACTATGAAAAATTGAAGAGAAACAAGAACACAATGGAAACCTTACAGACTAGAGCTGGATGAATAAAGGGAAATGCCCCTATCTGAGGCATTGGGGTGGTCTGAGGAGGGGCAACTGGATATGCCACAAAGACCTGCACCCCCACAAGTCAAAGGAAACCTTGGGCTCCATATAATCGGTCAGGAAGAAGGGTGGAGGGGAAATGGAGAGAAGCAGGGATTTGTACTCAATATGTTTGTAAAACTAAAAAATAAATTAATTTAAAAAAATTACCAGAGGCAACTACCATGGAGAAATAAAATAAGTTGGAAGCAAAACAGTAAGTATTGTTCTTTAACATGTGTCAGAAAGAAACAAGAAGTTTAGCTTAGAAGATTTGGGGGGAAAAAAAAGCAAATCAGCAGCAACTGCAAAGGAAAATCAAGAGATGGATCACAATTTTAATCCCTTATTTTCATTAACACTTATTGCTGGGATTATAGGTATAAACTATCACACCGTGCTTCTTTACAAATTTTAATATAAACATCTACTTGCAAATAGTGAATTGGAGAGGTAGAAATAGCTTTATCTGGGTCCTGATCTAAGCAGGAATGCTTCAAGTTCTCCCCATTTAGAATGTTTGCCTTAGACTTATTATATATAGCCTTTATTATGTTGAGATATGTTCCCTTCATTCCTGTTTTCTCCAGAGCTTTTATCTTGAAAGGATGTTGAATTTAGTTAAAATCCTTTTCTGTATCTGAGATGATCATGTTTTTTTCTTTAAGTCTAAGTTTATATGATGAATCGCATTTATTATTTATGTATGTTAAACCTTCCTTGCATTCCTAGAATGAACCTAACTTGATCATAGTGTATGATCCTTTTGATGGTTTTGGATTCAGTTTATTTGCAAATAATGTAAAATATGTCACATGCTCCATTTCAAATAAAAGGCAGAAGTTTTATATCCTTACACTTCCATATTCATTAAATAATGAAAAAAAACTAGCCTCTGTCAAATGGCATATGATATGAATAGAAAAAACTTAAGTATTTTGTTACTCTGCCTTAGAAACCATTATTACCATTGGTATTTCTAATATTATTGTTAGAAAATGACATTACAATTGTCTACCATGTACTTCCACAGTTTGGGAACATGACATAATGCTCCTCTATGGCTGCAAGCTGCCACTGGCGCAGGTCTACTCTGACACCCACTTACATCTGGCGCTTGATATACTCCTTCAGGAGAGCCTCCTCCACGGGGTACACCTGCACGCCTGTGCCATCGTCGTAGTAATACATCATGCTGGTATTCAGTTCTGTGGGGAATGGCTGATCTGTCCTCTCTCCATGTTCTCGGTAGCCATAGGAATAATCAAAGTTCACTTCACGGAAAGAAAGAAAAAGAAAGGTGATCGTGGGTTAAGTTAAACAGTAATTTTAAAGAAAATGCCAAATTCAAGTACTTCAAGGGATAAACACAAAACCATCTTTATGGTCAAACCAGATCTTGGTTAAAAATACAATGAGAAGCTCAGCACACCAGCCCATTCCTCCAAGTCCGTGCAATCTAACAGAAAGCCACTAGCCTTACTTACACCGAGGGTTTCCCCGACCACGGCCTCTACCCCGGCCTCTGCCGCGACCCCGGCCTCTACAGGAACCTCGGATGCTGCCACCTTCACTTCGCACGCTGGACACACTGGACACGTCGTCCTGATCATCCCTCTTTTCTCTGTCTCGCCTCCAACCTTTAAAAATGACACATCCCAATTTGCAGCAAATGTCACAACTATCCGTATGAAGTCGCAGTAAGCACTTTGCCCCAGCTTTCCTCTTTGGAGTTTTAAGAGTCGGTGTCCTGCGGTGGGGAACAGGCTGGCCTCAGTCTCCAGAGTTGGGAGTCATAGGTAACAGCTACCATACAACCCCCCCCAACTAGCTGACATCAGGTCAAGTGATCTTCAGATAGAACATAAGAACTCCAGGAGAATAGTAGCACCCAGAAAGATGAGGTCTGCCAAGGATATGCCCCTGCATGCTCAGAGCACTCCAGGTTACTGAGCCTGCACTATGTAGAATCCCCTAAAACAGACTCTTACAAAATGTGGAAGGATGCTTCTGTTAAATAAAAACTGTTCCTTGTAAAGGACTGTGAAAGTGAAGGACAAAACAAATTCAGAAAAGCTACATGAGGCACACACCGGAGGTCATCTGACTACACATAGTCACAGATGTCCTTTCCTGAGAACTCCTAATAGAGAAGCCAATGAAAGTATCAAAGACAAAGCATCAAGGGCCCAGGGATACACAGAACGGTGCTCAGCCTAGCTGGCCCTGAAGAGTGAAAATTAAGACATGGAATCATCTGTCTCAATCTGACTAATACTTAAAGCTCCTGTGACTGCTTTTGGTTTTTTTTTCCCCAGTTGAGGGCTTGGTGAGCTCAGGCCACTACCCTACTGCTGAGCTATGATATGAATCTGTAATATTGACAAAGGTAGGAAAGGTAGGCCATTGTATACTACTGCCAGTCAGAGAGAAAACATCAACTTTAGGAAACAGCTTGGAGGAATGACAGCTAACAGGTAAAGTGCCTGCAGGCAAACCTAGTGACCTGAGTGTGATCCCCAGAAGTCCACAGGATGGATGAAGAGGATTATTCTGGCCTCCACAAAATGTCACAGCTCTTTCTTTGTCAAAATAAATAGATATTAGAAGAATTAAAAACTGAAATAATCAGATAAATACAAAGACAGGCAAAGCACTTCCATGCTGGGGCAGGGCTATTCTATGCCACCCAACAAATCACTAGATATCACAGGATGTATCACTAGATGGTCAGCAGGACCACCCATCTCCACATTGGGCAATCAGTCACATTGCCTTCAGTGCCAGTGGAGCTGAGTTTTAGTGACCTAGGGCCTTCATCCCCCTCACCGCCCCTCCTCCCCCTCCAGCTCAAGGCCAGCCTGGGTAGTGAAAAAGAACTTATCTCAGAAATAAATAAATACAACATCCTTCTTTTCATAAACTTTTGCCTTAGTTCTATACTAGGTCTTATTCTAGAGCATACCACAACAGACTTTAGAAACCATGCCACACACCTGCAACTTCACCACCACTGCAACATCACAGCCTGGCACAGATGCCCAGGGTCTCCTGCACTGTGTGACAGAAAGCACTGATTCAGGCAATACCTGACATCAGGCCCAGAAACAACCCAAATGCCTGCCATGAGCAAAGCAGACAGAGAGAGGGCAGCATACAATGTTGCAGGCTTGGAATCATTATGCTTGGGCCAGGAAATCAGCAAGACCCTGAGTTAAAGGCCACCCCTAGGCTGTCTGTGAGTCCACAGCTAGCCTTGATTACATAGCAAGACCTCATCTCCAAACAAACTGAATTTTAAAATTCAAGGTACTAGAGATGGCTTAGGGGTTAAGCCTTGGACTCGCAAGCAAAGGGAGTCCTGATCCCACATAAAAACAGAGTACAATGGCGGCAGTCTCGCTTATGGCTCTGAAAGGTGGAGCCTGGGAAACAGCAAAGTAGTAAGGAGGTAGAGCAATCTGGGATGATTCCCCAAGTCATCTCTGGGCTCCCAAAGGCATACATAGTGACATAGTGTCCTCTATTCCACACAGATACACACACACATACACACACATGCACACAAATTATAACTGAAAACAAAATCTATAATTTTGTTTATATGGGGACAGAAGCGCATTCGTGGTTGGGTGGTGACAATGTTAGTATTTTATAATATGCAATTGTGTGTGTGTGTGTGTGTGTGTGTGTGTGTATACAGCCAATGCTTTACTGCTTTGTACTGCTTTTTACTGCTGGGGATCTGAACTCAGGTCCTCATGATTGTGTAGCACCCGCTCTTACCCACTGGGCCATTTGCCCAGCACTAATTGCTCCAGTAGACAACTTATACAGGATACGCAAACACTTGGTCCCAAAAGCCAAGAAGGAAAACAAACCAGGGACAACAAGAACATGAAATAATCATAAAAAGCTACAACACAGTGAGGATTTAAGGAGGAATGAGTCCATAATGATATAGGGAGAAGCCCTTAAAATGCCACTTGTAGGTACAATGCAACCATCGTAACTATGGTGATGTGCCCTGCCCTACCCTGGCCAGGCCAGGCCCAGCCCACATAGACAAGCCAGGTCAATAATTACAGAGGGAAATCCTAGCCCACTCCTTATTGCTAACTAGTGGCTACTGATGGATTCCAGGGCAGGGCCAGTCACTGCCTTCTGTGCCCACTGTGACCCTTACAAACCCACAGCCACATGGAGGACCTTGACTGAGTTCAGGAAAGAGTATACAGGACAGGAACCTGAGAGGTTGAGAGGGAGCAGGGCTGATAAACAGGGTGGCAGGAACAATCAAAGAGAAGGAAAGAAAGAATGGTGGCATGCCTTATATGCATGTGAGACTTAATGAAGAAAAAATATAGAATTACATTTAAATACAATACTAAATAAACCAAACATTGAACGTGGGTTGTAGACAGTGTGCTGTATTAATGTTAGCTTTTACTGCTATTAAGTGTGCCACACTTATCTTGTTCTTATGAAACATCCTCTGAAGGTATTTGGGGTTATATCTGCAATTTATTCTTAAATAATTCCTAATAGGCATTTAAACTAAGCTGTCTTTGTAGTCATCTTTCCTCTTAGAAGGGAACTTACTTCGTGCATCACTTTTCCTGTTATTATGCGCAGATTTATTTGCTTCAGGTTGGCACCTAGAGCTGTTCCTGGACCCAGGTCTTTCCTGACTGTCTGGTCTCACGTCGTCTAAATGGAGCGGTACCCACTTGTGCTTGTTTGCTTGAAAAAAAAAAACACAAAACAAAATCATTCAATGACAATGTACAATTTTCATCAAGGATTTGCAATTTTCAAAATACTTAATGTGCCTTTTAAGCAACTATCTGTAGAATACTGAAATTTATGTATACAACAATTTCTGAAAAATCAAGTGAAAACTGTAATGGGTATTTTTGGGAACCTGTCACAAAATAGGGACAGACAGTAGACAGTGTTGGGAGAAGGAGTCATTCCTGAGTGGCCCTACCCCAGCTCTGCACCTTTACCAGCAGGATCCCACCCAGCTCACCACAAGCCACCGCTCAAATCCGGTGGGAGGGACTTGTTGGAAAGCAGGAATTGACAGGAAGGTGTAAGACAGATAATGGGAAGCACAGAAAAGAAGCACAATTCAAGAACACATCCAGGCCTAACGCCCTGCAATGACTGGATGGAGAGGCAGGGGCGGAGGCCTGGAGCTGCTGGTGCACCAGTGAGAGGCAGGTCATTGAGACCCAGGCTCAAAGTAAAGGTAGGTAGTGTTGAGGAAGGCTCCCAACATCAATCTCGGGCTCCGCATGTACGTGCACACACATGGACACACACACACAGAGAAATAAAATCTAAGAAACAAACACAGACACTGTCAGCTTCAGAACAGTCTGAAGTATCTGTTTATCCAGGAGGATACTGAAGAGTGAGGTTTCTCAAGCATCCAATCTGGTTGCAATGTTTTACATTGTGTTGGAGTGTATGCCTGTTGTTCTAGCACTGATGAGATTGAGCCAGAGTGGACTGTAAGTTCCAGACTAGCCTGGGACACATGGTGAGTCTGATGGCCAGTCTCTATTGTCAGCTTGATGGGACTTGGAACTACAATGGAAACAAGTGCCAAACAATCTGTGAAGAATTTCGTAAGTGAGGTCAATGCTGCCCTGGTAGGTATTCCCAACTAAGGAGAAAGGAGACAACCAGAGAGAAGCACCCATCATTGCCCTCTCCTCCCTGTGAGCCTGCATCTACACTAGGACCAGCCACCTCAGGCTCCGGCTACTGTTTAACTGTCCACCTTTGTTATGGAGTACCTGTTAGGATACCTTGTCACAACAATAGGAGGAATAACTAATACATCAGGTGTGCTGGTATGAGCCTAGAAGTTCAGGAAGAAGAGAGGGAAAGAGAGAGAGGAGGAACAGTCATGGAAGGGAAGAGGAAAGAAGTGGTGAAAACAATGCACGTGAGCTGTTCCATGATGGGTACACCATTGCAAAATCCTCGTTTCTTATTGATTCCAAAATGTCCAGCTTCCTGTCCAATCACTATTTTCTACCCAAAAAGACATAGGACAAAGAAAAGACCATCAAGTACTTGTGACTTTCAGTACTGTCAAGTTGATGGCCCGAGAGGCTGCTCTTCAATGAGGCTGGCCTCTGAGCATGCCCGTGAGGGTCTATCAGCCTACTGTGGTAGCAATAGGCCTTGGGCAAATGGCTGCAACTAGGATGCAGACATGGAGCTGTAATGGAGCTTGAAGCTGTGTATTGCCAAGCAAGCAGACATTGCCTGGTCTTTGCCGTCCGCACTGGCCATGGATGTGACATGATAGCTGGCCCAAGCTCCTGCTGGGTAAGTCTTGCATCACTAGGCCGTACACTGGAACTGTGAACTGCAATTAAACTTTTTCCCCAAAATGCTTGGGTCAGGAATTTTGCTGCGGTATTGTGTATTGATATTAAAACATTACTTAAGACAAAAAAAAATCAGTTTAATTATAATAAATCCTATAAATCCTGAAATCCTATGGATCAAATGAACACAGACTGTAAGAAAAATCCACTAAAATTCACAAACTTAAAAAATCTTCACTTAAACTTTTTCCTTGTAGGTGTTTTTGTTTGTTTTTTGGAGTCAGGAGGATGCTGCACAATCCAATGTCTTGGTACTCACTATGGAACCTAGGGTGGTTTAAAACTCACAATGCTCCTGTCTCAGCCTTTCATGTAAGTGGTAGCTGGAGCCCTTTTGTGGGGTGTCTGGTGTGTGTGTGTGTGTTTGTGTGTGTACTCCTCCATCTTGTGGTGATATATAATTATATCAGTTACTTTTGAATTTCTAACACTCTCATGTCTCAACATCTCATCAATCCCTTTCTGTACAGGTGTGTGCCTGCCATATGTCTGTACAGGTGTGCATGCATGCGGAGAGAGAGCTACCTCAGGTGTTATCTCCAAGGACATTGTCCACCTCCCTGGAGATCAGGAGCTCCCCAATAGGCTACCCCTGGCTGGCCTGGGCGTCTACTTCTGCCTTCCCAAGGCTGCAATTGACATTGTGCACCATGCCTTGCCTGCACGGACTTCTGGAGATGGAAGTCAAGCCTTAGGCTCACATGCCCAACATCTTCCAGAAAGCTCTACCTCTGGGCCCTTCTTTGAAAGTCAAAATACATGCTGAAGATCTATTCATTGCACAATGAGTAATTCACCTATAAACAGAACATCTTGCTTTAGAGTTGGCCGACGGTTTCAGTTGACAGTAACTGAAAAGCAAGACAAGTTCTTAAGAGTGTAAGGACAGCTCTGCTGTGTTTAATCCTGGGTAGCTATATAGACTACTTAGACAGGAAGCAGGAAGAATAGTGATGAAGTGGTTAAAAAATGGAGACAGAGACTGAAGAGATGGCCTAGGAGTTAAACCTGCAAGTCACAGGCAAAAGGCCCTGAGTTCAGATCACAAATCCTACTTAATCTGGCTAGAAATGGTGGCAGCCTACAATTCCAGCACTGGAAGGTAGAGTCTGGGAAATTCCAGAGCAAAGCATTAAGGGGGGTAGAACAATCCAGATTGATATTTGATATCTCCCTTGCACCTCCAACCAGTGTTCCCTTGCATACAACATCTGCTATGCCATAAATACCCTCTCACACCTGACATCACCTCTAGAGTAAATGCTTCAATGGCCTCCCAAGACACAGGAAGCGATGCAGTGAAGAATATGTTTCTGAGCACACTTGGGAAAAGAACCTGACTCTCATTTCCTTGCACAGAAATAGGCTAAAAGCAAAAGGAGAGCCCGCAGGTCCAAATGGGCTGCTGCGTACGGTGTGTCCTGAAACACATGCCCACAGCAGCTTATGCCTTCGCTGCTGGCCTCTCCTGCCCTCTGACCTCTCCTGCCCGCTGACCTCTCTTGCGCTGGCCGCTGGCCTGAGCCTCATCTTCACTGGCGTTGTCCGTGCCCTCCAGCTTCGCCTCCCGGGCTTCTCTGCTATCACAGCCACCTCTCTTGTCAATCTTATCTTCTTTTTCCTTTCTGATTTGAGGCTTCTTATTTCCTTGGCTGATAATACTCTGAGACTGTAAAAAAAAAAAAAAAGTATTCTGAATAGAACCACTTTCATAAATATTACCACTAAAATATCCAAAAACTTGTAATAATTTCAAAAATGAAAACCTGGGCATGTGAGGATGCAACTCATCTACAGCAGAACCTCTAGGGATGAGTAGATGGCATGAGCACCACATACATATATACGTACGCGTACTCACACATGTCAAATGAAAGCTACAATGCGCATTACACACTCACTGCCATGGCTACAGCTTTCTAAATGGCCACACTAAGGGAGATAACCAGCTAGTATCCCCAGCATAACCAGCAAGAGTGAGGGTTGGCAGGTTCTTTTTTTTTTTTTTTAAATTTTTTTTTATTATTATTATTTATTCAACTGTGTGCATATGCGTGTGTATGTGCGCGCGTGTGTCTGTGTGTGTGTGTGTCTGTGTATGTGTAGAACCACGGACGAATTCGCGAACCACTACGGACGCCTCCACCTCCTTCTGCCCAGGGATTCACAGGCTCCTCCCTACCAGGACCAGAAGCGCAGGCCGCCCCCGCTTCCGCCTGGCGTCTATACGTGGGATCTGGGATCCGAACTCAGGACCTTCCGCCTGCAAGGCGGAGGCTTAACCACTGAGCCACCTCACCAGCCCAGGTTCTTTTTTTTTTTAATTTTTTTTATTATTATTTATTCAACTGTGCGCGTGTGCGTATGTATGTACGTGTGTGTGTGTGTGTGTGTGTGTGTGTGTGTGTGTGTGTGTGTGTGTGTGTGTGTGTGTAGAACCACGGACGAACTCGCGAACCACCATGGATGCCTCCACCTCCTTCTGCCCTGGGATTCACAGGCTCCGCCCTACCAGGACCAGAAGCGCAGGCCGCCCCCGCTTCCGCCCGGCGTCTATACGTAGGATCTGGGATCCGAATTCAGGACCTTTCACCTGCAAGGCAGAGGCTTAACCACTGAGCCACCTCTCCAGCCCGGTTGGCAGGTTCTTAAGACGCAGGTAGCTGCTGCTTTCTGACCCAGTCACTCCCCTCTCAATGACTCACCGGAAGAAAAATGAAAATACATATCCAAGCAAAATTTTGTTTCCTAAGTTTTGTATAGTCATTTAATTTATAATAACCAAAAGCTTAAGTTGCCCCCAAGGGCAAACAATAAATGAAAGGGTCAAGTGTGTTGCACCATGTGGTGGAGGGCTACTTGAACGGCAGTGAATGTGCCACTGGCAGCCCGGAGAACTGACCACATGTGATGAGCACAGCAGACAGGTCTCTGGGCACAGAGAATGAAATCCACACTGGCCAAACAGCATTGCTGGCTGCTGGGGCATGCGGATAATGGGTCGGGGTCACAGCAGGCTGTGCAGACACTGGCAGAGGAACTAGTTCCTCACTGTGACTGCAGAAATGTATACACTTGATCAACACTAGCAAATCCTGTGTCTACAGTTTATTCTGTCCTTAACACTCAATTAAACTACCATATCTACAGTCAAACAATGCTACAGAAATTCCAAGGAGCCAATAGTTCTGAGTCAAATTTAAATAGAAGAGATAATCATAACATTCCCCTCTACTCCAAGCCCTTGACAGCAACGCTGCAACAGTCCCTACATTCTGAAGCCTTCTTTCATAGGCATAGTGACCCTTGCCTCTAACCTCAGCACCTTGGAGGTTAAGTAAGAAGAGCCCTCAATCTAAGACCATCCTGCTCAGTAAAACAAGTGACTCATTGCACATACTTCCTGACGTGGCAATGTGCATGTATAAAATGTATATATACAGCTAATGCTCAGCATGTACTGAGGACTTGAAATCAAAGGAAGAATACATATATAGCAGAAACTTGGAAACAGATTGGTTTTGATTATAACATTAAAATTCTTTTAATAAAAATTATAAATTCATCCCCTGCTCTCACCCCAAATCAAACACAGGTTAGCTCCTAGGAATACCCAGATAAGTGACCAGGCACAAGGCTAGCACCTAGCAATAAATATCAGGTGAGTGATCAGCCACAAGGTTAGTACCTAAAATACCAGGTGAGCAAGCAAAACTAAGAGGAGGACAGCTTTCAAGTCTTTTTATCAAGGTGTAATCTTTAAGTGGTGACATGCTCATTATTACAGAACAGGCGACAATGGGCAGTGCTGAAATTAAATGAGCAAAGCAGCAACCCTGTTGGTGACTGGAGGTGAAGCAGGTACAGAAGACAGAACTGCTTTCTCTATAACAGGTTTCAAACACTTACCCCTGTGTTCGCTAATTCACCTGGTGTTGGCCAATTTGCCATATCGCTGAAATCACTAGCCTAAAAAGCAAGAAACATATGTTATACCTGAAATCTATTTTTAGAGTTTTTAAATAGAAAAAAAGATTTATGAACAGTGACAGCAATATTTTTAACTAGGCATGGTGTGCAAAACAGTAACACCAGTACTGGGAAGCAGAAAGAGGAGTTCAGGGTCACCCTTGACTACAAACTGAGGCAAGTCTGGGAGTGCAAATGTTTCTCCCAAAAAAGAATACTTTAAAAGAAAAATTCAATAGTCTTGCATCAAACTTTAAGCAAAAATAAACACATTTTCAAAATCTATAACAACTATTTCCTGTAAAAACATACCTTGCTGGATTTCTTTGTCTTGAACTTTCCCGCTTTTATAATTTTTGGGGAACTGGGCTCTAAAGAAAATACATAGAATTGCTTTTACAATTAATATATTAAGTACAGTAAGTATTATTTCAGTTTCAGTAAAAGAATCCAAGTTTCTGAAATTCAAATCCCTAGCAAACTGATCCCACTGAATACATGAATTCAAATACACTATTCCCATCCAAATATAAAATATGAAGTTAGTTTACTCATACTAATCCCTTCATTAACAGAATACAATGAAATAATTAGACAGATAGTATCTGTAAGTAAAGTTCAACTTTTCTAATGGAATAATTTCTTCTATATAATTAATATATTCACCAGGGAACATTCAGAAAATAGGTCACAAGACTTCAAACTACTTGTTCTGGGAAGCAAACAGGTTTGGCAACCTTCACAGATTATACCCAGAAACAAGCCATAAAAAAGAAAGTAGCAGGCTAGTGAGTCCACCTCTGTGGGCCAGGGACACAGCACAAAGATGGAGCTCAGGACCCACAAGCACAGGCCTCACTGGTTTGATCCTGGCACTCCAAAAGCAGCAGGTGAGCAAGCCCATTACAGTCCCTGGCTATCCTTATCTGGAAGGAAGGCCCACCAGCACACCGTCTTCAAGTGAGTTTCTTAATCTGTGCTTTAAGAAAGGTCTAAGAAACTTGTCCCACAATCCACACATGCACTTCTCACTGAAGACAGGGTCTGTGCAGCCCTGGCTAGCCTGCAACACAACAGTAGACCAAGCTCGCTCAAACTCACAGGGATCCTCCTGCCTCTGCCTTCCAAGCGCTAGGATTGCAGGTGTGAGGTACCAGGCCTAGCCTCCACTTTGGGTCTAAGCTCAGATCTGTCCTTGAAGGTGTGATCATCTAGCTGAGGTGACCTCAGGGACTTGACTTCAAGCATAACGCTGGGTATGTGCAGTGGTTCAGGTGGGTAGGAGGTTCAGTAGTAATTCACTGTGAGCCAATTTCAAAAAACCAAACACACACACACACACACACACACACACACACACACACACCCCAGATTTCAGATTTGCATTTACAGACAGCATAATAATCCAGTAGACGATAAATTCCAGAAATCACAGCAAAGGCCACATTAGAGGCTAATCACTAAGCTAAGGTCTTGGGTGTAGTTCAGTAGAGGCCCTAGCTTCAATCTCTGGCAGTGAAAGTCTGAATGGACTGGTGAGACCCATGGCAAGGGCCTCTGCCAGGCACACCCACGGAAGATCCTCTTATTCCCTTTTGTAATTTAGGTTTGTATATACTGTGTGTGAGTGTACATACATGTACACATGGATAAAGTATTTTGTTAGGTGGTACAGGACAAAAAATATAGGAAATAGGAACAAGGAGAGACCGTGGGAGGGATGGCTACTCACCACCAAGACCAACATTCACTGAGAATGATGGCAATATGCTCTGTAAACATCACAGACACTTCAAGTGGCAAGTGACCAACGTTAGGGGCTTCTCCATCCACACAGTGCTGTCAGCAGGGCTACAAGCAGCTGAGTACCTGTCATTGGAGCACAGCCCTCCGACAGTGATGCCACAAGTACATGAAAGGCTATCCTATCCACTCAGTCTTAGCAATTTCCATTACAAATCAGTCAGCTTGTTCAAGCTTTTTGTTTGCTTGTTTATCTGTCTGTTTTCTGAGACAAGGTTTGCATGCAGCACAGGCTAGCCCTGAAAGTTCCTTCAGGAACCTTCTGCATTGACGTTCCAAATGCTGGGGGATTATAGGTGTCACTATCTCACTGGGTTTAATTAGGCTTTTTTCCTTTGTGGTGTTGGGGACTGAGCCCAGGGTTGTGCACAAGATGGAAAAATCACTGTCATGAAGCTCCAACTCCAGGCTCAGTTAGACACATATAAAACCAAAAAAGAAAATAAAATAAATAAAAACAAAAACTATTCTGACTATATAAAAAGTCAACAATTTTAGACAAGAAGACAATATAAGACAGAAGCTATTGTTTTATCTTTTTATTTTTATGGAGTTTTGTGTATGTGCATAGGAGCCTGTAGAAGCCCAAAGAGGTGACAATCGAAAATCATCCTGGATTGCTCTACTTCCTTACTGTTTTGCTCTGCGGTTTCCCAGGCTCTGTCCTCCAGGGCTAGAAATGTAGGTCACTCTTATATCCAACTAGCCTTTTTATGTAGGATCTGAACTCAAGTCTTTTCACTTGTGAATCAAAGACTTTAACCACTGAAACATCTCTCCAGCCCATATTTGGACTTCTTTATCTCCCACATCCCAGGTTGGCCTCCAGCTTTCTATGTAGCCCAGGTTGGCCTCCAATTCTATCCACCCACAGCTACTTTTCAAATACAACTGTGGGCTTGCTTAACACTCTTAAGAAAGCCCTGTAACATATAGTCGCTTAAGGTCTACCAAGAAAAAAAAAATCACTCTGGTGAGCTTGCAATGTTCCCTTCCTCCTAGATAGTAGAAGGAAATAAGGTGATCCATAGGCAATGCTAAATTAGCTTCCGGGTTCCATTTTTAAAGTCATTCTAGATTAAAAAGTATCAGCCAACAGTCAGACAGCTAGCTCAGGCTGGAAATCACAGCATCAGAAGGTAAAGACAGAAGGGCCAGGGTCAGCCCAGCTGCTTAGTTAGCCTCAGGCCAGGAGTTCTTTGGGAGTCAGTCTCAAGCCAGCCTGGGCTACAATGGAAAAAAAAAAAAAAATTAGAAAATATTAAATGAAAAGATGGTTGATGAAATTTCATATTGTGAGCACATGTACAGAATATACTACTAGAAAGTAATTTTGTAGAAAAAGCTGAAAAATACAGGGAAACTGATTAATCATTAACATAGTTTTAAAGTGGGCATCAAAAGGTTTTTTGGTTTTGTTTTGTTTGTTTTGGTTTTTGCAGATTTGGGAGCACTCGACCAACTAAGTATGATTCCCAGCCCAGTAGTTCTATTTTTCTAAAAAAATTTACATATATATATAAAAAGAAAATTTACATATATATTTGTGTCATTTACACAAAATGTTATTTTCTGAGGATATTAAGTATATCTGAGGTTTCTGGAAAACCTCAGTCTGGGAAATAGGTTTTTAAAAAAGCAACATAAAGGGGCTGGAGAGGTGGCTCAGGGGTTAAGCCTCCGCCTTGCAGGCGGAAGGTCCTGAGTTCGGATCCCAGATCCCACGTATAGACACCGGGCGTACAGACACCAGGCGGAAGCGGGGGCGGCCTGCGCTTCTGGTCCTGGTAGGGCAGAGCCTGTGAATCCCGGGGCAGAAGGAAGTGGAGGCGTCCATGGTGGTTCGCAAATTCGTCCGTGGTTCTACACATACACAGATACACAAACACACACAGATGTGCGCGCACATACACACGCACATGCACACAGTTGAATAAATAATAATAATAATAATTAAAAAATAAATAAAAAAGCAGCAAGGTCAGAAAAAAATAAAAATAAAGTAGTTTATATTCTACATTTTCGAAAAATTACACTGGTTTTTAACATGTAAAATTCAATCATAGATGCAGGCAAGTCAGTGATTAAAGTTTAACTGTGATCGTAATAAAGGCCTTGTCAATAGGATAGGGCTCCGTGTGTGGGAAGAGTTCTCCAGGCACAGGACAGGGCCTCCATGTGGGAAGGGCTCTCTGGCCTCTGGATTCCAGGCCCAGGGCACTGAGCCTCTTGGGCCGGTAGGCCAGGCTGTGTCTGGGTTTCCAGAAGCAGTCAACACTATAACTGTCCTGGAGTGGAGGGAAATGTCTCCCAAGGGGACTCATTGAGAATCTGCCTGAGGATCTGAAGTTCCACAGACGCCCTCCCCACACTTCCTGCAATGCACCTACTCTGGCCATGTTTCTAGTAAACTTTGGTGGACAGAATCCCTTCACCTCACTCAGAGTGACCATCTTGGGTAGACCTGGCTTGTCTGTTACTACAGCACAATTAGTATGTTTCTTTCAAGACTGTCCTATTTTGTGGAGTGAGTTCCACAGGCACCAGCAGATGCGGGCCGGCACCCCTGAGTTCTGTGTGATCTCCCGACATACTTCTCTGTTATAAGGCACTTTTCTTTGGCTTCAAGCTAACATTCAAACTCTTATGCTGCACTGACCTCCAGCCGAGCTCTGGCATAGCTGTGACCACTACACAAGGCCATTCGTTCTCATGTCACTATTCTTCCAGTCGTCAAACTTTTTTTTTTAATTTTTTTAATTTATTTATTATTTATTCAACTGTGTGTTTTTATTATTTATTATTTATTCAATTGTGCATGTATGCATGTGTGTGTGTGTGTGTGTGTGTGTGTGTGCGTGTGTAGAACCACGGACGAATTCGGGAACCACCATGGATGCCACCACCTCCTCCTTGTTCACTCTGCCCCGGGATTCACAGGCTCCGCCCTACCAGGACCAGAAGCGCAGGCCGCCCCCGCTTCTGCCTGGCGTCTACACGTGGGGTCTAGGATCCGAACTCAGGACCTTCCGCCTGCAAGGCAGAGGCTTAACCCCTGAGCCACCTCTCCAGCCCCCAGTCATCAAACTTCTAAGAGACTGAGAGATAAAGCACAGGCTTGCCTGCAGACGGCACTGCAGGATTAGAGGCTGAACAACTGGGGGCTCATTCTATCATCCCAGCTACTGGGATGTGAGTTTGGTGCTAGCCTGGATGACTGGTCACCTCAAAGCAAAACAAACAAAGAGATGAGTCCATTCTTGTCATTTATTTACAAGATCCAGAAATCTTGCCAAAAGTCAAGTAGTTAGTTAATAATAAGTACAGTGCATTTCTATCCTGCCATCTCTCACTAAGCTCACTAAGCTACTTTAAAATGACAGACACCGGAGGAAGAGTTCAGTGTCAGGGCTAGGAGAGACCAGTTACCACAGTCCCAGATGTGAAAGAAATTCTAATGGTGCAAAATGAACCCAAAGAAGGAAAGAGCTGTCAAAATGCAGACAGCCACAACTGATTTTTTTTTTTTTGAGATTTTTTTTCACTCTGCAGCCCAGGCTAGCCACAAACTCCTTGGCCCTTCCTCTGCAAAGTAGGTTAAACTATTAAAATACTCTTCCAAGTCCTTTGTACTTAGAACCCCCAAATTAGGATAGGGGTGGACAGGACAGTTCAGTGAGAGAACACTTGCCTAGTGCCATAAAGCTTGGGTTCATCCCAGGATGGGAGGACGGGAGCAATTATTCCCAAGGCTAACCTTGAAAAGTTTGAAGTTTTAAAAGTTAAGGAAGACTTCATATTTCAGTAGTTCAATGAACAGTATCACATGTGACTGTGTAATCTACAGGGAGGGTTGATAGCCAAGAAAGTGATCAAATTTTTATTTTGCTTAACTTTTGGGTGCCTTTGCACAGGGTGTTCTCTTCCTTCAGTAAAAGGAGGCAGTCTTAAACCCTCAGCCATCATCTCTCTAGCTCATTCCTTTAGTAATGAAGTAAACAGATCTGCACAGCCCGGAGAGAATTATGCCAATACTAAATGCAGAGCAAATTAAATTTTTTTTCAGCAAATGTCAAAATTCAGTAAGAATTGAGATGGTTGTGACACATTCCTATAATCCCAGAAACTAGGAAGAACAGGAGGATTAAGAACCCTGGATCACCCGCCTACCGCAAGATCCTATCTCAAAACAAAGAAAAGCAAACAAACAAAACTTAACATAGCCACGCAAAAGCTAGCCTACACCTGGGATAAACACCTTACATTATTCAGCCGCCTTAACAAGTGGGACCGTCACAGTCCTGAAGACGCTCAAACCTTTGCAAAATATATCCAGTACCAGCTTAGTGAAAACTTGCAAAAAAAAAAAAGGAGCTACAACTTCCATACAAAAAGCCCAAGTACCTTGATGCGACGTAACTTAGAAAATCAGAGCTTTTGAATTTAACATTTACATTTATTTTTCCAAAGTCCCACATGCCCCAAGTGATAGAATTATGTCCCAAGTGATAGAATTATAGGTGTGAGCCGCGGCCAGCCTCACTTAAATTTTCTTTATTTTCTTAACTGCAGTTGCGACAAACCAAAATAAAACCCAAGGGGCAGTTGCCTGGGCCAACCTTGGCACAGTCTACCACCCTTTGACCCAACGAGCCATCCACTCGCTCTCTTTAAGGCGATCACCCTCCCTCGGCTACATTGCACCACCACCACCAAGTCTGTCCTTCCGCCGGCTGCACGGCCGCGCTGCCGCTTACTAACACGCCCGCTCCTTCTGCCCGGCCGCAACTCCGGGAAAAGTGCACAGAAAGTTCCCGGAGGCCGCGCTGCGTCCCGCGGCCCGGCCGGCACGTGCAGGCGCCGCACGCGCCCGGCCGGCCCAGGTCCCACCTCTTCCTGCGGCTCCCTCCCCGCGTGTCCATGTCCGCAAAGCGGCCGGTGAGTGACACCTCCCGGGGACCGGCCGTCCCCCTCCCCCCGCTGTCCCGGGACTCACCTGCGTCCGGGGCGTCCTGCGCGGTGGGCGGCGCGCCGGTGCCCACCGGGGACAGGTGCTGCGGTGGCTTCTTGGTCCAGGGGTTCTCCTTAGGCGGCGGCGGCTTCTTGTCCGCGGGGCCGGCCGCCGCCTGGCCGTGGTCCGGAGCGTCCCGCGGTGCGGCCGGCGGCGGCGGCGGCGGCGGCGGCGGCGGCGCCTCCCCGCCGAAGGGACCCCCGGGCCCGCGCGCCTTGTGCGCCAGGTGCAGCGCCAGCGGCCGCACGGGCACGGCCGCCTGCGGCACGCTGTGGCCCAGCACGAGCGCGGGCGACGGCTCTCCCCGCGCCCCCGCGCTGGTGGCGGCCGCGGCCCGCTCGTCCCTGGCCGCCTCCTTGGCCTCCCGCTCCGCGGGCGCCGGCTGCTCCGCCCGCCGGCTGGCGGCCGCTAACAGCGACTCCCTCCCGCCGGCCGCGGCGGGCGGCTCCTCCCGAGGGAGGGCGGCGGGCACCGGGGCGCGAGCGGACATCGCGGCGGCCCGGCCCCAGCCTCCTCCCCAGCCGGGGGGCGTCGGGGTCCAGGGAGCCCGGCCGCCCGTCGCTCCGCCGCGGGGGCCCCCCGACCGGCTTCGGTCCTGGCACTCGGAACCCGCCCGCCGAGGCCGTGCAGCGCCCGGCGTGCCGCTCCTTCCCGCCCGCCGAGCGGAGCGCTAACCGCCCGCCGCCCGGACTCGTCGCCGCGCTCGGCCGGAGCTCGCCACACGCGCCGGGCGCGCCGGAGCCGCGAGCCCTCAGCGGGCGCGGGCGGCGACGCGGCGCTCCGAGCCGGGCTAGAGGACTTCTAGCCGGGCCGCGGAGGCGCGCGCGGCCCGAGCCGGTAACTGCCCCGAGGGGCGGGGCGGCAGGGGGGCGGGGCGTGTAGTGAAGGGCGGGGCTTTCGGTGGGGCGAGCCTTGGTTGGGCAGGGGAGGTGGGGCGGGGCGCCGAGGGAAAATCCTAGTTGGGGTGCGGCAGTAGGGATGGGGCGTGTCAACATGAGGCAGGGTTTCGAGGGAGGCCCCTGATTAAAGTGGGCGGGGCGGGGCGGGGCGGGACGGACGGGAACCCTGGTTGGGGCGGGGTGGGAGGGGCGGGGTGGGAGGGGCGTGTCCTTATCGGGAGGGGCGTGTGGCGGAGGGGCGGGGCTCTCGGATGAGTGACGTGGCTACTCCGCGGCTCCAGGCATCTCTGGTCCCCCCCGCGCGACAGTGACTGGACGAACCGGGCCGGGTGCGGCCCGCACGGCCTGAGGCCGGGTCCCGCCCTGGCGGCCAGCTGCGGGGACGCCTGGGTGACAGGAGTGGGCCTCACGCGAGGGCAGGGCACGCGTATGTGCACGCCGCGTGGGGCGCTGGTGGCCACTCGCGGATCGGCCGCGTGCCCGCGTCCGTCCGTCCGCTGGCCGTTTGGGCACCGCGGTCACGTGCGAGCTGGAGCCTCCTGCGGTGTGAATCCCGAGCTATCTGCAGGTGACTTGGAAACCTTTGCCCGGGCGTTCCGTGGGGTGCTCTTGCCCGCCCTCATTCCCACCCACAGACCGAAATGTGCCCTTGAGCAAAACAAATATTGGACATTTCGCCACCTTTTGCATTTTTCATTTATTTGCTTCTTTTGCGAGAGCTCTGGCTGCCTGGCGCTCACTCTGGGGCCTCAGTTGGCCCTGAACTCTTTTCTTTCTTTTTTTTTTTTAAAGACAGGGTTCCATCTTATTATACTAGTCTAAGCTATTCCAGAACTTGCTATCAAGAACAGTCTGGGCTCAAACCCACCCCACCCCGCCTTCCTCGGGTCCCCGAAGTGCTGAGACGACAGGCCGTGAACCACTGCTGAACTGGTTGGAGTATCACCTGATTAGGACTTAACTGGTCCACTGGACTGGATAATGTTAACATAGTGCATTTTGCCAACCCCAATAAGCTCTTTCTATGGGACACTCACATTCGCTTAGACCTGATTTTGGTTTTCCCATGCCCGGGTGTTGTTAGTTGCCCTGTTCTCAGGAGCAAGGTCGTAGCTGGCAGCATCCTGGAGGAAGGCTTTTCTGCCCGTCCCACTTCCGGCCACCCTGTTAAATAGAGGTGCTGGCGTCTCGTGCATTACCTCATCCGTAAACAGTAAAGCTTTTCTTGTTCTCAGCGCCGCAGCCTCCAATTTACCTGACCTCGTGCAACCTCCTGAAACTCCAACTGAATGGGGACTGTGCTGAACTGAGGGTGTTGGGGTGGGGGTGGGGCGGATTTACCAGCTCTGTTCCTGAAGCAGCTTTATATTGACCTAGCCAGCTACTCTGCTTGGAATCGATATCTGTGTGTGTGATTGTGTGTGTGCTGCCTTAGCGCCCGAGGGTGCATGTGTCCTTTAGGAAATAATTAACTCTTTGACAGACACCTGCCAACAAATGCAGTTAGGTGAACTCATGTTTCGGTTGGACTGTCTCAGGCTCAGGACCAGGTCAGGGAAGAGAAGGTGCCCTTTGGGCACCCACACATGTGCAAGTCAGAGGCATCTTCAAGGATCATGCCTCCGCCTTCACCCACCTCTCCAGGAAGCAGAGTATGGAACTTGCATAGGCTACATTGGCCAACCAAGAGAGCCTTGAGGAGATATCTGCTTGTCTCTACCCGCACCCCAGCCCTGGAAGGGTGCATCCCACCACACCCAGCTTATTTTTTAATGGAGGGTCCAAGGATGGAACTCAGATCCTGAAAGTACTCCATTGGCAGAGCTGTCTAAATGCTCACAGATGCCTCATGGTAAGGCGGAGGGCAGCAAAGAGTGAAAACTTCCTTGGGAATCATTGTTTTTCCAGGGAGAGAAGTGGTGGGTGGCAATAGGCACGTGTGGTCTCAAGGGCTGTAGACCTCACTGAAGGGCGGCGTCACTGTAAAGAGGTTACCTGTCATTTCTCTGCCTTTAAACATGTGTGAAAGACACCTACTTCCATGTGCCTGATCTTCAACTCTGCTGTCTTCCCGCTTCTCCCTATTTACTTTCTATTGGTTTTCTGCTGGTTTTTTTTTTTTTTTTAACCTTTTGTTTCCTTTGGGGATTGCTTGTTGACACAGAGCTTGCCGTGCGGCCCAGACTGGCCTGACACTTGCAAACCTCCTGTCTCAGCCTCCTGAATGTCAGAATTACAGGTGTGACCCACTGAGCCCAACCCCCTTTCCCCGCCCTTGTCCAGAGAGCACCAGCAGGTTCTCCTGCCCTTCGGTATCTGAAAACGGCCAGAGAACAGGAAGTGAGACTGTAGGCCAGAAGATAGCAAGGGCATAGTCCTTGTCCACACACTGGATGGTACTGCAGGCTGCAGGGCCCTCTCTGCAAGTGTCTGCCCCTGTCTCCCTTTGCCTGGTGGGCTGAGGGCTAACAGCCACCAAGACCTCCTGGACTGTGCCACATTTTGTTGGTTTCTGAGTCTTGCTCATGCTCTTACAAATAAAACTTGAGGGTTCCATCTGATTTTTTGCTGGGATCCTGCCTGACCCAGTTTGCCATTGCTAATCTCTGTCACATAACTTCACTTCAGCTTCTTAGCTGCTTGCCAACTGCACAACTAAGGAAGGGCCACACACCTGCAATCCCAGCTACTCAGAAGCATGGGATGCTCACTTGAACCCAGTACTTAAGGTTGGCCTGGCAACACAGTATCCAGAACAGTGTCAGAGATCAAGCCCCAGCCTTGGAGTATGCCACTGAGAGGCAGCGCCAGCCCTGGCCTTGGGGTGCCACTGAGAGGCAGCGCTAGCCCACTACTTACTCACTGATCCCACAAGTTGCCAGCCCATCTGTGAATCATCGGCTATATCCTGAAGGAAAAAATGATTTGGTTCAACACCCTTTGAGGCAATGGGTGGTAGATGGAGCTCTTTTCTCTGTGTGAGAGGAAGTATCCTTTAGACAGTGTACAATCTCTGTTTTGGTTTGAGACATGGTTTCCTGTAGCCCAGACTGTGAACTGGGAATGTCTTTGAAATCCTACACCTTTCAAGTCCTGGGATTGCAGACACGTGCTGCCACCCCCAGCACAGAGAAATTCTCAGTGAATGGTGATTGCCATTCAGTCCCTAACACCTAAGAGGGTATCTGCCATGTCCGTTTCCTCACCCTCCCCAGCCCCTTGTTCACTGACAAATTCTTCTCAAGCTGCCATAGACACCACAGTCTTCTGCCTCTCCTCCACTGCTTCTGGCCTGTTCCAGCTGCCCAAACGCCAACCTGTACCCACCCTATTGTCTCTTTCCTGGCTGCTCTGCCTCCACTTTGCCCTGCCAAGTAAAATGCTGAGAAGGGACTGGAGAGATGTCTCAGAGGTTAAGACTCTGTCTCTCAAGAAGAGGGACCTGAGTTCGGATCCCAGATCCTACATAAAAACACCATCCAGAAATGGCAGTGGCCTGCACTTCCATCCCTGAAAGGCAGAACCTGAGAGATTTCCAGAGCAAAAAGCAAAAAGGAGGCAGAAGCAATCCAGGATGATTCCAAAGTGCCCTGTGATACACACACACACACACATACACACACACACACACACCCTTGTGAGGGTACAAGAGAGAAGTATATGTTTGTATGAGCGGAAATAATAAAAAATGTATAAAAAAAGAGAGGGAAGTATAAACTATCACCAGACATGGAGGTGCCTGTCTCTAATCCCAGCCCTTGGGAGGCTGAGGTAGGAGGAACTATAGTTCAAGGCTAGCCTGAGCTATACACTGAGGTTCTATCTTAGTAAGTGTCATAGTTAGGAACAGGTGAGAGTTTGAACTCTGGGGGGCACATCTGCGGGGAATTAGTGGTTGGGTTAAGCCCAGAGCAAACCTGCAGAATTTTTGATGGGGAAGGCCCAGGTGGGTGGGATTAGGCCCTGGAATAAAATACAGAGAGCTGGTTGAGAGAATCTGCATCCTTTTATGCACTTGACCAGACCTGCTGGTCTGGCAAGTAAGGATTGTCTTTCTCTCGGCCATTATTTGGTGATGGCGTGGCCAGTTCCTACAGTCCTGATGTTGGTGTGTGCTCTCCTGTCAATCTGGACAGACTATAATTGGACTATCATAAGAAAATAAACCCATCGTTCCCTTAAGCCGTTTGATGATCATTTATCAGCACTCATACAGGCGAACTGCAACAATAAGTAAACTTCTATAAAAACATACATGCAAAATAAACACACATGCAAAATAAAACCAAAAACCTCTGCCTATTTTTTTTCTTTTAAGTAGATACATTTGGCCAGACTGAGTGACCCAGGTTTTATTGAACCTACTTGAGACTAAGGCCCCTTTTCTTAAAATAGAAATAAGAATCTAGACAGCAAGCACAGGTTGTTTCCTGAGAGTCACTTGGTCCTTTGGGCCTTGAGAAGTTACGAAGCACATAAAATAATTCTGATACAACCTTGACTGGATAGTTCAAATGCGCCTTTGAAAAGTAAAGCCTGTTTTTCCTGTTCAGTTTGCTGGCATGTTCTCAGATGATTGAACTGTCCCACCCCTAATGTCCCAAGATATTTAGGTCCCACGAGAACATTGAGGTCCTCTAATACAATCCGGCACTTCAGGTTTAGGCTAGTAAAAAATAAAACTCTTGAATTGTTCTGGAGGCTGGAGAAGTTTCCATTGAATGCATTAGACAGAAAATATTCTGAAGACTGACAGTGGCCAAGGAGAGAAAGCCAAACCTAGAGGTTCTTTTAACTTAAAAAAAAAAAAAGAACTTTCAAATGAGGTGATTCTGAAAGGAGATAGGAATCACCCTTCACATTACAGAACCCCCGGCCTTGGGGCTGTGTTTGTTTTAACTGTCCACTGAGTTAGTGTTCTACTTAATCTACAAGGCTGGTGAGTGCAGTTCCAGTGCTTCAGAGCAGGTGTGGCACCCCGGGATCATCCTAGCATCAGAAGCCTGAGATGGGAGAGTTGGAAGCTACAGGCTGTCCTGGGTGCCTAGTGACTTCCAGGCCCCTCTGCACTGTGGAAGAAAAAAACAAAAAGGCGCTCTTAGCAAAGACTTGCTATCTTCTTTTAATGAACTGAATCTTACAAAGGTATAAAATGGACCTCTTAGGCAAACATGGTGAAATCTATGCTAACTTCCAACCAGACTGTGGTAACTAAACTCTCTTAAGAATTATGTACTCACTTTTGGGTACATTTGCATTTTTTGTTTGTTTGTTTGTTTGTTTGTTTGTTTGTTTGTTTGGTGGGAGAGTCTAGACTTACGGTGCTTTGAACTTGAAATCTTGTTTCTACCTGAGATTTCAGGCGCTAGCAACCCAGCTTCCACAGATTTAAAAAATTTGTCCTGGGAGGTGGGGTGGGCGCAGGTACTTGCACAGCATGGAGTCGAGGTCAGAGGTCAGTTCTCCATGTGGGCTCCAGGAACTGAACTCAGGCAGACAGTTTTGCATGCAGGTGCCTTTACCCTCTGAGCCAGCTCACTAGGTTGTTCAGATGTTTCACTGAAATAGGAGCTGAGGCTTCCTACCGTCTGAGGGAAGCAGCCAAGGACTTCATACCTGTAACACTGGAGTCAGGGTCCACATAGATCTGCCTTTCTCCTCCTGTCATTCTTTCTCTCAATCCCCTCTCTTTCTTTCTCCTCTCATCCTCTTCTCTCCTCTCTTGCTCTCCTCTCCTCTCTTCTTCCTCTAATACCCTTTCTTCTTTTTTCTTTCTCCCCTCTTCCTCTTCTCTCTCATCCCACTCCTTTCTTTTCCTCCCCTCTTCGTCCTCTTACTCTCACCTTCACTTCTTTCTCTCTTCCTCCCCTTCTCTTACTCTCATTCTCTCTCTCTTTCTCTCTCTCTTCGATATTTCTCTCTTGTTTTTTGAGACAGGGTCTCATGTACCTAGACCGATCGTGGCCTTGCTATGTAATCAATACTGCTCTTGAACCTCCTGATCCTTCTGCCTTCACATTCCAAATACTAGGATTACAGGTGTGCTTCACCAGGCCTGACTAATCTTTTCTCTTTTAAAAATAATTCATAATATCATGAATAATGGGACTACGTAATCTTGTAACAGTATTCAGACTGCATGTGCTAGTGTGTGCTCCTACTGGGGAAGCAGAAGCCGGAAGATTGTGGGCTTGAGGCCAGCCTAGGTACATAAGTTCCAGCCGAATTGTGCTCCATGAGACCACATTTAAAAACAAAACACCTTCCAAAGAACAAAGGTCAAGGAAAAAGAGACAGAACTTTTACCTTTCCCCAGTTCTGAAATAGAGTCTCTCAGTGTAGCCCTGGTTGATCTAGCGTTCCTATGTAGCACAGGTTAATATGCTGGAGATGGCCATTCTGGGTCCCATCTGTCTTCCTGTCCACTTGCCTGTGGACAGGGGACATGTGTATCACTTAATTTTGAAGCGCAACCCATTATTACATCTATCATTTGGAAAGTAATATATTAGCTTCGTAATATATTAGTTCGTCCTTAAAAACAGTCTTTAATTATAAAAGCCTACAGGCCTGCGCTTCTGGTCCTGGTAGGACGGAGCCTGTGAATCCCGGGGCAGAAGGAGGTGGAGGCGACCATGGTGGTTCGCGAATTCGTCCGTGGTTCTACACACACACAGACACGCGCACACGCACATACACACGCATATGCACACAGTTGAATAAATAATAATAATAAAAAAATTATAAAAGCCTACAAACCAGGCAGAGAGATGGTTCAGGGGCTGAGCTTCTACCTTGCAAGCAGAAGGTCCGGAGTTCAGTTCCCAGATCCTATGTAAAAACACTAGGAGGAAATGACAGCAGCCTGCACTTCTGGGGCTGGAAGGCAGAGCCTGGGAAATTCCAGATCAAAGCAAGTAAGAGGTAGAAGCAATCCAGGATGATTCCCAAAGTCATCCTTGGGCCTCCACAGGGACACATAGTTCTCTCTCTCTCTCTCTCTCTCTCTCTCTGTCTCTCTCTCTCTCTCTCTCTCTCTCTCTCTCTCACACACACACACACACACACACACACACACAAGCCTACAAATCCAGAAGTAGAGATAATATAATAAACTCCCATTTACCCAATATCCAGTTCTATCAGTCAGTTACATTTTTTCCAGTTTTGTTTCATTATATATAGTTTTATATTTCTACATAATAAACAAATTCAGTGGCTTTAAAAGCACACATTTAATTCTAGCTATTTTGGTTAGAAGTTCAGTGTAGCTGGGTTTGACCCAGATGTGGACTCTGGGTACTGGGAAGTTAAGGCTGGATGTTACTGAGTTCAAGGGCAGTTTAGGTTACATAGTGTGATAGTTAATCCTGGGTGTTAACTTGATGCATCTGGTATTAACTAAGATCAGCTGAAAACACATCTGGACTGATCAGATGAAACCACCTGAAGAGATTATACCAGCCCTAGATCCCATCAGAACCTCCATAGATCTCATAGGAACTTTCCAGTAGTAGACCACATAAAAGCCACAGGACAGAATACAGAGTGGAAGAGGAGAGATGCTCCAGGAATGCTCCAACCATGTGGAGGTCTGCTGTGACTTAGCCTGCCTGCCAGCTTCAGCCATACCATCTCTTCCTTCTGGAACCCTGAAGTGAATACATCTCCTTTTTCTCCCTTTCGTTATTTAACTTTGAATGCTATCTCACAGTAACAGTTAAAAGTAACCTTTACACATAGAGAGACCTTGTCTCAAAAAGTTGGACAACAAAATGCAAACGCATAAGGAGGATTTCATAAAGGCAACTGTTGAGTGGTGGCCAATAAGTAAAGAAAAGCTGGTTCTATTTGCCAGTCAGTTGGCATGTAAGTTATACCCACTGTGAAGCCTGGCATGGCAGTCAGTCCTTGTGACTGGGTGAGGAATGCAGTGAAAGTGTGCATGTCTACACTACAAGAGCCCACTGAAAAGAATGGTAAGAAAAATGGATGTTATTCACGTTTAAGAAACATTCTCAGAAAAAAACTAAATGAGCCACATCAAGAAAACAACGGATGGTGTGTGTTGCCAGCAACACAATGCAAGGTTTCAAGGGAACTTAAAACTGAAGACTGTCTGGAGACTGGCTTATAGCAGAGCCCTTGCCTGGCATGCCCAAAGCCCTGGGTGCATATGTATGTATGTATGTATGTATGTATGTATGTATGTATGTATGTATAAAGGCTTTTCGTGAATGGGATATTTTCCACTATTAGTGTATACATGTAAGTGGTACATGTATATGTGGTGTGTGTGTGTGAAATGTGTGAATGGTTTGTTGCATGTAGGGTGTGTGTGTGTGTGTGTGTGAATGAAGGCACACTGGGTCTCATTCTCTTTACTCTTTATCTTCGAGATGGGGTTTGTTCCATCTGTTAGTGTCTTGTTTAGTGTTTTAAAATCTTCATTGTAGAATTATTTTCTCTCTCTAGTTTATTTCTAGCTTTTAAAAAAATTCTAAAAGGTATTGTGGGGCTGGCAGGATAGCTCAGTGATTAAGGCTTTGGGTTGCAAATCTGAGACCTGAGTTCTATCCCTAGAGGTCCACATGGTGGAAGGAAAGTTGTCCTTTCTTACCTCTACCCATGTACCATGCATGTGTGTACTTTCTCTCTTTCTTGTCTTTCTCTTTCTCAAGTTATTTTTTGAGGTATTGTTAATGGGATGTCTTTCTCAGAAAGTTTGTTATTCATGCATGGAAAACACACTTATTGGCTGTGGAGATGCTCAGTGGTTAAAACACTTGCCATGCAATGAAAGAACTAGAGTTTGGATTCCCAGATCACACATAAATGTTCATGTATTGTGGCCCATCTATAATTCAGCCTTGGAAGGTGGTGAGTGGTGATCCCCAGAACCAGCTGACTAGCTATGCTAGTCGTGGGGGGGGAGGCTATTCATGTTTCACATACAGACATATACATAAAAATGAACAAAAGAGAAAATACTTTTGTGCATTGGCTTTGTATCTGCTACTTTGTTGAAAGTGAGTCTCAGATGGAAGAGTTTTCTGGTAGTCTTTAGGGTCTTTTTAGTATAGGATCATATCATCCGCAAGAATAATTTGACTTCTTATTTGTCTCCCTTTCTGACCTTGGCCGCATTGCAGGCACTGAAGAGCCAAGCCCTATGTTGAGAAAGAGGTGAGCATGACTTCCTTTTGCACCCCTGGGAGGAAAGACTTTCAGGGGTCCCCTGATCAGTGTGATGGGGCTGCAGGTCTGCTGTGTCAGCTTTACCACGATGATACCTTCGGTCGTACTTTCTGGGGAGCTTTCATCACAAAGCAATGTTCCTCTGGAGCCCTTTCCCTTGTCTATTGACTTCTGCCACCGAATCTATTTATGCGCTTATCATATGCTGATTCATGCATATCGAAATGTCTGTGTCCCTGAAATGAAGCCAACTTTATTATGTGTGATCTTTTTATTGTGTCATTGAATTGCATTTATAAATACTTGAGGATTTTGCGTCTGTGTTCATTAGGGGAACTGATCTATCCTTTTATTTTTTCCTTTATCTGATGTCTTCAGGGGAATATTGGATCCAGATAGACATAAGCTGGGACTAATCCATCCCTCTGTCCTTCCTTCCTTTCTTTTCTTTCTCCTCTCTCCCTCACTCCCACTCCCTCCCTCCTTCCCACTCCCTCCCTCCTTCCCACTCCCTCCCTCCTTCCCACTCCCTCCCTCCTTCCCACTCCCTCCCTCCTTCCTTTCTTCCTTCCCTCCCTCTCTTCCCCTTCCTTCCTCCTCCTCCCTCACTCCTTCCCCTTCCCTCCCTCCCTCCCTTTCTGTGCAGGGTTTTGAACTTAGGCCTTGGGCATGCTGGAAAAGCACTGTAAAGATAAAGGAGGGATATTTCTAGCCCATGAAAATCATAATTAAATCAAATTTAAGTATCTTAAGTAAAATGCTATGGGGATTACAGTGGTTAATACTGTCAACCTGGTAGCATCTAGAACCACCTAGAGACCAAGCCCCTGAGCATGTCTGTGAGGGATTTTTCTAGATTAATGGAGGTGGGCAGATCCACTGTTCATGGGGTGACACCATCAGAGGCTGAGTCACGGACTGCAAAGGAGGCAGCAAGCTGAACACCAGCTGTATGCTTCTTTGCTTCTTGATTGCACATCTACTCCAGCAGCCATAACATGTGCACCACACTGGCCACTGAAACTTCGTCCAGAGGTTGCTTCTTTAGGTATTTTATTGCAGCGAAAATTAATTTAGGAACACAGCTGTGCTCATTCACTTTGTGTTGCCCTGGCTGTTTTAAAGTAACAAGGCGCAGCCTGTGTGGCACTGTGTACTGCTGAAAAGGCTTCAAGGCCTCTGTCAAAGAACCAATCCTGAGCCCGAGTGGATTTTCCCTCACTCACAAGCAGACGTGATCTTACCATCCTAACTGTGGGGTCAGAATGCTAGGCGTTTAAACTTTTTTAGCACTTTATTTTTGTGCATGCATGGGCATGTGTGTGTGTGCCTTTGGAGGACAAAGGGTAACAAGGAATCATCCTGGAGTGCTTCTACCTCCTTTTTGCTTCGCTCTGGGATTTCCCAGATTCTGCCCACTAGGGCCAGAAGTGCATGCAACCACTATTCTATCTTCTTTTTTTTTTTTTTTTTAATTTATTTGTGTATGTATGTGTGCAGGCCACTGCTGTTTCCACCTGTTTTTTTTTTTTTTTTTTTGGTTTTGTTTTGTTTTTGTTTTTTTCCATATGGGACCTGGAATCCAAACTCAGGACTTTCTGCTTGCTAGAGAGTCTTAACCCCTGAGCCATCTTTCCAACTCATTGCCTGGTATAAGTACATGGATATTGGGATACTCAGAACCTTCTGCTTATGTGGTAAAGGCTTAACCCCTGAGCCAGCTCTCCAGCCCTCAGAATGCTAGATTTTTTCTGGACATCACATGGGCCAACACTTTTGTGACAAAACCTCCCTCATTTACTTGTATTTTATCATGTGTGCATAATAACTAAGGTGAACAAATACAGTAATTCAAGTTTGGGCACATTAATAAAGGACACATACTTTTGGTAATTAGAATGTGATACTTCTCGAAGAAAACACAATTATCTTTTAAAATAGATTTTTATTATGAATATAAAATATTTGGAAATTATTTTAAAATTCAGTTACAATTTTAATTTAATATAATAAAGCACCACATTAAAATGTACATTCATAAACAATCTTAAATACATATGTCAAAAATACCTTAATATTAATTACAACATTGGCAAATCATGAGGTTCAGAAACATTTTCTAACTACAGACAGATCTATACTAGGGTCTTAAGGACTGAGAAATGGCCACATGGAAGAGAGATCAGGGGTAACATTGGAAATTTGAGTCGGATAAAAAGACTTTCAGGTTGAAACATGCGACCAAGTAAAACTGGGGCGAGTGTTTTGCGGATCAGCGGCCTGATGCCCTGCTGGGGGCAGGTGGAGGCACTGCTAAACACCACAGGGATGTATATGTTGAAGAATACTTAAGCCACTCTTTTTGGCAAAAAGTGGATTTAAAAAGTGTCAAAAAAGGTACTTTTCTCTCTGAATTAATCAATTTAGTATAATTAGTAAATATATTCAACTTGCTAAACATGAAAATGTATTTAATTTTACTTATTAACAGGTCTCCCTATGTAGCCTTACCTGGCTAGTCTGCTACCACGACTTGGGCCAGGGTGGCTGGGACCCTGTGGTAACTCCTCTGTCTTTGCCTCCTAAGTTCCATCATGGGTATGTGATATACTATACCCAGCACTTAAAAAAAAGTGATCATTTAAAAATATTCTAAGAGTTAATTAAAGCTGTATCAAAATGTCATCATTTTATCAATAGAAAAATCACACTTTATAGTATATTATTGCTTAACAGATGTTCGTGTGGAAGTAGTGGCATCACCTCAGTACATACCATATGCACATATATGATCTGATATAAAACATTATAATTTAGTTGACAAGAAGCTTTAGTTTATTTGAAGGAAATTTTATATTCTCAGCCAAAAGCAAAGACTGGCTACAGACGTGATCTTGCGGCAGCCCCAGCCACCAGGCCATGCTGTTTGCAAAGCCAAAGCAGTGTCACAGTTACTGTTTTGCCATCAGTCTCTTCCCAGTAATAATTCTGGTGGCTGAGGCATCAGAGTGACATCTTTCAGAAGGTTTGTTAACAACTCACATGTCCTTACCAGACAGACAACACTTATTTTAAATTCTAGGACAATATAATTCTGAAACAAGAGCAGATACACTCCAAACCATCACACAATACTGAAAAACATTTTCTGCCTGTTAAGCATTTAGCTTCAGAGAAGTTTTACATCAGCACCAAATCTAATTGTATAACCCCATTTTAAAAGTTAGTACTAAGTCTCTCTGTAAAATAATTAATGCAATTCTGACATTACACAGCCCAAGCTGGTAAATCTGATGTGTAGCAAGCTCAGGATAGATGCTGCCGAGAATCCACATGATGAACACACGGGCCTTGCGTGCTCCCTCGTCCACAGACTGACTGACTGGGAGCTCACTGGGAGGATGCCTGGCGCGGCTCGGTCCATCTTACCCCTTTGCAAGGGAAGCACTGACCGACAAGCCCACAGGTCTTTTCTTGTTTTTTGTTTTTTTTTTGAGAAAGGCCCTGATGTGGCTCAGGTTGGTCTCTAAGTTGCTCCAGCTCCGAATGCCAGATGCTGGAGGACAGCCTGAGCTGCCAGGCCTGACTTGGCCTTTAGGTGTTTTTACAATTTCAAGTTAACACTGGTATTTCTATGGCACAAAACTATAGTTTAAAACTATATTGTAAATTCACCACAAGTCACCAAAGAAAGATAAAAGGCTTTCAAATAAGTTAATAGTAGAAATGTCATTTAAAGGCATACAATGTAGGTGATGTGTGACGATTCCGTTAGAAACCTAAAGAGTTTCTGTAAAATGTATTTGGATTAATAAATTATTCATAAAATTTAAAGTTGTCATAAATAATAACAGCAGACTAGTCATTGGGTTTATGAGACTTTAAAAACAATACCTCAAGATTATATAATTCAAATGCTGTTTTTACATGAACAAAGTGTATTTAAAGTTTCTGCTGGGAGTTCCACGGTGCTGCCTGCTTGCTTTTCACATCATTGTGGGAGAACTGGTCATACACACATCCATCCTCTAGTTGGCGTACTTACGGAGGAAACGGTCAAAGGCATCATAGATGGCCTGCCTAAAATGAAACAGAAAAGAATGGTGGAAATAACTAGCAAAAAGAGCGAAGAGACGCCTCTACTGCATTACCTGATATGGACAGCAAGCAGACCTCCTGGCATCTGGGGCCCTGGAAGCGTCACATCCCTGGGAAAATCCATGTGTATTTCCAGGAGCATTTTCTCCCCCCAGCCAGGATCTCTTGTAGCGTAGGCTGGCCTCAAACTCACTCTGTATCCCAGAGTGACTTGGAACTACTGATCATCTTGCCTCCATCTCCCAAGGCTCAGGCGTTGGTTTTCCATATAAACTTCACCAAGTAGCTTACTATTTCTGTTGGAAGGGAAAAATTGTTCTGTCCTCCATAAAAAGGTATCTTTGCTGTGGGTGTGTGGTGCATGTGTGTTTATTCATGGGCATGTTGTGTGTGGCGCATGTGTGTTCATTCATGGGCATGTCGTGTGTGGCATGTGTGTTTATCCATGAGCATATTGTGTGTAGAGACCAGGCTAACATGAGGTGACCCCTCAGTTATTCCCCACTTTTTTGAGACATGTTCTCTCCTGACCCTGCAGCACACTGACTCAGCCAGGTGGCTGTCACTGAGCCTCAGGGATTACCTCTCCCCCCACTACTGAGATTATAGGAAGGTACTACATTTTCCTGGGTACTACCACTTCTGGCTTTTTACATGGGTGCTGGGGATCCCAACTAAGTCCTCATGCTCACAGAAAGTACTTTACCAACTGAGCCATCTCCCCAGCATCCCATAAATATTTATTTTTGTGCAGTGTGTGTGAATCAGAAGGCACTTTGTGTCCCTGTGGAGCCCCAAGGGTGACTTTGGGAGTCATCCTGGATTGCTTCTACCTCCTTGTTGCTTCAGTCTGGGATTTCCCAGGCCACCACCATTACCACCCTGTGTTTTTTGTTTGTTTGTTTGTTTGTTTGTTTTAAATGTGGGATCTGGGATAGGAATTTAGGTCTTTCTGCTTATAAGGCAAAGGTTTAACCTTTGAGCCATCTCCCCCTCCCCACCTTATTTGTTCCTCATTGTAGTAACATTCAGAAAATCTAAAAATATGGCAAAGGGAAAAAGTTACTCTTGGGGATTTGTTAATCTTCTTGTGCATATACTGCAGGCTGGTTATTCTCTTTCTCTCTCTGTACTGAAAATTTCAGCTGTATTATAGGCATGCAGCATTACCTCCAGCTCTTTCAGGTTTAATTCATGTCTCTATTTTCAATCAATATAAGTAAAAATTGAGACGTTATTTTGCATGCTACTTGTTTAACCAACTCACCACATCCTAACATTATCTTTAGAACTGACAGTTTATTAACAGCTATGATTTTAATACGCTGGGATGATGCAGTTTTTTTAACACTTTGTATTTCTTTGATTCAAGAATTTGCTCTTTGCAGCTGAGCACCTTGGCACATGCTTGTGATCTTAATACTTAGGAAGTATATGCAGGAAACTTGGGAGTTCAAGGCCATTGCAGGCTATATGCGACCTGTCTCAAAGAAACTAAAGGGGTGGGGATTTGCTCCTCGTAAGCTGGAACGGTGCATGAGGAGCGCAAGGCTAGGAACTGTGTGTTGCTATGAGTAGAGTCGGTGTGAAGGGCACCAGCTCAGGGAGAGTGGAGGGTCTTGTAATGTGTGTTCACAGCTTTGTCCCCAGAGTTCTGGGAACTTTCTCTGGTGGAGAGTAGGTAAATTTGCTCTATTTGCTGATGTTTAAGCAACCAGGCCTGTATTCATGATATAAAACTAGGAAAGACATGTGTGACTGACTCATCTTGTAAATAATCAGTTCTAAGGAACTCAAAGTACTGCAACACATTCAGTTGACAAGAGAACTGATATTTTAAAAATTCTACTACTACTCTCATGCATCTAGAGTCCAGAAGGTTTTGAAGAGACTGCCGTGGGGCAGAAGAGCGAGGTCAGCATAGGAATGAGAGATTAGCCTCAACTTCTGCTCTGTCCTGTGTGGGGGAGGTAAGAGGGTGGAGCATCCATCCAGCCTGCAACCTCAGGATGCAGGCGGCTCACTGCATGCTGGAGGCTGACCTGGGCTACAGAGACATTGACACCAGCCTAGGCTACAGGAGAAGAAAATAACAAGACATTTCATAGACCTCATAAAGGTGGAATCTGTAAGATGATTTCAATACACAGAACACAAAATCACTTTTTTTTTTTTTAAAAACAGTCTTAATTCTGTAGCCTGACTTTCATTTGTCCTCCTGCTTAGTCTCCTAAGCGCTCTCTTCTTGTGATTCCAGGGACTGACCCAGGTAAGCACAAGCTAAGCACATGAGCTATGGCTGGGCTGACCCATATAGACTCCCTAGTTACCATGAGCTAAGATCCCAAACCTGTCACTGATGTGATAACACAGCTGTGCAGCTGGCCAGGGTGTACATGATATTCATGCGCAGGGTGCTGGCCAACCAAGGACGTGAACTGATTTATGTCGTCGTCAGTGACCAGTATATACATACAACCACATCTAGGCTTTAGACAAAAGTAAAAATTAGGTAGAATATTAGAAAATTAAAGTTACAGAAAATTTTGATAAGTGCTAAATAAAAGATCTGAATAAAGGTCTTTTGTATAAAAACCAGTAGTTTACCTCTCAATTAAGATTTTATTTGCTGGGCTGGAGAGATGGTTCAGGGGTTAAGATTCTGTCTCACAAGCAGAAGGACCTGAGTTCAGATCCTGGATCACAAGCAAAAAGGCCAGGTGGAAACAGGAGTCAATTGAACTTCCAGCCTTGGTAATGGAGTCTGTGAAATCCCAGAGTGAAGCAAAAAGGATGTAGAAGCAATCCAGGATGAGCCCAAAGTCACCCTTGGGCCTCCACAGGGATATACAGTGCCCTCTGACACAGACACACACACAAATAAATAGATTTTATTTGCCAAATGAAAATCACTGCTAATGATTCCATAGTAGTGGAAGCCACTTGGAGATCAGGGTGAAAGAAGATCTCTCCAATCCATAGCAGCTTTTAAATAAGGGAACTGAAGCATGTAATAAAAATACTTTGTCTCTTGAGGCAAAAATATCCTCCCCAAACAAGTCATGAATAATAAACAAATACCTGTTTAGATAAAGCATCTTACCTGAAGAGTCCCTGCTTGAAAAGGTAAGCACTAATGTGCCCCCCTTCCAGATACCGCACTTCACAGCCGGGCCAAATTTCTTGGAGACTTCGAACTCCTGTCCGTGGAATGTAGGCATCCTCTTTGGCCTGGACCACTATGATGAGGCTCGGGTCAACTGGAACTAAGCACAGGGCTCTGGTGTGTTAAGAGCAGCTTCGTGTGGAGCTCCCAGAGCACAGCTGCAAGCACAGCACATGGTGAAGTCAATCCGTGCACTGGCTGCTGCAGAGGCTGAGCACCTGCAAGTTCAAGGCAGCCTTGGCAACTAGTAAGACCTGTCTGGGACAGCAAGTGAGGGTACTGGGGTGCACTCAACTCACAGCAAGTGAAGATGCTGGGGTGCACCCAGCTCGAAGCACTTGCCCAGCCAATGTCACCCTGCCAAAGGAATGCAATACAGTCAAGTGTAATTATTGGTCAAACTAAAGCTCCTGATTGGGTTAAAGATAAAATACCATACCATGCTATCATAATATTCATCTAACAAAATAAACAACCTGGCTTTCTGAGGTGTGTGTGTTTGTGCGTGTGTGCATGCACGTGGTACGAAGGACAGAACCCCGGGTTCTTTGTAAGCTAGCCAAGTGTAGCACTGAGCTGCATCTCCAGTTCTCATCTTTATTAGACAGTGTCTCACACCAGGCCAGCAATGAACTATTGTTTTTGAAGTTGGAGAACCATCTTGAGTTTGAACAGAAAACACCAGAGCAGGCAAGCTGTCACTCCTAGTTGCTGGGAGGAGGGAGACAGAAGAGAAGAGAGACACTATGCTATTTGAGTCAGTAAGCAGCTGTAGCAGGTGTGGGTCTTCAGAGAGACAGAAAGCCCAGAAAAAGGCCAAAGAAGGCAAGGAAGCCAAATGTGAGGCTTGGCAGTGCTGCATGTGGGGAGCTCTGGAGTGTCCACCCTAGCACTGGACCTGTGCAGCCCAGGCAAACTAAACTCGCAGTCCTCCTGCCTATGTCTCCAGAGTGCGAAAATCTTATTCATAATTATTTTCCTTGGAGGTGCTGGAATCTTGCACTCAGAGGCCAGTCACTGAGCTTTATCAGAAGCTACCAATGCACTTTTGCCTTCTTTCTGGAGCTAGGTTTCATGTAGCCCAGATTCTATATACTTGAGGACTATATCTTCCCCTCGCCCCCAAGTGCTATCCCACCTAGCTCAGCAGCTTCCTCCTCTTCCTTTTCTTCTGCAGTGTTGGGAGAACCCAGTGCCCTGTAAGGCTGGGCACACACACGACCACTGAGTTACATCCCAGGTCCATCCACCAAAGCATTTCTAAACAAATAAGGCAGTTTTAGGTTTTCATGGATAAAATTTGATACAGTAAAATGACAATTTATCTTGGAGAACACTACCTGGAGCCACCAGGAAACATTCCTTTTAAAACATGAAATTATATTGTAAAACATCCTGAGATATAATGAACAAATACACATCAGCCAATGTTCCCAATTTTGTATGAAAATTAGTACCTATGGCTGGTGAGATGGCTCAGTGGATAAGGTCGCTAGCCTCCCAGCTTGACAACCCTAGTTCAAATCCCAGAAGCACATGGTGAAAGGAAACTTCCTGCAAGCTGTCCTCTGACCTCCACACATGCCATGGCATGCATGATCCATCCTTCCCTCTCCCTCCCACCAATATGCATTGTCAACAAGCATAAAAAAGAAATGTAGTACCTGAGAAATTTGCTACATGGGTACACTCATCCATGACTCCTTTCATAAATATTAGAGATTCTTTCTGAAGACTGCTGCTTCTTTGCTCTTTGCTGAGCAGATGGTAGGACCCAGAGTTGTATCCTGCATAGCGACTCCTGGTGGCCGAGAGGGTTTCATTCAGCGACTCCACCTTGGAGTTATCCTGCAGCAGGAGCCCTTCAGATGCGGCACTAACAGGTGTCTTCCTATAGTTATGGCACTCTGCATGCTTTACAGACACGACTTGGTCTGCTGCATCTAAATTCAAGCTTCTGGAAAGCAGGTTCAGGTTCGTGAGCTTGCCTGCACCTCGAGAGATGCATTTGGCAGACTCCTGCCCCACTTTGAAAGAGTCTGTCTGAACAGAGAACGCAAAAGCATTGAATATGGAATTGAGCTTTGAGAATGTCCTTTAAAACAAGGGGAATACTGATCAGTGGACAAGCAAAATGTGGAATTATAATTACATGCATTCATATGCATAAAGATAACATCCATTACTGATCAATTATTAGTTAATGAAACGCCTGGTGTGATAAAAGTGTTTTTCTTTCTTTTCAGATTCAGGAATCCACTTCACAGCCTAGGGTTTTCTCTAACTAGGGATGCTTCAGCCTCAACTTCCCAACATTAAATTCCCTTTTTGTTTTGTTTTGTGTAGCAGAGGGGATCCTGGACTTGTGATTCTCAGACCTGTGCTTCCCAAGTGGTGGGATCACAGCACATCCTAGCTCTAAATTCCCGTTGAGACACATGCTATAAAATGGATGAACTCTGAAGAGACTTTGCCAAGTGAACAAGCCAAACACAATCATGTGAGTCTTTTATGAGTTCTCTAGCACAGGCATATTCATAGATAGTGGTTGTTAGGTTGGAAGAAGGCAGAAGAGGTAGCTCCTACTCTAAGGTATAATTCTGTTAAACTGGAGACAGACATATGCACAACAATATGAGCATCAGTGGTAGATCTATGCTATACAGATGTCTCATTATCTTTAAGAGGAACAAAGGGAAAAACAGATGTCATAACCTAATTGAGGACCAAAATCAATGACACCTTCCCATCAAACTGTTGAGGATGCCAGCTCATGTTTATTTGTGAAAGTTTCAAGTTCGTCCTGTGCCTTCACCTTAGAAATTCTAAACATCTCATGAGCATTTGACAGTAATGTCCACTTAAGCACAAAAAGGTGGCAGCTGCTTCAAATTTCTTTCTGTCATCAATTAGTAAGATATAAAAGTTATTAAGGAAGAATATTGCCTATGAGAGTCTCAAAGTATAGTCTTACTTTACTGACTTGCAGCCTGAGAAATAACGCAGCAAGTAAGGTAAGGTAAGGTAAGGTCAAAAATCTGGTGACCTGAGTTTTATCCCTGAAATCCACATGGAGGAAAGAGAGAACTCACTTCCAAAAGTTGTCCTCTGACCTCCATATGCATACTAAAGTGCACATATGTCTGCTCTCTTTCTCAAATAAATAAAAAAAGTATTTTTAGAAATTTATAATTATAAAATAATTTTAAAATACTAATTTTTAAAAGTTTAAAATTGCAATATAAAAATTGAGCTGAATAGACAAAAACTTTGTTACATGTGCCCAGGATAATGAGAACTGGAGATTTTATTTAGTGAAAAACACTTGCCACAGCAGCCTGAAAATCTGAGTTTGATTTGCAGAGCTTGTGTAAAGGTAAAAGGTGAGAACTGACTAATACTTACACACAATAAATATAGCTTTAAAAACTGTATATTTTAAAAACTTTTCTTTCAAAAACTTAAATATATAATGAACTTTTAACTCCAATGTTATGTAATGTTAAATAAAAAATACTTACTCCACAGTATTCAAGCATATGAATAATTTCTTCTTCATAAACTGTTTGTGTGTAATATTGCTTTTCCAGCTCCCGCCAATTAATTGACTTACTTAATACACCCTAAAAGAATTAAAGTAAGATCAAATCACAATATATTTTGACCGCTATTTTTACTGCTATAAAGGGATAGTTAATGCTAGCAGGCTTGAGTTTAATCTATCCTTAGAAAAGTCTGCTTATAACTTTTGCTGGAGTCTGGGCACCTGACTTGCAAGTTGTTTTTACAGTGACATCTATCTGTCCCCAAGCAATGAAACCCGCCCTGCTTGCAGGAGCAGTATGGTTTCTCTGAGTACCACTACCTGGCACTACCTGCCAGGCAGAGGGAGCCTAACGCACTGACTCACATCAGAACCCCCTGTCCTGTCAGGCCAGACTATGGGCAGCACTTTCCATGGGCCAGCAGATGGCTTCCCATGTGAGACACATGCACAGGCTCTGCCTTGAGCATTTCTATGGTGGATCTTGGGGTGTATCCATGATTATATATAGTCATGAATACAACTACATATTATATTCTATTTTCCTCTCAGGTGAATCACCAGACTTAGTGACTTGAGAGACCCCCTAAGATAATTATATTTAGGACACATTATCTAAATAGCAATTGCAATAATTACCGTGGTGAAGACTCCAGATGCTGTGGACCAAGACAGACATGGGATCAATGGCATTGGCTTGGGCCAGTTGGATACCGCTAAGGAGGCCATCTGCAATAACAGTGATGGTCAGTCCAGGGAGCTGCTGCCTACACTTCCCTTGTAGTGATGGTCAGTCCAGAGGGCTTCCACCTACACTTCCTATACAGTGAGGTCAGTCCAGAGGGCTTCCGCCTACACTTCCTATACAGTGAGGTCAGTCCAGAGGGCTTCCGCCTACACTTCCTATACAGTGAGGTCAGTCCAGAGGGCTTCCGCCTACACTTCCTATACAGTGAGGTCAGTCCAGAGGGCTTCCGCCTACACTTCCTATACAGTGAGGTCAGTCCAGAGGGCTTCCGCCTACACTTCCTATACAGTGAGGTCAGTCCAGAGGGCTTCCGCCTACACTTCCTATACAGTGAGGTCAGTCCAGAGGGCTTCCGCCTACACTTCCTATACAGTGAGGTCAGTCCAGAGGGCTTCCGCCTACACTTCCTATACAGTGACGTCAGTCCAAAGGGCTTCTGCCTACATTTCCTATATAGTGACGTCAGCCCAGAGAGCTGCTGCCTGCATTTTCTATCACTGAAGTGAAAAGCAGTCACCATTAAGAAGTACTCTGCACAGTGAAGAGATAGTGAAATACAGCAGGAACACAAGCTCTGTCACACTGATAGTCTTGGCATGCTAAAGAGAGCAACATACACCCTCCCATCAACTAACAACTGTTTTGGCACAGCATCTTGCTATGCAGTCCAGTAGGCCTCAAACTGTGACCGTCCCTTAGCCTTAGCTGGACTGCAAGCATGCACCCATTATGCCCAGTCTTGAATATATTTTTGAGCTTAATTTTCATAATTTAAATGATCTACAGAAAACACTGAAAGCTTGTTTCTCTTGAAAAAATATATTGAGTAGTAATGTGTGTCATGCAAGGAGCCAGAACTGCTCTTGGTGTGAATGGCCCAACTGCTTCATGCAGGAAATAGACCGCTAAACACAAGCGACACTGTAGAGACAACAGGGCTGCAAGAGGGAGTGTGGTCTGCAGGTGATGCTGGGAGTCAGAACAGATGTCCAGCAGGAAGTGAGCTGCAACCTGAAGCAGGAGCAAAGCTGCTGAATGGTGAGCATATGGCCCATAGGCACCAGGAAACACTAGCACCTGGTGCAGCAGGAGCCCAGAGTAGAGCAAGCTTCAGGCAGGTTTTGAGCAGGAGTGAGTGAAGACAGATTTAAGAAGACACAACTCAAGTTATGTCATGGAAGAAAAATGGCTAAGAATAAAGAGCAGAGACAAAAACCAACTGAAAGTCTGTTTTAAAAGGCAAAGGTATAAAAGTCTGGTGGCACTGAGGACAGAAAAGCAATAAATAAAAAAGCAGAATGAGGGGCTGGAGAGGTGGCTCAGGGGTTAAGCCTCTGCCTTGCAGGCAGAAGGTCCTGAGTTTGGATCCTAGACCCCACGTATAGACGCCAGGCAGAAGCAGGGGTGGCCTGCGCTTCTGGTCCCGGTAGGGCAGAGCCTGTGAATCCCGGAGCAGAGTAAACAAGGAGGTGGAGGCGTCCATGGGGTTCCTGAATTCGCCTGTGGTTCTACACACACACACACACACACACACACACACACACACACACACACACACACAATTGAATAAATAATAATAAAAAAAATTTAAAAAAAAAGCAGAATGAGTAAAATATGCTACATACCCTATGAAATGTCACGACGATACTATCATGTCATATCAACTATCATGTTGTAATGTGCAACTAACTGAAAAAGGCACTTTCCCCATCAGCTATCTTTTGACCAATAGTAGCTGAGGAGTTATACTTGACACTTGCAAGTAAGATTTTATAATCAATTTCTAAAACACTCCTGTAAAAACTTGAGCAATGCTGGTGGAACAATCAACTCATGAGTGCTTCTGCTTCCTGCTTTCACCAACATTGAAAATATTTTGCATCTCAGTGAGATTCCTAGTATCGCCTGAAAGTAACCCAAATGAAGTGTAAGTGGAAATGGCGAGGCTCACATGTCCGCCCATGGAGATTCCGGTCATCCCTAGAGGTCCGTAGCCTTCCCGCTCCAGCCAGTGTAGGAGAGCTGCAGACTCTAAAATCAGAGCGCCGCCCATCACGAACAAGTCAGACACGTTTTTTAGGCTGGACCTTCTAGTCTCACAAAAACAAACAAACAAAAAAACAGAAAATGATTTACTTCATGCATTTATATTAAAGTTTTTTGCTTGTTTGGTTTCTGAGAGGAGGATTGCTATGTGCCCCAAGCTGGTTTCAAACTGAGATGATCCTGCTTCTGCCTCTTAAGTGTGGGACCCCATGCGTGCGCCACCCCACCTGGCTCTAAAGACAATGTCTATGTCACTGAGCTGGCTTGGAGCCCCTTTCAGTGATTACCATTTGTGTAGAGATTTCAAGGAGGTGGCGCCACGCCTGTCAGATCTGGTTCAAGTTCTGTCATTTGTTCTGTGGATGTGAGTGTGGCAGATGCACATGCTCACATGCACTTAGAGGTCAGCAGAGGATATCACTCTCCATCTCGTTCCCTTGAGACAGGGAACCCCAATATGGAACTAAACTAACAACCCAAGCGATCCCCTATCTTTGCTCCCCACCCCCACTTCATCTCACAGCACTGGGGTTACAGATACAGACACTGTGCAAACATGCAAGGTTAGGAGGAGGCATTCTTAACTTCCAATTCTACCATTATATCTGGTGACTTTACATGACTCCTTCATTACTACAAATAATGTGGATTTTCTCCTGCTGTTCAGGACACAGTAATACAAAATATGCTTTTCAAGTCAGAAATCTGGTCACATCTTAAAATCTTCCACCACATTTTCAGGAAATCCAAAACTTGGTCATTCTTCATAGCCTGGCAATGCCAACCTCTGTGACCTTACTAGCTCTTGGCCCACCTCCTGTTTACCCTGGGATTTTCACTCACTACTACTTTTCTGTGGCTGGCCCAGGTCTTCACTGTGTGCAATCCTGTTTCTGTGGGGAGAATCCTCGTAATCCTGTTTCTGTGGGGAGAATCCTCCCTCTCTTCCATTGCTCTGATTCCCTTCCTTCTTGACAGTGATAAGCATCTAATTCTATCTGCTTTCCTAGCAGAGCAGAGCTCCAGGGGAGAACCATTCTCTTCCTCTTTTTTTTTCCTTTTTTTTTGCAAAACAGAGGATAAGCCAAGGCTTTGTACATGCCTGGCAAGGACAAGGACTTCACTGTCCACATTCTAACCCTGAGACTTTTTTTCCCACATTTGTGTGCATGTGTGGGTGGAGGCCAGAGCTGACTTTGGGTGACAGAAAGAGAGAGAGAGAGAGAGAGAGAGAGAGAGAGAGAGTGAGAGAGACAGAGAGAGACAAAGAGAGAGAGAGAGAGGAGGGGGGGAGAAGAGAGAGAGGGGAGAGAGAAGAGAGAGAACAGAGAGCGAGGGGAGAGAGAGAGAGAGAACAGAGAGAGATGAGAGAGAAGACAGAAGAGACACAGAGTGAGAGAGAGAGAGAGAGAGGGATGAGGAGGAGTGGGGAGGAGAGAGAGTGAGAGAGACACAGAGGGACAGAGAGAGAGAGACAGAAAGAGAGGAGGGGAGAGAGAGAGAGCAGAGAGAGAGACAGAGAGAGAGAGGAGGGGAGAGAGAGAGTGAGAGAGACAGAGAGAGAGGAGGGGGGGGAGAGAGAGAGAGAGAGAGAGAGAGAGAGAGAGAGAGAGAGAGAGAGAGAGAGAGAGAACTATGTTATGCGTCCTTGTGGAGCCCCAAGGGTGACTTCGGGAATAATCCTGGATTGCTTCTACATCCTTTTTGCTTCACTCTGGGATTTTTCAGGTCCATGCACCAGGGCCAGAAGTGCAGGCTGCTGCCAATTCCACCTGATATTTTTTACGTGGGACCTGGATCCAAACTCATGTCCTTCTGATTTCGAGGCAGAGTCTTAACCCTCCGGCCATCCTTCCAGCCCTGGGTGTATTTTTGATTGTTCTCTGTCTTACATATTTAAGGGAAGATCTCCCACTGAACCCACAGCTCCCTGACTTGACAGTCTAGCCAGCTAGCTTGCACTGAGATGCCATCTCAGACTCCGGAGTGCTGGGTCATGCCCAGCCTCTAACATAGGTTTGGGGTCCAAACCCTGGTCCTTATGCTAGAAGGCATGCAACTGTACCCCAAAAGCACCTCCTACTTGTAGTTGTCTTACTGTTGCTACATAACTCACAGGTCAAAGTTTTATCAGATGAACCAAATGAATCATAATTGTCATAAAAATTTATCATTTTGAAAAAGTTTCATTTCATACTCTCTGAACCACTTACTAAAAGAATGAAAAAAAAAGAGAAATATTTAGTTACATAAAGTACTTTATAAAGAATGGAATTTTGTCATTTGTTCAGGCATGGTTTCACAAATACAACACATCCTAAGTTAGCCTATTAAAATGTAAAACTCTTAAGAATTAAGTCAGTATTCCTACAACAGTTTTACAAGTACAGTTAGGAACAATTAATTAAAGACTACCAAAAATTTTCTCTAAAGACTGAAAAATGAAGGTGATATATACTTACATTTGGTCCTTGGGTTTCCTGCAGCCATTTGAGAACATGGGTCAAAGAGAAAGTTTTAAAATAAGTAAATATACTTTTGTCTCACACATATTAATGTAGCAAACTAATGAAATGTGAATACAAAGTAATAACTTCCTAGTCACCTCAGCAGGCTGCATACAAGTTCTCATCCTCAGCTTATTTTTCTTTTAATTTATACAGCTTTACTGAGATATAATCACATACCAGATAATTCACCCATCTGAAATGTACAAATAAAAATATTCAATATATTTACGGGGTTGTGAGATCTTCAACTTAGAAAATGAAGTTTATAGTATAGTTTATGCAGTTCTATTTTTACATAAACCCAGGTAATAGAGAAAATTCTTCAAATTTTTTTTCCTGAAGGCTTCTCATGCAGTCTCTCTCTCTCTCTCTCTCTCCACCCCAAGTTTTATATAGTACTTTTGAGTCAAAATACTTTTCACACATTATTATGTAAACTTTTTTTGAAAAAGGATTTCAGTATAGATTATTTATTTAGCTTGTCTACCAGAGGGTAGTATGTCTCTGTGAAGGACCAAGGGCAACTTTAGGAATCATCCTGGATTGCATCTACCTCCTTTTAGCTTCACTCTGGGATTTCCCAGACGTCACCCACTAGGGCTGGAAGTGCAGGCCACCGCCATTTCCACCTGGCATTTTTATGTGGGACCTGGTATCTGAATTCAAGACCTTCTGCTTGCAGGGCAGAATCTTAACCTCTGAGCCTTCTCTCCAGCTCTTTTATGTAAACTTTTAAATAATAGTTTAAACTTACTCAATGCTTAATATTCATCAAGTATAATCTAGACTATATTGAGTATTTAATATTCTGAATAACCCAAGAGCTCATTCCCACTTATCATTGAGAAAACAGAATTTAAAAAGCAAAATAACAGGTCTGAGGTCATAGAAGTAGGAGATGCAGGACAATATAAACATAGGACAACCAACTGTATGAAATTCCAAAACAATGAACCAGTCTACTCAATCATTCCTCTAGTCAACACATGGATTTTACAAGGTTATGTAAGTATATTTAATTTTCTTCTTAAGATTTTATTCTTAGAAGAAAAGTCACTGTCAAGGGTTGTGAAAGGTTTCCTCCTACCCATTTCTTTTTCTCTTTTGTGATAAAAGCTGAAATCCAGGCCCTCACTCCCACTCAGCAAACCCTCTACAATGAGCCACACTTTAGCCCAGATGTGAGATGGGTTTTTATGTATGTGCTGGAGGGGCATGTGCATGCTTATTTGCATGTGTAAGCCTGTGAGTTCTCACTTGAATGTGTGGGCCTTTGAGTGTTCATGTGCATGTGGACTCTAATGCTGGGTCCATTTTTTTCTTCCTTTTTTCATTTTGCATGTATGTTCAAGCATCATATGTACCTGTGGAGGACCAAGGGAGACTTTGGGAATCATCCTGGATTACTCTACCTCCTTTCTGTTTTGCTCTGGGGTTTTCGAGGCTGCCCCTTCCAGGGCTAGAAGTGTAGACCACTGTCATTTTTACATGGGATCTAGGATTGGAACTCAGGCTCTTGTGCATGAGAGGCACAGGCTCACCCACTGAGCCATCTCTTCAGCTCTGCTGGGTCTGTTTATAAAACAATAAATGAGAATTGCTGAGCTTTGTGTTTTTCTTATTGTCAGCAATGTTGGGCATTTCTTTTATCTCTACCTAGTTGTTCGTCTTCTGTGACTATTTGTGACATCTTCGTAAAAAGAGTGAAGTATTGTTCTAAACCTCTACCTCTACTGTAAACACACTTAAACTGGAGTGCCTCTTCAACAGCATATCTCAAGAAACTAAAGTATAACTCAACGTCACTATACAACAGGAGTAAAATACTACCTAGGGACTCATGTGGCCTAGGCTGCCTTACAATACTCTTTCCTCGAGCTCCTGAATACCTGACATTTCTGGAATGTCTTACCAAACAGGGTTCTTTTCATTACTTTTTTAAAAAAAAGTTTTTCAAAAAAGTTTAAACTTTATTTTATTCACTTATTGTGTGTGTGTGTGTGTGTGTGTGTATCTGTCAGAGGGCACCGTGTGTCCCTGTGGAGGCTCAAGGGTAACTTCTGGAAGGGTGACTGGAGGCTATCACTGTTTCCTCCTGGCTTTTGCGTGGGACTGGGATCTGAACTCAAGACCTTTGGCTTTCAAGGCACAGTCTTAACCCCTGAACCATCTCTCCAGCCCTTCATTACTTTTTTTGAGATGAGTGCAGACTGCTCTTGAACTCTTGTTCATTCTGCCTTTGCCACCACTATATATTTTTTTTAAAAGCATAAAATAATCGTTTTCACTCTTGCTTTTTAGATATTTTCCTGAAAGATGGCTGAATTTAACAGGTTTTAAAAATTTAGTTACTACTGACCTTTCTTTTGGCAAGTAAATACTTAAGAGAAATGTTTTAGGTGTCACAAAAGGATATAATAAGGGTTTTCTAACAACAAAGAAGCCATGCGGGCTTCCTTAATCATAGGCCGGGCCATGAGTGTGCGTCGTCTCCAGTAGTGCTGAGGAAAGAAAAGACACAAGCTTAAAGTGCGTAGGAAACCACTGCTGCGAAGGAAAGTGTATGCTCACCATCTAGGGGTTTACAGGTGACTCAGTACACCACTTACATGGTCTCCTGTTCCAGCCAGATGAATACACACAGGTCTGTACTTGCTGTTCCACTCTTTAGGCACAATAAACTGGAACCTATGAAAAACAAAACTCTCTTTAAAGGGCCTCTACTGCCAACCACACCCATATTTACCTTTTGGAGAGGGACTTGCTATTACATAGCTGAGGCTGCCTGACTCACTACAGAGCCCAGGCTGGTCCGAGGCTTGTGATCCTCACACCTTAGAGCCCTGAGCGCTAGCTCTGCAGGTCTGCCCACCATGCCTGGGTCTAAACTTCCATTTTCTAAATATTTCATATTTATATTATCTGGGGACAGAGAGATGGCTCAGGGTTAAAGCCTTTGCCTTGCAAGCAAAAGGACCTGTGTTCATATCCCAGATCCCACACAAAAATGCTGGGCAGAAATGGTAGTGGACTGCACTTCTGCCCTCAAGGTGGAGTCTGGGAAGCCCCAGAGCAAAGCAGTAAGGGGAAGAGCACTCCAGGATGGTTCCAAAGTCATTTCTGGACCTCCATAGGAACAGCTCGTTTCTACACACCTGCATACATATGTACATACACAGACACACACATGAAAATTTACATTACCTCAAAGAAAATATCACTTAGAATTCTGACACTCAATTTGTTACTATCTGAATTACCATATGTTCAAAAGCTATAACTATTATAAATGTGATTTCTCTTGCTATTAAAACATCCCATATGACATAATTTATAATTATCGCAGATATTTTGTTTTTATCTTGGTTAATGCCACAACCATATAAATGCACATTTTCCATATCATAGAGTCATCAGGTGCCCTGCCTTGAGATGGCTCAGGCTAGCTCTGGACTCACTGCAAAGGGAGATGACTGAACTTCTTACCCAGCTTCTGCCTCCCAGTGCTGAGACTGCAGGCTCCACACATCAACTCATCAAGGTCCTGATAAGGATTCTCCAGGTTTTCTCTTTCTGGGTTTTGTTTGTTGTTTTTAAAGACAAAGTCTCACTACTCCAGGTTGGCCTTAAACTCACCATGTACCTAGGATAGACTCAATATCTTGGTGATCTTTCTGCGTCCGCTGAGATTAAAAGCATGTACTCTTATCCTGGCTTACCTATCTCTTTGCCAAACAAATGCTTGGTTGCACAAGTTCTTGACACATCAGTAAAATAGTTTACACTGGTTAGGGAAATAGCTCAGTGGTAGAGTGTCTGCCTAGCATGCAGAAGGCCCTAGCCTCAATCCTCAGTGTTGGCAGAAAAAAAAAGAGTTTATGTGTGTGGAGTGTGTGTGTGTCTATGTGTATGTGTGTAATGCATGAAAGTATGAGATTCAAATTTTGATACTTAGACATAATACCTGTAATTCCAGCACTTAGGAGGCGGAGGTACAAGGATCATGGATTCTAGATGAACTTGGGACACAGTGAATTCCAGGCTAGTATGGCTACATGATTATCATACATACAAACAAACTTTTGGATATTTAGAGATAAAGTCACTCTGTGCCAGACAAAAAAGTAATTTTCTCTAGTTTTTTTCTTAATACTTTTTCAACATAACTGATTTTTCATAGATTAAAAACATATATACTGAAATTGACAATTTTAGCCTTTTTTTCTTTTCATGTATGTGTGAGTATGTGGTGCAAGCATTCACATGTTTTGCATGTGGCTATGTGTATACGAGTGCACTTGATCTTGTGCCAGCCCCAGGGTGACACTTGGAAACAGCCCTAACTGCTCTTCCACCTTATTGTTGTGAGCCTGGGTCACTAATTAAGCCCACAGCACATCTTCTGGGTTAGTCTGCCATTGGGCATTAGGGATCCACCTTGCAGGGCTAGAGTTACCATCTGCTTCAGTCAGACACTTTTCATCTTCCTTTCTTAACTGAAGAACTGCCATGTGGGCAGTATGCCACACTGTCAGCTCCAGGTATTTTCTTGAGCAACACAAAGCTTTGATTCCCAGGAGCAGAAGGGTACTATTCTCTGTTCCTGTAAGTCTTTCAAAAGAACTCTGACAAAATGCATTTAGTGAGGTTGAATGATAATTTGTTGTTCCCAACTGCCAATGTTAACTAATCCTCTTCTCTTTGCTTCACCAGCACCATCACCATCATTATCAGCTTAGATGTGTGTCTACAGTCCCACGACTCATGCACAGACTTCAGGCTGAGGTACTTGGACCATGAGATTTGCTCTCTTGGTACTGTGGCAATACTGTATGCTAAGGCTTGAGACAGACGCAGGGGCTCGTGTGCTTGGACCTGTTTGGAGAGGCTGCAGGGCCTAGTAGTGGATGGAGCCTTGGGAGACAGGGACTCTGGGGGTGGTACACATCTGGTACCTGCAGCTCTCTCTGCCTCTTCATCTGCCACGGCTCCATGATGCACTGAACCCCAGGCAACAGGAGTCTCCTGTCCTCAAGCTGCATTGGGCATTTGGTACAATGGTGTCAAAGTGTCTTCCATGAACTGTGGCTTTGTGTGCAGGTGGCACAAGGCTACAAGAACTATGTTGTCATGTACATGAGAAAAGAGAAAAGGAAAAACACAACACAGACATACACGGTGCATAAAACAGAAACAAGAGAGAAAATGCAGGTAGGGAAATACTTCCTAGAATCTTGACAGATACCCACTCCCTGCTCTTCAAGTCTCTTAAGGTAGAAAAGGTGTGTAGGTTGATTAACATCTTGAACACTGCTTCTCTTACTAGAATGCTAGCAGAGGAACAAATTGACCTTTACAGGCCTGTGCCAATCAAGTTCTCAACAAGAAATAGCTATGTGGCTGGGGAAATGCTCAGGGGTTCAAGCCTTTGCCTTACAAGCAAAAAGATCTCAGTTCAGGCCCCAGATACCATGCAAAAACAATGGCAGAAATAGTGGTGGTCTGCAATTCCAGCCCCGGGAAGGTGAAGCCTGGGAAACCCCAGAGCAAAGTGACAGGGAGGTGGAGAGCAATCCAGGGTGATTCTCGATGTCACTGTTGGGCTTCCACAGGCACGCACTCAAGTGCCCTTTGGTTCACATACACACATGAAAACATAAATTAATAAAATAAAGAGATTAGCTAGGATAGCACAATGGGGAAATACCAATGGACACTGATCACGACAACTCTCAGCAGGTTTTGGGCATGTATCATTTTTACCCATTTTTATTTTTAAATTTCCATGTGTATATGGTACAAAGGAATGCAGGTTTGCATGTTTGTAGGCATGCGTGTGTGGATGCATGTACTCATGTGGGCACAGGAATGCAGACCTGAGGATAACGCTGGCAATCTTCATTGACTGCTCGTCCACCTTAGTCTAGAGACCTGTGGGCCAAATCCAGAGCTCGATGATGTATTGAGCATCACTGATCAGACCCAGAGCTTGCTGACATCACTAGTTCCACTGGCCAGCTTGCACTGGGAATGCCTTGTCTCTGCCTTCTGAGTTCTGGAATTGCAGGTAGGCCATCAGGGTCATCTGGCATTTATGTGGTTTCTGGAGATACAAATTTCAGGCCTTCTGCTTATATGGCAACTGCTGAGTGATCTCCCCAGCTCCCTGGACATGTGTAACTTTTAGCAAGGAGCCAAACATAAATTTACTTGAATAAGCTTTATCTACTAACAGGCTTCCAATCTGAGAGCTAGCCCAGCAGCCAAGCAGAGATACGGAGAAGCTAGAGCAAAGGTGGAAGCTATTTGGTTCTTAGCACAGCCACAGGAAACACTAGGCTCAGGAAGGTGGGGCTCTGGCAGGAGTCAAGAAAAACGGTGAAGGATGAATCAGTCAGGGCATGGCGTTCTCTCACACCAAACTACACAGTGTTCTTAACAGAAGCTGAACAATGGGCTTGGCTCAAAGTTCAGCTCCAGTACCAATATCTGTAATTGGACAGGGGACATAACTTACTAGTAGGGCATTTGCAAGATTCAAGTCTCGGTATTGCAAATAAAAAATAAACTTCAAAAAAGAGATTGAACAATGTGCTTCAAAAAAGCCAGGCTCAGGTCTGGAGAGGTGGCTCAGGGGTTAAGCCTCTGCCTTGCGGGCAGAAGGTCCTGAGTTCGGATCCTAGACCCGACGGATAGACGCCAGGTAGAAGCAGAGGCGGCTTGCGTTTCTGGTCCTGGTAGGGCAGAGCCTGTGAATCCTGGGGCAGAGTAAAAAAGGAGGAGGTGGAGGCAGTCCATGATGGTTCCCGAATTCGCCTGTGGTTCTACACACACACACACACACACACACACACACACACACACATACACACAATTGAATAATAATAATAATAATAATAAAGCCAGGCTCCCTAGCATGGATATTTGTATCTGGCAGAAAATCTTCCTTATTCTTGTAATGGGGTGGATGGCAGCTCTCCTACCTTCGAGCTGCTTGAACACAGTGAAAGTAAACTTTGCCAAGTGACAAGCACGTCGTAGGTACTAAGAGCCCAAGTTCAACTTCATTATTCAAGAACAACGAAGCTTCATGTTTTGGAGAAACTCGAGCCAAATACCTATATCATGTGATCAATTCTCATTTTAACAAACTAAAAGCCTTTCACTTAAATAAAAAGAGTGTGTGTGGGCAAGATAACACAGCAAGTGATATTTGAGAGTAGATAAAGATACACCACAACTAGAGACTTAAAAAAATAGTATGGCGCTAGTGCTGTCAGTAAACTGAAAATTAGTGAATTATATGCCTGAAATGGATAGGCTTTATAAGGAAAATGTATCTCTAACTGTACCTTGACTCAAACAGTAATCAATGGCGAGATGGCTCTGAAGGCGTTTGCCTCCAAGCTTGATGAGCGGCGTTCAGTCCCTGGATCCCACATGGTAGAGAGAACCAACACCTGAAAAGTTGTCTTGGGACCTCTACGTGTCATACACACAAATAACTTTTTTTAAATTTTATCATTTTTTTAAAAAAACAATATTTTAACAAATTAAAAAGGAACTCCTTCAACTCTCAATAATTAATGAACTATGGATCCATCCTAGCTATATGATATGGCAACAAAATTTGCAAAACTTTGTATTTGTTTCTAGAGTCTAGAAGCAAAGTGTCTCATCCCAATAATTGTGTGTGTGTCTATGTGTACCTGAGTGTATACATATGCCTGGGTGTATGGACGTCCGGAGATCAGTGCTAAGTGTCTTCCTCAATTCTCTCCACTTTGATTTTTGAGAAGGGGTGTCACTGAATGCAGACTGCTTGTCTCCCTCTCTCCAGCACTAGCGTTAGAGACGTGTGCTGTCAAGATCAGCTTCTCAATGGGCCCTTGGATCAGAACTCAGGTCCTCATCTCCCCAGTTATTTAAAAAAAGAAGCTTTCTAAGCACGGCAAAGCACAATATGACAGAGTTAAGGATGACTGCTGAATATTTATATGTTACTGCATGGATGTTTTGGTGGTATCTTATCCAAATGTTGGTGTTATATCTAATGACGGCATCTGTGGAGAGGGGAGAGTAGGAAAAACACAGAAAGACTAGAAGAGTACAAAAACAAACCAAGGGAAGCTTAAATCCATTGTTATTAATTTTAAACTTTCTGTAATAAACTATTCTTTCTATTTTCTGTAATAAGCCATTCTTTAAAAACAAAGAAAAAGGGCTGGAGAATGGCTCAGAGGTTAAGACTCTGCCTTGCAAGCAGAAGGTCCTGAGTTCCTAAAAACATCAGCTGGAAGCAGCAGAGGCCTGCACTTCTGGTCCTGGTGGGCGGATCCTGGATTTCCCACAGGGAAGCAAAAAGGAGGTAGAAGGAATCTAGGATGATTCCTGAAGTCACCCTTGGACACCACAGGGACAAACAGTGCCCTTGATACACACACACACACACACACACACACACTAAAGTTTAAAAAAAAAGAGAAAAAGCTGTCATAAGTATAAAGTAACATGAATTTATTTGAATTCTATATATTTTGTTATTTTACTTTGTTACTTTAAATAAATTTATTTACTTTATTAATAAACTTTTGTTTCTTCTTTTAATTCAAATGGTAATAATTTATTTAAAAAATTATTTTTGCATGTGTGTCTGTGTGTATCAAAGGACACTGTGTGTCCCTGTGGAGGCCCATGGGTGACTTTGGGAATCACCCTGGATTAGTTTACTTCCTTTTTGCTTTGCTCTGAAGTTTCCCAGCCTCTGCCTTCTAGGGCAGGAAGTACAGTTCTGCCTGGCGATTTTACATGAGATCTGGGATCCTAACTCAGAACCTTCTTTTTTCGAGGCAGAGGCTTAACCCTGAACCATCTCTCGAGCCTACTACTTATTTATTTAGTGTGCTTTTATGTACATACATGTGCGTGTGTGTGCACATGTGCAGGCTGGGTGTGTACAAGTCGGAGCACAGCTCTTCTTACATATCCAGACCACACAAGCCAGCTTGTGTGGTCTGGATATGTAAACGCAGTCTCAGGCTTGCAGCATTCTAGGCTCATTTGCAGTTGCTGAGATAAAATGCCTGGCCCATGTTTAGGGGACAGAATCTACTGTCTCACATGTCCGTCACTGTGGGGAAATCACAGCAGCATGCCAGGCAGCTGGTCACATGATAACACAGCTGTGAATTAGTGTCTGCTTGCATTGTTTTCCTCATTCACACAACTCTGGATCCCTTCCCTTGGGAACAGTGCCAGCCACAAGTGAGTCTCTCACATCAATTACAAAGTCAAGACAGTTCCTCACAGGTATGCTCAGAGGCCAGCATTAAACCACAGAGTGACCTAAGGGTAATTCCTAGGTATCAGGTTGACAACACTATCACTCACAGGCTGCATCCACTGAACTACCTCCACAGCTGTAATATTTTGTTTCTTTGGTACTATTTGGAATATAATAAAAGTAGCAATCTTAAGAAAAAACTTAATGCTGTAAATAAGGATAGCTGGTTTTATTGTGTTCCATATGCTATATACACACCTACTTATATACATGCTTTTATAAGTAAAGTTTTACAAAGCCAGGAGCAACTTATTTGTGAATGTCTGTAACTTAATAAGTGCTTCAGCATTCATTTTTGATAAACTTAAGCCCATTTATGTAAAAATGATTTTTGACGACATTGAAAAAAAATGAACCAGCTATTATTGAAGAGGGCCAATCTCCATCTGGAAGTTATAAAAAAAACTTGGCAAAGACATTCACATGATACTGGTTTCAGAGGCATTATAGATGCAAGAGTGAGGAGGTTGTGGATCCTTCCAAGGTTTCAGAGAGCAAATGAATCCAGGCAGTGTGTGACAGGATTGGAAATCCTACAAAGATGCCCAACAAAGGCATCTCACACTGTAGAGTTAAAAGTCTGGTTTGCCACTGGGATGTAAGATGTTAGAGATATCAGAGCCAACATGGAACAGCTGGCAAGGAGAGCTGTATGCCATGGGAGAATCATCCCAAAAGAGTGATGTGTTCTGTGGCAGCTCTGCTAAAGAGGGGAACCTAAGCCCTTTGGAACTGAGATTATTTCAATAGGAGGTTCACATGCTAAACCTGGAGCTATAGGATTTGGTGAGGAAAACTGTGACAGCCTACAGACAGCGAAATGGTGGGTACTACTAAAGAGATGAGCTCTGAAGTTTGCCTTGCTGATTTGCAGTCTTGCTATGGTTCAATCTTTTCTGGATATGTCCTCATTCCTCTCTTTTGGAATGGGAATGTTTATTCTGTGTCACTGTATATTGGAAGTATGTTACTTGTCTTTTGATTTACAGGAGGCTTTGGACTTTTGGACATGTTGGGATTACTGATTGTCATATTTGAGGGTTTGAAACTCTGGACATACATGCAGAGAATTAGTAGAGCAAACCTGTGGGAGATTGTCTAGTGGATGGGAAGACCCAGCCTATGGTAGGTAGGACTAGTCCCCGGGCAGGTGAATAAAATGGAAGGAAGTGTTTGAGAAAGTTGGCATCCTTGTGTACACTTGGCCAGACATGCTGGTCTGGCAAGTGAGGATTTTCTTCTCTCAGCTGTTACATGGATATGGTGTGGTCAGTTCCCTCGGCCCTTTGATGATGGCGATGCTCTCCTGCAAAGTTGGACAAGGAACTGTCTATCGTAAGAGAATAAACCCCTTGTTCCCTTAAGCCACTTTGATGATGATTTTATCAGCAACCAGCAGGTGAAATGCTATATTTTATGGGAACTTTTAAAGTTGGACTGAGTACAGTATGCATCATGAGATGGCCATAAGGTTATAGGGACCAGGGCTGGAGTATCATGGTTTGAATGTGAGTTGTCCCCCATAGGTTTATGTGTTTGAATCTTTAGTTGATGTTAGTGTTTGGGAAGGTCATGTCACCTTTGGGAAGTGGAGCTTTGCTGGAGGAAGGCATGTCAAGGGGGTGGGGGATGTTTGAGGTTGATTAGCTCTGCCCTGTTTCTGCTAGTAGTCTGCTCTTGAATGTGCAGCTAACTCTCTCAGTCTGCAGTGACCTAAGCTGTAAACGGCCTCTGCCAGCCATGCTGTTTCCATCATGATGGACTATGTCTCCCCTCTGAAACCCTAAGCCAAATAAATCTTCCTTTTCTTGCTTTAATTTAAGTTAGCTGAGATAGAGGGTTGACTCACAGCAGCAGAAAGAGTAACTAGGACAAAGACTTCATCTTCATCAAATAGTTAAGCAAAAAAGAAGAGAATAAGCACTAATGTATGTGAAGACCTAGAAAAAAATGAGAATATATCTATAATAACTGTTATCCTTCCTTGTTGGATTTATTTATTTTTTCTTTTTCTTACTAGTATTAGAATAGAAGTTACTTATTTAAAAAGATCCCAGGAGAGGGGAAGAAAAACAGATGTCAGTATGTATAACTTAGAAACTTTAATTTATCAAAATAAAAGATGCTGTGAAATTATGTAAACCAGGCAAGGTGGTACACGCCTGGAATCCCAGCACCGAGGCTGAGCAGGGGCTTGAGTGTTGAGGCCTGAGACTCTGACTGTCTCAACAGATGAGAAGAAAAAACAACCCATGCTGCTGTAGTTACTCCCCATTCCTGCTCTTTCACAACCCCCAATAACTGTTGAAACTGAGTCAAAGGCTAGAGTCCCTTCTGTCCCTCCCTTTCTTCTAGCAGTCTAACCAGATGCTTTTCTACTGACCTACTCCACCTTCTGTAGGCTTAGATACACATAATTCTTCAGCTAGGACTGAAACTACTAGAGGACACAGGTCCAGGATGGTATGATGTTCACAAATCTACAGCTTCTCTTCCCCTGCATTCTTCAGTAGATAGAGTGAAGTCAGTCAGTCAGTCACTGTGTGGCCACTCCTTTATTTAATGCTTTTCACCTAATTCATACAACTTCCACTGCTCGTTTCACTTAGTCCTTTTAACAACTTATGAGATAAGCATTATTTCTACCTGATAACACAGGCTTCAAAGATTAGGCAGCTGACCAAAGGCCACTGATCTGTGAGCAGTACAGGAGGGTTCAATACCAAAGTTCTCGCTCTTTGCAAGCATAATACTGCTGACCTTTTATTTTCAAGTTACTATGAGAAAAACAGACCATAAGTTTTAAAATAATATTCAACAGCAAAGAAAGATTGACTACAATAGTTAGTAATTGAACTTCTTGGAGTCAGAGAAGATAGCTTAGCAGCTAAGATGCCTGCTGTACAAACTGCTGTGATCTGAATTTCGTCCCCAGAAGGCCACATTGTGGCCAGAGAGAACTGACTTTCAAAAGCTGTCCTCTGACCTCCCCCACCCATGCACCATGGCAGCATGTGCACACCTTTACTCTCCCTCCCTCCCTCTTCTTTCTCAAATAAACATATAAGGGGGGAGAAAAAAAAAGAAACTGAATTTCTCTTAGTTCACATTTTTTTAAAGATTTTTAAAAAAACCTTTATTTTTTCACTATTAGCTCACATTTCATAGGCTCATTTCTTATGTTATTAACTTTATGAATTGATTAAAACATTCAGAGCAGTCACACAGATGGCTCAAGTTGGCTTCTACTATACAACAAGCCCTTCTTCACTGAAGGATCTGCATGTGCGCACATGCATGCACTCTCTTTTTCAGAGCTTAAATGGGCTTCTGCTACACAACAATCCTATCTTCATTGAAGGATTTGCACATATTCATTCACTCACACACAAGCATGCACCCTCAAAAACAGATGTACACACTAATAAGAATACGTATACACACTCATGTGAACACAGAATGAGCTATGAGAGACTGCTGTACTATCTGCCATTAATGCTTCAACCATGAAAATTAGTGCAGTGAAGAAAACCCAAATCCAGGAAGATCACAAATTCCAGACTAGTTAGGGGTACCTAGCAAGACTATCAAACAAACGATACAAAAAGTCAGGTTTCAACTGCAAATGGACACTTCATAATACCCATTTACATTCATGATGGGAATCATGGTTAGGCACAGGTGTCAACTTGACTGTTGAGGGTTTGAGCTCTGGGCACATTTGTAGAGAATTAGTAATTGAGTTAAGCCCAGAGCGAACCTGAAGGAGATTGTCTAGCTGCTGAGGAAGACCCAGCCCATGGTGGGTGGGATTAGGCCCTGGCTAAAATCACAGAGAGCTGGTTGAGAGAGTTGGCATCCTTCTGTTCACTTGGCCAGACATGCTGGTCTGGCACGTAAGGATTGTCCATCTCTCAGCTATTATGTGGTGATGGTGTGGCCAGTTCCCTCAGCCCTGGTGTTGGTGCATGCTCCCCCCTCAAGCTGGACTGAGAACTGTAACCAGACTGTTGTAAGGAAATAAACCCCTTGTTCCCTTAAGCTGTTTGATGGTCATTTATCAGCAACTATGCAGGTGAACTGCAACAATGGGTAAATGACCATGGAAAGGTTGTGATTTAATATTACAAACTATAGCAATTTACATAGTCTAAATTCTCATGGACTGCAATTTCTTCAATTAAAGACATCCTCTTCTTTTGTCAGAAAGCACAATGAAAGGCGCCCTATTCTTGTGACTAGAGATTTAGGTGCGTCCTTGATCACAGGACAGCATCTCCCAGTAATGCTATATAAACTTAAAACTAGGGTGGAGAGATGGCTCAGGGATTAAGAATGGCTGGCAAACAATGGCCAGCCATAATGCAGAATACCGGTGACCCAGAAATGCTCACTCAGAATCAGGCCAACCTAATCTCTCCCTATCATAAGGCTTAGGGAACCTCTCGAGAGAGGGGGCAATGAGATTGAAGAACCTAAAGATGGGACGGTCGAATGTTGGACAAGACATTCCATTCAAGACAGGTCTGCTGCACCCAGGAACTCAGTGAGACTTGTCCTTCCCAGACTTGCATAATGACTGACATATTGTCACAGTTTGAAATGTGTCTCCCATAGTTTCATGTATTTGTGAAAGTCATAGTACCTTGAGATGTGGAGCCTTACTGGAGGAAGGCAGTCACAAGGGGTGGGTCCCATCCTACCTCCTGGAGAGGTCTATTTTGCAGCAGTCTTGCCGTCTCAGTCTCCAAGATATTTTCAGTGACTTAGCCTGCCTCCAGCTTTGGCCACCGGCCATACCACCTCCACCATCAAAGACTGTATATCCCTTCTGGAACCAGAGTTGAATAAATCATCCTTTCTTCCTTAAGTTGCTCAACTTTGAATGCTTTCTCACAGCAACAGAGAAGAGTAACCTTTGTACATTATCGACATGCCCCTTCAGACTACTGAGGATCTCAGAGACATAAGAACATTCAGTGGAAACCTTAAGGTTTCTGGATGAGTGAAGGGAAATGCCCCTATCAGTAAGGTGGCCCAAGGAGGGGCAACTTGGTAAGTCAGAGGACTAAACCCCCATAAGAGTAGACAAGCCAGAGAGAACCCTAGGGTCCGTAGAAGTGGCCAGGCAAGAGGGTGGAAGTGAGAGGGATTGATGAAGGGAAGGGAGGGTTACAGGAATAAGGGGAGGGGGGATGGAGGGAAGAAGAATTAAATACTTAAAATGCTTATAAGACTTAATGCTTATGCTTAAATGTGCTTAAAATTAATAAAAAATAAATAACAAAAAAGTCGACCTCAAAGTCTTAGTTCAGTCCCGAGTTAAAATCCCAAATCTCACATAAAAACACAAGGTGGAAATGGTGGCAGCCTGAACTTTCGACCTGGAAAGCAGAGCCTGGGAAACCCCAGCAAAAAGTAATAAGAAGGTATGATCTCGGTAAAATTTGACAACACAAAAGAGATGGATGAATTTCTAAGTAAACACAACTTACCTAAATTGAACAGGAAGTTGTGAATTATTTAAATAGTCCTATAACATATAAGGAAATTGAAGAAGTAATCTCAAATCTTCCCACCAAAAAATGTCCTGGACCAGATGGATTCAGCACAGAGTTCTACCAGACATTTAAGGAGTTAATAACACCAATACTCCTTAAACTGTTCCATCAAATAGCAAAGGAAGGAACACTACCAAATTCCTTCTGTGAAGCTAATATCGTTTTAATCCCAAAACCTAATAAAGATTCACTTAAAAAAGAAAACTATAGGCCGATCTCTCTGATGAACATAGACGCAAAGATTCTCAACAAAGTCTTAGCAAATCGGATTCAAAAACATATTAAAAAGATCATTCATGGGGGACCAAGTAGGCTTCATCCCCGGCACACAAGGTTGGTTCAACATACGCATATCAATAAATGTAATTCATCATGTAAACCAGTCCAAAGTCCAAGACCACATGATACTCTCGATAGATGCAGAAAAAGCTTTTGACAAGATCCAACAGCCTTTTATGATCAAAACGCTAGAGACAGTGGGAATGGAAGGAACCTTTATCAATATAATAAAAGCTGTATACAACAAGCCCACAGCAAGGATTATGCTCAATGGGGAACAATTGGAAGCATTCCCACTTCGATCAGGAACTAGACAAGGCTGTCCACTCTCACCACTTCTATTCAATATTGTACTTGAAGTCTTAGCTGAAGCCATAAGACAAGAAAGGGACATAAGAGGGATTCAAATCGGCAAGGAAGAAGTCAAGCTATCTCTATTTGCAGATGACATGATCTTATACCTGAGTGATCCCAAAAACTCCACCAGGAAGCTTCTGGAACTAATTGAGAAGTTCAGCAGGGTGGCAGGATACAAAATAAATGTGCAAAAATCAGAGGCCTTCCTATATGCCCAGAATGAAAGAAGTGAAAAAGCCCTGAGAGAAACAATCCAATTTACTATAGCCCCTAAAAAAATGAAATACCTTGGTATAAACCTAACCAAGGAGGTAAAAGACCTTTACAATGAAAACTTTAAAACCCTAAAGAAAGAAATAGCAGAAGACACCAGAAGGTGGAAAGACCTCCCTTGTTCCTGGTTTGGCAAAATCAACATCGTAAAAATGACCATCCTACCAAAGGCAATATACAGATTCAATGCTATACCAATCAAAATCCCAAAGCAATTCTTCAAAGAAGTTGACCAAACAATCTCAAAGTTCATATGGAGGCACAAAAGACCCAGGATAGCAAAGACAATCCTGAGTAACAAAAACACTGCTGGAGGTATCACCATACCAAACCTAAGTCTATACTACAAATCCATAGTTATAAAGACAGTCTGGTACTGGCTCCAAAGTAGACACACAGATCAATGGATAAGGGTTGAAGACCCAGATATAAGCCCACAAAATTACAGCCATTTGGTCTTTGACAAAGGGGCCCAAAAAATCCAATGGAAAAAGAACAGCATCTTCAACAAATGGTGCTGGCAAAACTGGATCTCCACATGCAGAAGATTAAAACTGGACCCGTACTTGTCACCATGTACAAGAATTAATTCCAAATGGATCAAGGACCTTGATATAAGGCCAGAGATTATAAAAACCATAGTTGAAAGGATAGGGAACTCCCTCGAGCTGATTGGGCTAGGCCAACAGTTCCTAAACAGACATCCAATGGCACAGTCACTGCTACCAACTCTCAACAGTTGGGATCTGGTGAAATTAAAGAACTTCTGTTCAGATAAAGAGATTGTAACACGAGCTCAAAGGCAACCCACAGAATGGGAGAAAATCTTCACTAACCACACATCTGATAGAACTCTGCTGTCCAGAGTGCACAAAGAACTTAGAAAACTAAACACCAAGGAAACCAATGGCCCAATTACAAAATGGGCCCTGGAACTTAAAAGAAACTTTACCAGGGATGAAATTAAAATGTCTAACAAATATCTTAAAAAATGCTCCACTTCCTTAGCCATCAGGGAAATGCAAATCAAAACTTCCCTGAGATATCATCTCACCCCGGTCAGGATGGCAAAAATCCACAATACAAACAACGACAAATGCTGGAGAGGATGTGGAGAGAGGGGAACTCTCCTACATTGCTGGTGGGAATGCAGACTCATACAGCCACTCTGGCAAGCTGTCTGGAGATTCTTAAAAAAATTAAAGATTGAAATGCCATATGACCCTGCTATTCCACTTTTGGGAATAACCCCCCATACAGCAGAGGTTCACCTCGATAGCACAAGCACGACCATGTTCATAGCAGCACTGTTTACAATAGCAAAGTCATGGAATCAACCCAAATGTCCAACAGTTGACGAGTGGATAAGGAAACTGTGGTACATCTATACAATGGAGTACTACTCAGCCATCAAAAATGATGAATTACTGGAATTTGCCAGGAAATGGACGTCATTAGAAACAATTATATTAAGTGAAGTATCCCAGACCCAGAAAATTAAGTGCCGTATGTACTCCCTAATAGGTGGCTCCTAGTACCAAACCCACCCAGCCCACCTAGAGACAGTAATTGCAAGGATTATGAACAGGAGGGATGGGGTAGGAGGGCCACACCAGAAACAAGGAGAGAAGGGACTATGTTACAGCAGAGAAAATAGGCCTTCATCAAGGACTCAAATAAGTAATGAGACATCTGATTAAGTTCACAGACTTTTGTTCCTGATCATTTACTACTGAGGGGGTATGATCTCACCAGAAGAGGAGGGCATATAGTCTGGCAGATAAAAAGCAACCATTATGCAAATTGGTGATAGACCCCTCCCTCACTGTGGTTTCCCACTTTTATTACATCTACCTTTGAATGTGCTTTTATCACAAGACTCTAGTTTAACAGCTTTTTGTCTCTGGCCAGGGGGTAACATACAATGCCCACCAGGATGGAGTGAAGGGCATTGCAGGAGCAGCAAAACTGCAAAAGAAAATCAACAAACCACAATCCAGAACTTCAGAGACTCTATATCAACCACCTAGAACTAGGTCAGCTTAATCTCTCCCCATCCTGAAGCTCAGGGAAATTTGCGGAAGAGGGGGCGGTAAGAGTGTAAGAGCAAAAAGATGGGAGGAGCAATGATATGTAAGATACTCCATACAAGTTAGGGCTGAAGCAATCATAATTGGACTTTGCATGCCCTGCGCATTGTCCAACACACTATTGACCTCACAAAGTCTAGCATCTGCTAAAGGCACCAAGATCCTTGGAGGCAAGGGATTGGTAGCCACAGCAGTGTTCCTATACCTAAGGGGAACACGGGAAAGGGTTCAGGGAAAGGCCATTAGGTCCTTGTACGTCATCGGAGAGGAGGGCCCAGAGGAAAATCAGGCATGCACAAGAAAGGACTCTGTGGGAATTGGGGCGGGAGGCACTGGGGGATGGGAAGGGAGGGAGGGTGGGGAGGGGGAGCAGGAGGTATGGGGGGAGGAGGAGGGAGGGAGGGAACTGGTGTTTCTATTAAGTTTGTATGAGCTGAAATAATAATAAAAAATGTATTAATAAAAAAATAAGAAGGTATGCTTATTCTCTAAGTCACTTTTGGGTCTCCAAAGACATACACACTGTCCTCTGATACACACACACACACACACACACACAAATACACACAGACAGATAAAAAAAATTGAAAACTTTTTCTGTACTTAGGGATAACTGAGTTGGTGTACAACTATACATTCTTGGAAATGTTTAGGGATAACTGAGTTGGTATACAACTACACATTCTTGGAAATGTTTCTGACAGTGCTCATATCTATCCTTACATAAAAAAAGTAAGCAATGATTTATATTTCTTTCGTAAGCATTCATATAACTGTGAGCATATTTTCATTCCCTGCTGAATATTTAGTGCATGCACACACACACACGCACACACACACACAAAATTAATATATAAAAGTTCACTACTAGTTCTTTATAAGTACATACAAAACTTCGATATGCATCCTTGCATGAATACGACTTGAGATTCTCATAAAAACTGAAATAAATTCCAGATTCAAGCCTTTCAATAAACTGACTGGTTTGTTACTGTGTGACTTGAAGCAACATGGTGTTGGCATTATATTATCATTTAATATGACAAATACTGTCTTAGTTTTCTTTACTTTTACCTTGCAATGACAGATTCAGCTGGCATGATATCAGGCACGTAGTGGGCCATGGGGGAGACAAAGTGTCCATCTAGGATCTTGCAGTCTGACTGCTCTTCCACCTAAAAGAAAGAAAAATCAAGGTGTGCACATGTAGACTGAGATGTTCTGTCTATCAGAGGTTTCACTCCAGAGAAGACTTTCCTTTCATGCTAGGGATTGAGCCAAGGGTACTGCACGTGACATGGAAGAGCAACGTCCTCACACCACACTTTTCAGTGCTCACTAGGTTCCTTTCGGACTGCCTGTATTATTTTCAGACATATTTTCATTCATGACTATTTACGGTTTCATATTTCTTTTAAAATATCATTTAATTAATATATCTGAAGTGATTCTTTTAAAAAAAACTCTTTATATCTATTAGATACACAGTTATCCATTGTGCTTTTTAAAATATTTTTATTTATTTTGTGTGTGTGTGTGTGAGAGAGAGAGAGAAAGAGAGAAAGAGAAAGAGAGAGAGAGAGAGAGGGAGAGAGAGAGAGAGAGAGAGAACACTGTGAGTCCCTGTGAAGGACCAAGAGTGACTTCGGGAATCATCCTGGATAGTTTCAACCTCTTTCTTGCTTCCCTCTGGGATTTCAGGCTCCACCCACCAGGGCTGAAGTGTAGACCAACACCATTTCCACCTGGCATATTTATGTGGGACCTGGGATCCAAACTCAGGACCTTCTGCTTACAAGACATAATCTTAATCCCTGAGCCAGCATTCCACTGTGCTTTTAAAATACAGCTTCTACCTACATATTTATCTCCTTTCTACACTACAGTGTACTTGGGAGAATAATAAGTCAAACTCAGGCCTCAGCAGTCAATGGCTGAAACTAAAGCATTAGCTGAGAGAAGGTACTCAAAGAGGAGCACCACAGCTCAGTGGCAGAGCACCTGCCTACATACTTGAAACCCTGGGCTCAATTCCTAGTCCACAAAAACAAAATGCCACTCAATAACATAGAAAGACTCAAAAGAACAATTTACAAACCACAACAACTCAGCTCTTTCTAAATTGATACAAAATATATTACAGTGTAGTTTGATATCATGGTATCTGTTCATGTAAAGTCCCATAGTCAACATACTGAAGAAGGTAAGTTGATTTTTATTGATGAGAAGGACACTTTATAGGGAGGTGTTAGGGGCATGGCACTTGGCAAGCTGAGGCAGGAGGATCACAAGTTCAAAGCTAGCCTGACTAACACTGTAAGACCCTGTCTCAAATACTGGGGGGAAAAAGACAGATGTGATCAGGGATTAAAGAGTGAAAATATCATAAATTCACTATATTCATGTATGCAAACAATAGAAACAACTAAAAAAAAAAAAAAGAAAAGGCAGTTCTAGCAACACTTTAACTTCTACACTTATTTTCCTAGTAGTTCTTTAATTCTGAAAACTTATTTACTATTGTGTATGTGAGCATGGGTACCTGCAGGGCATCTGTGGAGGTCAGAGTTAGTTCTTTTCTGTCATGGGCTAAAGGGAATGAACTCGGGTTACCAGGCCTGTTTGCCAAGGTCCTTTACCCACCAAACCATCTAGTCAGCCACCAAGTAGCTATTAGCTGAAAATTCCATTTTAGGCTAATGATAAAAACTGAAGTAGAAGAGAAACATCCAGCTGTCATTAGAATCTGCAAAACACAACACTTGTGGATGTATGTTGCATATACTTAGTATTTTTTCAGTTTTGTATCTGTAGACAGTAAACTGTTTTTCTTTTTTGGTGCCAGAGGTTGAACACAAGGTCTAGATTGCTTTTTGCTTTGCTCTGGGATTTCCCAGGCTCTACTTACCAGGGAGTGCAGGCTGCTGCCGTTTCTGTCTGATGGGATCTGAACTCAGGACCTTTTACTGGTGAGGCAGAGCCTTAACCTCTGAGGCATCTCTCCAGCCCATCTCTCCAACTTTTAAAGATCACATATTCTTACTCATAAGTTTAGGGCATAAAGATCACATATTCTAACCAGTTATGTAGATACCACCCATGTAACAACTTTTTGGTAAAAAAAAAAATATACCATTCTATTATATACTGAATTTTTCTAAATTTCTGGAAGTTATTTTCATTGTTGTAAAAGGATCTACTTTGTTTAGTTTATGAAACAGGGTTCCGTGTAGCCTTGAACTTACTACACAGTCCAGCATGGCAGTCTAGGCTTGCTCCCTTCCCCCCATACACAACATTCCAGTCCTACCCTCAAGCCCAACCCCTGTGTTTTGGGATTTCAGGTGTAAGAATTTTTTTAAAAATTTCATCATGTAGCCCAGGTTGACTTTGAGCTTACTGGACTATAGGCATGTGCCAGCAAGCTTGGCTTCTCTTTTAGGTTTCATTTAGCTTAAGTTTGACTTCTGCAACAGTATCATAACATTAGCAACTGCAGCGTTTCCATACCACTCATCTAGGATGGAGCTCATCTCTCGTGTCCAGGGAATCCTGACCTGACTGTACTCATATTAGGGAATTCTGACATGACTATACTGTATGTCCCAGGGAATCCTGATCTGACTGTTCTCTACTGTACATATTAAGAAATCCTGACCTGACTGTGCCCTACTGAACATTTTCAAACCCCAGATTCTCTTAGTGGATTCAAGTTCCACACTGATCACATACACCTAACATCTGTAATTAAAATGGTAGTCTAAGAATTCTTTCCATTTTGGTTATTATTATGCCATTGATTATAGTTTTAAAAACTTCTCGCATATTTTATTTATATTTTTAAAGTGTGTGTGTGTGTGTGTGTGTGTGTGTGTGTGTGTGTGTGTAAGAGGTCACTGTGTTTCCCCTGGAGGACCAAGGGTGACTTAGGGAATCATTCTGGATTGCTTCTACCTCCTTCTTGCTTTGCTCTGGAATTTTCCAAGCTCTGCCCACCAGGGCCAGAAGTGCAGGCTGCCGCCATTTATGCCTGGTGCTCTTATGTGGAACTTGGGATTTGAACTCAGGACCTTTTTTTTTTTAAATTTATATTTATTTTTCCCCAATCATACAAAATCAATAGGTACCCTGGTCCCCTCCCTCCCTCCATCCTTCCCCGGTCCCCCTTGTACTCCCCCCCCCCATTTTGCCCTTCCTTTTACCCCCACCTCTCCCCTTCTCCCAGTGCCTTCCTCCTCCCCCTCCCATTCCTTGGAGCATCCTTTAGTGTGAATGCCAGACTTGCCTCTGAGTCCTCTACTTCAGTGAGGTATAAGGACTCAGTGGCATTGCTCAGAGCCCTTTCTTGGGCTCCTCTTTAGTATGGGTACACTATTTATGACTGTTAATCCCTTGCAACTAAGGATCCTATTGCCCGTGATCCATGCTAGACTTTGGGGGGTCATTGACATGTCAGTCATTGCGCAGGTCATGCAAAGTCTGATTATGGCTATGGCGGCCCGAACTTGTGTGGAGTATCTTGCATATCGTTGGTCCTCCCCATCTTTAGGCTCTTACAATCTTGCCACTCCCCTCTTTTGCAAGTTTCCCTGAGCATGGGGAGAGATTTGGCTGATCCTGAAATTAGGACCTTTTGAGACAGAGTCTTAACCTCTGACAAAAGAATTGACAAAAGAGACTTCACAACTAATAACTTACAAATTATCTAATAAAGAGGGCTAATGTGCAAGGAAATAACACTTCAGTGGGTAATATTAGGATACCTAGCAAAAGAAAAACAATTGTGGACTGTACATGATTCAGTAGTACAGATTCAACCCAGGCATATAACATTAAGGGAAACCCAGATGAAACTAGTAGGTGAAACACAAGGACATGAGAGCAGGAGGCAGAAGGGAGCAAGGAGATGTACAGTGGGAAGAGAGGAGATCTGCATTGAGCACCAAGGGGTGAATATGAAAAGGGCTCACTGCATGCTCATATGAAACCTAAAGCAACATAAATAAATAAAAATAAAAAATGTAAAATCCAAAAAGCAAGCACAACACAACTCAAAAGATAAACAACACAATTAAAAATAAGCAAAAGGGGGTGAGGAGATGGCTTAGCGTTCAAATGCGTACAAGCAAAAGGTTGGACTCCAGATACCATGTGAAAAATGCGAGGTGTCCACTGTCATTCCAGCCCTTGGGAGGCCCAGCTGGAGGGTCTTCAGAGCAAGCTGGCTGCTGGACTATCACTAGACTATCTGCGCTCCACGGTACGTCCGTCCAGGGACTCTTGATCTGACTGTGCTCTACTGTGCGTCCCAAGGAATACTCACCCTCACGACTCCATACATAGAGCACTCACATGCGTGTGCACCCACACACACAAGTGCACCCACCCACATATAAAGCACACATACACACATCCCATATACATGTAGAAGTAAAATGGAAAAAGAACAAAGGATTTGAAAAGACCTATAAATAGTCAAAAATCACATGAAAAGATGTTCAGCAGCACAATCCCTACGAACACAGGGGTCAAAGTTCACTACGATCCATTTACACCTACCAGATGGCTGTGATAAATGCAGGTGCTGATGAGATTTCATAAAACTGAAGTCCTTATATAATGTTGGTGTGACTTTAAGGGGGAAATAATCTGGCAGTTTGTTAAAAGTTAAATACAGATGCCATGTGAATCAACAATTCAACTGCAAGGTGTACACAAGCAGGATTGTTTTGAATGAGATGCTCACACAACAACTGGACTTGAATATTCACAGCAGCATTATTCCTAATAGCCTTAAAATAGAAATAACCTAATTGTACACTGAATTATGAATAAGATGTGGCATAAAGACAACAGGTTATGAGGTCTCAGATCCCCCAGGTGAGTCTGCCCAGCCCCCCACCAGGTGCCCCCCGTGTCCCAGCGGCATCCAGGCGGCCTCTGGCTTTGCCTGGGCCCCACCCCGGACCACAGCCCCTTTCTTCCTACGGCCCGCGCCTCCGCCAGACAGGACTTGCTCACATTCCTCCATCCCCTGCAGCTTGGGTGGGCTTTAAGCCTAGTCCCAGGTCCCAGGTGAAGAATTCTGCCATCAACATCGGACCCTCTGCCTCTCCAGCCCACCAGGGACCTACGCACGTGGTCCACGGAAAACACACTGCTACTCAGAATTCAATAGAGTCCAAAGGAAACTCAAGCAAAACTCTAAGGGACAAAGGGAACACAGGCCATACATCTGGACTCCACTACAATCATCCTATCACGTGGGAGAGATTCTTCACATCCAGCCCAAAGATAAGTAAACCTCCTTTTTTTCACCTTACTGATCCTTTCTAGTATCAATTGCTATAGATCAACTTCTCTATATAGCCACCCCAAAAACATATACAACTCCAGGGAGTACACCACTCACCCTCACATATCACCAAGATACTAAATCGTAAAAGTCCACTACCATACTAATATTCACCCCTTGTCTACTTAACCTGACTTAACTGATGTACTAACAGCCTAATAGTCTCATATAGGAAATTACAATAACAATAGACAAACATACCCAATCCAAGGAAAGCACTAGTAATAACTGGCAAGTGTAATAATACCAACTAAATCAGTTCAGTGAAAAACACACAGAAACTGAAAGGTCCTAAGAAACAAAACAACGATGCCCAAGTCAAAGTGCAGATCCATGAGAAACAAAACCCAAAATCTCCCAGAATGATGGATTCCGACCAGAACAAATTCACAGAAAATAGCCAAGAAAGCCAGACCCAACATAACGACTTTCAGATTATGATCATCACCATGATTAATACTATGAAAGAGGAAATCCGAGAATAGTTAAACAACCGAATCAACCACTTTGAACAGGAACTTTGAACACTTGGAGGAGTTCAGAAAAACAGTTCAAGAAACAAAAATAGGCATAGAGCAGTTAAAACAGTCTCAGGCAGAGTTTAAAATTGAACTAAAAGACAAGTTATCTTCAACCCAAAACTCAACAGAGAGTCTTATCAGCAGAACAAATGAAGCAGAAAATAGAATTTCAGATCTTGAAGACAAAGTGGGAAAATTAACTAGCTCAATGGAAGAGATTGTTAAAGCCAAAAAGATACTTGAGAGGAACATTCAAGAGATATGGGACACCCTGAAGAAGCCTAACATGCGCATTCATGGAATACCAGAACAAGAATCCCAAAATACCAAACCTGAGGAAATATTTCAAATCATCATAAATGAAAACTTCCCATAACTAAAGAATGAGAGGCCCATCCAAATACAAGAGGCATTTCGTACTCCAAACAGATATGACCAAAATAGAAAATCGCCACGGCAAATAATAGTCAAAACACTCCACATTCAAGACAAAGAAAAGGTGCTGAGAGCTTCAAGAGAAAAAAAGCAAGTCACTTTTAAAGGTAAACCTATTAGAATAACAAATGACTACTCAATGGAAACAGTAAAAGCAAGAAGAGCTTAGAGAGACATACTTCAAGTATTAAATGAGCAAAAATGCCAACCCAGACTGATATACCCGGCAAAACTATCTGTCATGATTGAGGGAGAAAGAAAAGTTTTCCAGCACAACGACAACTTGAAGGGATACGTCTACCAAACCAGCCCTTCAAAAAATGCTAGAAATGATACTCAAGCTTGAAGAAAAGAACAAGTGTATCCAGGAGGACAGAAGGAAAGTATAATACCACTAAAACATAAATATCAAACAATACGCTTACAAAATCCACTAAACATAAAAAATGTCCAGAATTAAAATAATTTCTCCATTATAACATTAAATGTCAATGGTATTAACTCACCAATTAAGAGACACAGATTACAAACTTGGATTAAAAACCACAATCCAACAATCTGCTGCCTTCAGGAAACTCATCTTACACAAAAGATAGGCACATCCTAAAAATGAAAGGCTGGTCCAAAATCTTATAAGCTAATGGAACCAGGAAAGAGGCAGGGGTAGCAATTATGCTTTCGGACAAAGTGGACTTCAAACCAAAGAAAATCATAAGAGACACAGATGGATACTACATTTTAGTCACAGGTACAATTCACCAGGAAGACTTCACAATACTGAACATATATGCACCCAATACGGGCCCCTCCACATTCATTAAGAAAACCCTACAGCGTCTAAAGCAAGAAATCAACCCCCAAACGATAATTCACGGGGACTTCAACACCGCCCTCTCAACATGGGATAGATCAACAGGTCAAAAGCTTAACAGAGACACTTTGGAACTTAATCAAACCTTTAAAAAAATGGACCTCACAGATCTCTATCGAACTTTTCATCCACGCACAAAAGAATACACATTTTTCTCAGCAGCACACGGAACTTTCTCCAAAATAGATCACATATTGGGCCACAAAATGAACCTACACATATACAAAAAAGTTGAAATTCTAACCTGTGCCCTATCAGACCACCATGGCTTAAAGCTGGACATCTACAACACAACAAACAACAGAAAATACACTAACTAATGGAAACTTAACAATATGATGCTGAATGAGAACTGGATTCAGGAAGAAATTAAAAAGGAAATTCAAGATTTCCTGAAAGCAAACGATAATGAAAATACAACTTACCAAAATCTCTGGGACACAATGAAAGCTGTTCTAAGAGGTAAGTTCATAGCTCTTAATGTCTACATCAAAAAAATGGAAACATCAGAAATAAATAACTTAACAATACAGCTTAAAGCTTTAGAGAAACTAGAGCAATCTGATCCCAAAAGTAGTAAAAGAGAGGAGATTAGCAAAATAAGGGGAGAAATATCTGAATTCAAGATTAGGAAAACTATAGAGAAAATCAAACCAGTCAAAAAGCTGGTTCTTTGAAAAAAAAAAAAAAAAACAGTAAGATTGATACACCCCTAGCTAAATTAATCAAAAGCAAGAGAGAGAAAACCCAAATTAACAAAATTAGAAATGAAAATGGAGTTATCACTACTGATACCCAAGAAATCCTGAGAATTATAGCATCATATTTCAAAAACTTATACTCTGTGAAGTTTGACAACACAAAAGAGATGGATGAATTTCTAAGTAAACACAACCTACCTAAATTGAATCAGGAAGTTTTGAATTATTTAAATAGTCCTATAACATATGAGGAAATCGAGGAAGTAATCTCGAAAATTCCCACCAAAAAATGTCCTGGACCAGATGGATTCAGCACAGAGTTCTACCAGACATTTAAGGAGTTAATAACACCAATACTCCTTAAACTGTTCCATCAAATAGCAAAGGAAGGAACACTACCAAATTCCTTCTATGAAGCTAATATCGTTTTAATCCCAAAACTTAATAAAGATTCGCTTAAAAAAGAAAACTATAGGCCGATCTCCCTGATGAACACAGACGCAAAGATTCTCAACAAAGTCTTAGCAAATCGGATTCAAAAACATATTAAAAAGATCATTCACGGGGACCAAGTAGGCTTCATCCCCGGCACACAAGGTTGGTTCAACATATGCAAATCAATAAATGTAATTCATCATGTAAACCAGTCCAAAGTCCAAGACCACATGATACTCTCGATAGATGCAGAAAAAGCTTTTGACAAGATCCAACAGCCTTTTATGATCAAAACGCTAGAGACAGTAGGGAATGAAAGGAACCTTTATCAATATAATAAAAGCTATATACAACAAGCCCACAGCAAGGATTATGCTCAATGGGGAACAATTGGAAGCATTCCCACTTCGATCAGGAACTAGACAAGGCTGTCCACTCTCACCACTTCTATTCAATATTGTACTTGAAGTCTTAGCTGAAGCCATAAGACAAGAAAGGGACATAAGAGGGATTCAAATCGGCAAGGAAGAAGTCAAGCTATCCCTATTTGCAGATGACATGATCTTATACCTGAGTGATCCCAAAAACTCCACCAGGAAGCTCCTGGAACTAATTGAGAAGTTCAGCAGGGTGGCAGGATACGAAATAAATGTGCAAAAATCAGAGGCCTTCCTATATGCCCAGAATGAAAGAAGTGAAAAAGCCTTAAGAGAAACAATACCATTTATTATAGCCCCTAAAAAAATGAAATACCTTGGTATAAACCTAACTAAGGAGGTAAAAGACCTTTACAATGAAAACTTTAAAACCCTAAAGAAAGAAATAGCAGAAGACACCAGAAGGTGGAAAGACCTCCCTTGTTCCTGGATTGGCAGAATCAACATCGTAAAAATGACCATCCTACCAAAGGCAATATACAGATTCAATGCTATACCAATCAAAATCCCAAAGCAATTCTTCAAAGAAGTTGACCAAACAATCTCAAAGTTCATATGGAGGCACAAAAGACCCAGGATAGCAAAAACAATCCTGAGTAACAAAAACACAGCTGGAGGTGTAACCATACCAAACCTTAGTCTATACTACAAATCCATAATTGTAAAGACAGCCTGGTACTGGCTCGAAAATAGACACACAGATCAATGGATAAGGGTTGAAGACCCAGATATAAGCCCACAAAATTACAGCCATTTGATCTTTGACAAAGGGGCCCAAAAAATCTAATGGAAAAAGAACAGCATCTTCAACAAATGGTGCTGGCAAAACTGGATCTCCACATGCAGAAGATTAAAACTGGACCCGTACTTGTCACCATGTACAAGAATTAATTCCAAATGGATCAAGGACCTTGATATAAAGCCAGAGACTATAAAAACCATAGTTGAAAGGATAGGGAACTCCCTCGAGCTGACTGGGCTAGGCCAACAGTTCCTAAACAGACATCCAATGGCACAGTCACTGCTACCAACTCTCAACAGTTGGGATCTGGTGAAATTAAAGAACTTCTGTTCAGATAAAGAGATTGTAACACGAGCTCAAAGGCAACCCACAGAATGGGAGAAAATCTTCACTAACCACACATCTGATAGAACTCTGCTGTCCAGAGTGCACAAAGAACTTAGAAAACTAAACACCAAGGAAACCAATGGCCCAATTACAAAATGGGCCCTGGAACTTAAAAGAAACTTTACCAGGGATGAAATTAAAATGTCTAACAAATATCTTAAAAAATGCTCCACTTCCTTAGCCATCAGGGAAATGCAAATCAAAACTTCCCTGAGATATCATCTCACCCCGGTCAGGATGGCAAAAATCCACAATACAAACAACAACAAATGCTGGAGAGGATGTGGAGAGAGGGGAACTCTCCTACATTGCTGGTGGGAATGCAGACTCATACAGCCACTCTGGCAAGCTGTCTGGAGATTCTTAAAAAAATTAAAGATTGAAATGCCATATGACCCTGCTATTCCACTTTTGGGAATAACCCCCCATACAGCAGAGGTTCACCTCGATAGCACAAGCACGACCATGTTCATAGCACTGTTTACAATAGCAAAGTCATGGAATCAACCCAAATGTCCAACAGTTGACGAGTGGATAAGGAAACTGTGGTACATCTATACAATGGAGTACTACTCAGCCATCAAAAATGATGAATTACTGGAATTTGCCGGGAAATGGACGTCATTAGAAACAATTATATTAAGTGAAGTATCCCAGACCCAGAAAATTAAGCACCGTATGTACTCCCTAATAGGTGGCTCCTAGTACCAAACCCACCCAGCCCACCTAGAGACAGTAATTGCAAGGATTATGAACAGGAGGGATGGGGTAGGAGGGCCACACCAGAAACAAGGGGAGAGGAGACCATGTTACAGCAGAGAAAATAGGCCTTCATCAAGGACTGCAAGTAAGTAATGAGACATCTGGTTAAGTTCACAGACTTTCATTCCTGATCATTTACAACTGAGGGGGTATGATCTCACCAGAAGAGGAGGGCATATAGTCTGGCAGATAAAAAGTAACCATTTTGCAAATGGGTGATTGACCCCTTCCTCACTGTGGTTTCCTACTTTTATTACATCTACCTTTGAATATACTCTTATAACAAGACTCTAGTTTAACAGCTTTTTATCTCTGGGCAGGGGGTGAAATCCAATACCCATCAGGATGGAATGAAGGGCATTGCAGGAGCAGCAAAACTGCAAAAGAAAACCAACAAACCATAATCCAGAACTTCAGAGACTCTATATCAACCACCTAGAACTAGGCCAGCCTAATCCCTCCCCATCCAGAAGCTCAGGGAAATTCTCAGAAGAGGGGGCAGTAAGATTGTAAGAGCACAAGGATGGGAGGAGCAATGATATGCAAGATACTCCACATAAGTTAGGGCCGAAGCAATCATAATTGGACTTTGCATGCCCTGCGCAATGTCCAACACACTATTGACCCCACAAAGTCTAGCATTTGCGAAAGGTACCAAGATACTTGAAGACAAGGGATTGACAGCCACAGTAGTGTTCCTATGCTTAAGGGGAACACAAGAAAGGGTTCAGGGAAATGTCATCGGAGTGGAGGGCCCAGAGGACAGTCAAGCATGCACATTAAAGGATTCTCAGGGGATTGGGGAGGGAGGCACTGGGGGATGGGGAGGGAGGGGTGAGGGGAAAGGGAGTAGGGGGGTGGGGGGAGGAGGAGGGAGGGAGGGAGGGAACCGGTATACCTATTAAGTTTGTATGAGTGGAAATAATAATAAAAAATATTAAAAAAAAGACAACAGGTTATTATTTAGCTACTGAAAAAGGTACCAATGCAAGTTGCAACATGGATAAATCTTAGCAACATGCTCATACACACACAAAAAAGTCAACACCCAAGATCCATATTCCATGCTTCTGTTTACAGGCAATGTCCTAAATAGAACATAGATCAGTAACTGCCATGAAGTGGAGGCAGGGTAGTGGAAGATGAGCTGGTAGGTGGGGTCTCCTGTGGGACAATGACAATGTCTGCAGTCAGGTGATCACAGCCCTGCAGTAAATCTGGGCTTTAAACTGAGGAAACATTAAATAAACATTCAGCTGTATACTATGAAGGGCAAATCTTATGCCAATTATATCTTAGTCTTTAAAATCCAAAAGTAGGATCTCTGTATTCCAGTATTCTAGCAGTATACTCCCAGAGGAAGTGCATCAGGTGTTGGGACTACGGGATGAGGGAGAAGTAAAATGCATGCTCTGCTTTTTTAAAAAAACCTACAACTTTTAATGAAAACAAAACAAAACAAAATAGAGAAAACAGAAATATTTACTAAGATCAGAATCAGTAACAAATGTTCTAAATCAGCTAGGATGTAGAGAAGTTTTTAATTTATAAAATTATGTTGCTGGCAGGGGAATCTCTTGACAAAGGCCCTAACAATATTTAATACATAAAAGATGCAGTGTACTCACTTTAGCTAAGGTCCTGAGGGATGCGTGAGGACCACCAATCTAGATCCCTTCTCTGATAACATCACAGATACTCAATTATATGACCTTAGAACTACACACACAAAAAAAATGGCTGCCTCAGGCTGGAGAGACACTCAGAGGTTAAACTTCTGCCAGATCTCACATAAAAATTTCTGGCAGAAAGGGTGGTGGCCTGCACTTCCAGCCCTGGAAGGTGGAACCTGGAAAACCCAAGAGCAAAGCAAAAAGGACATAGAAGCAATATAGGATGATTCCCAAAGTCACCCTTGGGCCTCCATAGGCACACACAGTGTCCTCTCACAGACACAGACACAGACACACATAAAGAAAAAATTGCTTAGAGAACACAACTTCAAAATCATTCTCACCTCCTCTAATCTGACAATGTTTCCTTCCTGTCATTCTCGAGCAATTAAATTTCTAACAGCTGTTTTGCAAACAACTTTAAATGTGCTTATTCTCCAGGCAGATCTCTCCCTTTTAATACTTTACTTTCTTCTTTAACACTGTTCTTTATTGTCGAATAACAACCCCCTGGAGCTTAAGGTTACAAAATAACACTCTGAAACATGCAGCCTAACACTTCTTTGTATTAATGCAGACACTTAACACATGCTCCCAGATGCATATAAACACGGTCCTTAGACAATCTGCTTGGGGCGCAAACAGCATCCTAAGTGTAAAGGTAATTCCACTGTGCTTGTGTCTGAAAGCTGTCTTGGTCCTTGATATTGGTCTGTCTTGAGTACCTTATCAATGTGCACTGGTCTGTCTAGAGTACCTTATCAATGTGCACTGATCTGTCTTGAGTACCTTATCAATGTGCACTGATCTGTCTTGAGTACCTTATCAATGTGCACTGGTCTGTCTTGAGTATCTTATCAATGTGCATTGGTTCTGTCTTGAGTACCTTATCAATGTGCACTGGGTAGTCACTGGAAACCAGATGTTGGCACTTTTCCCGATTTCCAATCATCTTCCTGAATTCAAAAAGTCTATTAAGAGACAAAAAGGAAAAACAATAGCCATTAATGACAACTGTTATCCCACTGAATCATGACTGACAAACAGTGATTAGAAATGAGCAAATCCAATTAAATTCAACTTTTAACACTGAGGGACAAGGGTAGTCTTTTCTTCTATTATAAATTCAGGCTATAAAGGAAAGGCCCCACCTGGGAACCATACACACTTCTAATCAACCTATTATTGACTAAAATAAAAAAGCTAGTTGGCCAAGTTATATATGATGTATATGCTAAAACTCAGAAAAAAAACTAAAAAGATTAAATGAAAATGAAAACAATTATACTTTTTATATAGTTAAATAGTCTCAGTATATCACTCTATACATTTGAAGGTAAAGGATTTCATAAACAAAATTTTAAATAGGTTCTAAAGCTACAAACTCAAAACAAGTATTTAGGGAAATACATACAGGCACACATAGGTACAAACAAATGCAGAGTCACAAACATATACATAGGCACACACAAGTACACACAGGTACACACACACAAATATACACATATACACAGGCACACATAGACACACATATGTATAGGCACACAGAGACAAATACTCACATATAGACAGGCATACACATACACAGGCACACACAGGCAGAAAAAAGTACACAGACATACACATGCACACAGGCACACACGTACACATACAAGTACACACATAGGCATAGGCACACCCATACACACAGGTACATAAAAATACACACACATATATATATGAACACACAGGTGTACTCATACACATAGGTACACAAAGACACACACGTATGCACGTACACACATGCACATAGGTACACACAGGCACACTCATATACACATAAGTATTCAGGTACACACATGCACATAGGTCTATACAGACCTATACCAGACACGCACATACTCAGGCACATGTATGTATATCTAAGGAGTACCTTTTGAGATCCTCGGGCCTTCCCCATCCTCTGATGAAGAGTTTGGTGAGGAGAAGTCTTCGGTAAAGAACATCTAGCTTGCTCACACCCATCAGTACCAGACAGCATCTGGAATTAACATTTTACAACTTTAAAATACTTTACTTTATCTAGATACCAGGCCAACTTTCCATCTAATTCTCTGAAAACCAGGTAAAGCAAAGCATGAGAGTAAATCCTTGAATTTGCCCTATAAAAATACGATATGGGTTTAGGATATGGGACAGAAAGTAGAGAATGAAGAGACCAAAGCATCAACAAAATGAAGTCTTCCTAGGCCATATCAGTGCAGGCCAGGACATACATAAGTAAGGTTGCTAGACATTCCCTGCACAGGCGGGGACATAAACAGCCAATGTCTGGTGGACAAGAGCCAGGAGTAAGACTCGCTCAGCTTGTGTTGCCAGCCTGGCATGGCTTAACTCTCTCTCTCATTTGAGTTACATGGAGGAGGAAACAGGAATCACTGAGACTTGCATAACATTTATTTCTCCGACACATCTGTAGAATTTATCATCTCCCTCCATCTTTGCAACTGAAAGGTGTGAATGGTTCTGGTCTTGGGGTATGCATCACAGGTACAGGTTCTGTTTCCCAGGTGTGAAGCCCTAAGTTTGGTCTCTAGCACTCTGAAAATCAGAGGTATGTTTGAACTTGGGGCAAAAAGTGACTTAGATCCTGGATAAATGCAGACTGGAAACTTATATCTCCCTCCACCAGTGATGCTTGATGATGAGAACTTATCCAAAGCCTTGAAACTTTCTCTTATATCTCTATTTTTGCTTTTTGACACGAGGTTTTGTTTTGTTTTTGACCGAGTGTCAAGCAGCACAAGCTGATGTCCAACTTCTACGAAGCCGAGACTGCCCATGAGCTCCTGTCCTCCTACCTGTTCCTCCTAAGACTAGTTACAGCTCGTTTTTCTTTGCTCCCCCCACCCATATTTTTTCTTTTGTTTGTTTTTAGAGGCAATTTTCTGGCTATGTAGTCCAAGATGGTCTTGAACTACTGTGTAACCCAGACTGTGGCTATCCTCTGGTCTCAGTTCTCCAGGGACCGAATTAGAGGTGTGCACTATGCTGGCTGCCTTGGCATTTTTGTTTCTATACTGTACAATGTAGCTCATCACCAGGTACACAGGCACTTCACAAGGTGACCAGGACTGGGCCATGCCAGTCACTCCCCTGATGGGATCCTCATCACCAGGCACTGTACCTGTTCCAGGTCACTAGGCAATGTCCTTGTTCTGACCCACTGGGCACTGTACCAGTTCCGGCCCACTGGGCACTGTGCCTGTTCCAACTCACTAGGCAATGTCCCTGTTCTAACCTACTCGGCACTGTACCTGCTTTGACTCACTAGGCAATGTTCCTATTCTAACCCACTACGGACTTGTTGCGGTCAGCCTGCGTGGTTGCTGAAAAATAACCATCAAAGGGCTTAAGGAAACAAGGGATTTATTTTCTTACTGATAGTCTGGTTACAGTCTGTAGTGCAGCTTCACGGGAGAGCATGCACCGGCATCACGGCGGAGGGAACTGGCCACACTCTATATAACGGCTGAGAGGGACAATCCTTACTTGCCAGACCAGCATGTCTGGGCAAGTGAACACAAGGATGCCAACTCCCTCAACCAGCCCTCCATTGTTTATTCCAGAGCCTAGTCCCACCCACCATAGGCCTACCTCCCCATCCGCTGGACAGTCTCCTGCAGCCTTGCTCTGGGCCCAACTCAACCACTAATTCTCCACAAATGTGCCCAGAGCTCAAACCCTCAACCATCAAGTTGACACCTGTGCCTAACTATGACAGGACTGAACTTGTTCCCAGCTCACTGGGCACTGTATCTGTTCCGAGTCACTAGGCACTACCCTGGTTTCCAGCCTGTTGGACACAATACCTGTTCCAGCAGTACTGTACAACATTCATTGCCCGTTTCTCTTTCCCTCAATTTCATGTTTATTCAACTACTCTTGATAAAATTTGGTTTTGGCACAGTACTAGGGGGAAAAACATAGTCATATACAGTTGCTTACATAATTTACACCTACTACTAAAAAAAAAAAACTTGGTGTGACTATCAATCAACTTGCCATATCTAAACCATTCCTGGATGGCTTAATAAAAAAGAATATAATTTTTTTTCATTCAGCAGGGACTATTATCATGTGCCAGGTCCTGCACTAGAAGAGTGACAGAGGTCACCTGCTCTCATAGTTCTTGTATTTTATTGGAGGGAAAGTTATTTTTTAAGAACCAAACTCAGTATGTATTTAAGACTCTGCTGGGAATAAAATAGGAAGCATGATGAGGACTGCAGGGCTTTTTGGCATTCCAAAAACGCCTCAAGGAAGAAAAAGAATGTTCAATATAGGTAAACAGTTCACCTGCATGTTTCCTGATAAATGACCACCAAACAGTTCAAAGGAACAACGAGTTTATTCTCTTACAATACACTCCAGTTAGAGTTCTTAGTCCACTTGGCAGGAAAACATGCACCATCACCAAAGGGCCAAAGGAACTGGCTGTTACATCCATGTAACAGCTGGGAAAGAGGCAATTCTCACTTGCCGAACCGGCATGTATGGCCAAGTACATAGGACAATACCAATTTCCACAAGTAGCTCTGTATTTTATTCATCTGTATAGGACCTACTTCCATCCACCATGGGCTGGGACTTCTTCATCAGCTAGATAATCTCCTGCAGGTTTGCTCTGGGCTTAACTCAGCTACTAATTATCTACAAATGTGCCCTGAGCTCAAACCTTCAATCATCAAGTTGACACCCGTTAACTATGACAACAGAACAAGACACATCAACCAAAGTTTTAAATTGTGAAACTTTCTTAGTACTACCTTGACGGTCTCCTTTGAAACCTTGGTTATATGCTCTTATATGCTAAGTTCCAATACAGTGTTCTCTTCTACACACACACATACACAGAGAGACACACAGTATTAGGAGGTCAAAAAGGAAATAAATATCATTGTATGCAGTTGCCTGAAGAGTTATCACAACTCTCCTCACAATCAGAATCTTCTGAGATTCTCTGGTAATCTGGTAAATGCCCATGCGTCCTCCCCGCTGAAATAAGCCCTGTAAGCAATATCTGTCTGCCATTGTTTTCCCAGGTCCAGTCTTCTCATTAACATGAGGTCCTGAGCCCCCCACCTCGGCAGTCCTGTGCGTTCATTTCTTTGGACACAGAGAAGGGGAGCTGACCATGGCAGATGCTCACAGCCGAATGCAGAAAACATTCATTCTTTCTGCTTGTACCTGTGTATCAGAGGACACTGTGTGTGCATGTGTAGATCCAAGGATGACTTCGGGAACCATTCTGGATTGCTTTACCTCCTCTTTGTTTTGTTCTGGGATTTCCCTGACTGTGCCTTCCAGAATCAGAAATACAGGCCGCCACCCTTTCTGCTGTGTTTTCCGGTGGGATCTGAACTCTGGATCTTATGCTTGGTAAGGCACAGGCTTAACCCCTGAGCCATCACTCCAGCCCAGAACACAAACTTTCTTAGTACTACCTTGACAGTCTCCTTTGAAACCTTGGTTGTATACTGAGTTACAAAGCTACCATTAAGCTTCTGGGATTCAGTTGAATCCCTTCTCTTCTGCAAGTTCCGCCCAATCTTCCAGAGTGTTTCTAAGACTCAGACACTGTGGGGGTGGGTGTACAGGTGCCGGGGCTGCAGCGAACGGATGGAGGCCGTGGGCTTTGTGACGCATTTGCTCCCGCGCGTTAAGGTGCGCGTGCGCGCCGGCTCGCTCTCTTTCTCTGGGGCCGTGGGAAATGGATACATCTACCCACGGGTGGGAAGCCAGCTGGCCATGACAACCACCACCACCATCACTGCGCGCTCCTCTGTCTCCTACCCCCCTGATTCTCTGCGCCTGTCCTCTCGTGGGGAGACCCCCGACATGGCCACGCCTAGTCAAGGGAACTTCGACGACTTCGAGTCTCTGGATCTGGCAGAATTTGCCAAGAAGCAGCCGTGGTGGCGCAAGCTGTTCGGGCACGAGTCGGGGCCGACCGTCGAGAAGTATAGCGTGGCCACCCAGCTCCTGATTGGCGGCGTCACGGGCTGGTGCACTGGCTTCATCTTCCAGAAAGTGGGAAAGCTGGCCGCGACGGCCGTGGGAGGGGGCTTCTTCCTCCTCCAGCTCGCGAACCACACTGGCTACATCAAAGTTGACTGGAAGCGCGTGGAGAAGGACATGAAAAAAGCCAAGGAGCAGCTGAAGATTCGAAAGAGCAACCAAATACCTACGGAGGTCAAGAGCAAAGCAGAGGAAGTGGTATCCTTTGTGAAGAAGAACGTTCTGGTAACCGGAGGATTTTTCGGAGGCTTTCTGCTCGGCATGGCATCCTAAGGAGTACATCTCATGCACCAGAAGCCCAGCAGCTCCACCTAAGATGTCCTGCAGCAGCCCAGCAGCCACAGTGCCATCTGAGGATATTCTAGACTCTCCTCACCTTCCACCTTGTGTGGCAGATCTGGATTCTTCTGAACACATCGGTAGATACAAGTTAACAGGCCCTCCCAGGAGTATAATGCCGGGGAGGAGACCACCAATAGGAACACTCCTCTTTGGGTCAGGCTGAGGTCAGCCAGCATGTTCTTTTTCCCAAGTAGCACTTGGTGACCTCACATGCTTCAAGGAAAGAACTTTAAGGGTGGAAGAAGGAAACAGAATGAGCAGGGACAGGCTAAGGGACAGTCATTAGCCAGGTGAGTCATCTTAAAAATTCTGGAAGTCAACTGAGATTTCTTTTCTCTGACAATTTCCCGTAAACAGTAATTTATTCTCTTATGTGTCTTAATTCAGAACTCAAATATAACAAGTACATAGAGAGGATCAGCACTTGAGTATCTGAGAGCTTCACCAAGATCTTCGCTTTCATTTTCTTTCCTTTTGGCAGTGCTGGGACTGACCCTAGGACCATAATACCACTGAGATATGTCTCCAGCCTTTGGGTGTTTTTATGTGGAGTCCAGGTATCACACGGTGGCCCAGGCTGGCCTTGACCTCCCAATGCTGAGGTCACAGGCCTGAGCTCAGGACTAGTTCCACGTGAAGACCCTGAAGACTGAGTATTGTGAATGTATGCTGCGCTCCCAGTCTTCCTTTTCCTTGAGGAGTAGCAACAACCCACCCTAGCTGGGTTTTCTCTTAGGGCTTCATCTATTCAATCAAACCGGAATTTTTACCTATCTTCAATGAAGAAGCTAATCCCAAATTCACTTACTGGCACCGTACGGCTGCTGAAGGCTACTGTTTCAGTTTGTCATCCAGAGGTCATCCACAGCTCCCTTCAAACACTGCCCTCCCTAACCCAGGCCGGATCCAAGGGAGAGGAATCCTCATAGTGAGAACGTCTGAAGGCAGCAATCACCAGGACCAGCTCGGATGCTCTGCGGACTAAGAGAAACCAGCTGTGCCCTGTCTTTGAGTGCAAGGATTTCCATCTTAAATGCCAGGTGACAGTTCCTGCATGTTTTCTTACCTCTAGGGGGAAAAAAGCTACATACAAAAAAAGCAACAACCCACAAAAGCAGAAGCACCAAAGACCGAGTAAACATTCGTTTATAAGCCAACAAGGTCCCGAAAACTTGCTTAAAGCATGTTTATAATAACTGTATTCACTTAAAACTCTTAGTTAAAAAACCAATACAGAAAGCTTTGTCACTAAGTATTTTGTTTTTCAATCATTGAATAAATGATAAATGAAAAACTGACTTTGGTATTTGTGTGTATGTCTGTGTTATATGCACATGCTCACAGACCCCAGAGGACATCGGGGGTCCACCTCACTCTACTGAGACAGGGTCTCGTGCCCTCCTCACCCAGGACTGGAGTTGCAAGCATAGAGGGGCCCACATTCAGCTTTTATGTGGGTGCTATGGATTGACTCGGGTCCTCATACTTACACAGCAAGTACTCTTGCCTATCTAACCATCTCCCAAGTCCAAAATTGACTTTTTTTTTGGTACCGTACGGCTTTTTAAAATAGGGTCTCATGTAGCCCAGGCTGGCATTCTACTCACTATATAGCCGAGAATGACCTTGAGTTCTGATCTTCCTACTTTACCCTCCCTAGTATAGGATCGAAGACATGGTGTCTTCAGGGTCTGGAGAGATGGCTCAGGGATTAAGACTCTGCCTCAAAAACAGAAGGATCTGAATTAGAATCTCAGATCTCACGTTAAAAACAAACAAACAAAACAGGTGGAATGGAAGTACTTCTGACTCTGGAAGGTGGAGCCTGGGGAAATTCCAGAATAGCTCAAGTAAGTAGAATCGATCCAGATTTATTCCTGATGCTGCCCTTGGGCATTCGCAGGCACACACAGTGCTCTCTGATACACACACACACACACAAATAAAAAATTTATTAAAAATAAAATGCTGTCTTCATCATAATACATTTTTTACTTAAATGCAATCACTAAAATCATGTAAGTGTACATAGATACTGTTTAAGCTGACTATCTTTAAGTGAAATGGGAGGCATAGCTCTGTGGTAGAGAACTGAGTGGCGTACCACTCTGGATAACTGACCCAGACAGGAATGAAGCTGGGAATCAGATTCCATCATTAGGCCAAGGGTTTACCAACCACACAGTCATGAAATCTGATAGAAACTCTGGACCCTGGCTCTGAGGGGAGAGGCTCTCTGGCTGTCATGGTTTGAAACGTGTCCTCCACAGTCCCGTGTGTTTAGCAAGGTCATGGCACCTTGAGAGGTGGAGCCTTGCTGGAGGGAGGCAGTCACAAGAACTGGGCTTTGAGGTGGATTTATCCCACCCCACCTCTAGGAGAAGTCTGCCTTTGCAGCAAGCAGTCTCGCAGCTCTCAGCCTCCAGGATGTCTGCAGTGACCTAGGCCTCTTCCAGCTTTGGCCAACTGGTCATGTTGCCTCCGCCATGAGAAACTGTGCCTTCCCTCTGGAACCGTAAGATGAATAAACCTCCCTTTCTCCCTTAAGTTGCTTGACTTTGGGTGCTCTCTCACAGCAGTAGTTAAGAGTAACTGCTACACTGGCTAAGGAGCATTTTGCTGTGTCAGGGCAGGACACCCTGACTGCACATCCAGAGACAACTGCAGCTGCTCAGTGCTTATCTCATCTGCCTCTCCCGTCAAGTCTACACTTTGTAATTACAACCACTGGAGTAGGAGTTCTAAGTCTGTGAGTCATTCTAGCAAATTACTGACCCAGGAGGGACTTAAGAACTTACACATTTGTGGCCAAGTTAGCAATCACCTTTCTGGACACCTGGAATACAAGCAGCTGACTTAGAAATGAAACAGCCAGTTTATTCTTTACCCAGTGATACTCTGACTACTATCACATATCGTAAATGTGGCTCTCTGGCTACACTGCGGGGTATGGAGATTGAACCAGGGGTATGGAAATAGAAGAGAAGGAAAGAATTATAATGAATATGATTGCTATGCTTTGCCTGACATGCCTCCAAATGTGCCAAGAGGCTTGGTACCCAGTCTGAGGAGGTACTGGGAGGTAATACCTTCAGTACAGAGCCAAATGAGGTCACTGGGAAAATGCCCTTGAAGGGTGTACCTGGAGTCTGGCTCTCAGTTCTCTGTTCCTGCTTCCCAGTGACAGGAAGGACCTCCTCTGCCATAACCCTCCTGCCATGATGTTACTTGTTGCAGGTCTAAAGACAAGTAGTTAAGTGACCAAATAAAAACCTTTTTCTCTATAAGCCCAAATAAACCTGGTCTCAGTTGAGGCTGGCCAAGCCTCTAATTTCATGGTTCATCTTTGTGATGATCTGAAAACAATTAGCATGACACGGACATTTACAATGCAGGAGCTTCTAAAGGCTATATGGGCAGGAGCCCTGGCAAGGAACTGGGGTCAAAAAGAATCCACAGACCGTGCATGGTGAGCATGTGCTCTACCATGTAGATCCCCAGTCCGTGGCAAGCATGTGCTCTGCCACCTATGTCCCCAGTCCCTCAGCTACTTTTTCTGTATTTTTTAGGCAGCCCAGGGGAGCCGTAATTAAGCCTATCACCCTCTCTGCCACAGCCTTTCAGGTACTCGGGCATGGCTGCCCAGGCCGTGACAGATACACTTTTCTGGGCTTTGATACTGGGGCGGAAATCTGGATCTTTCTGGAGTTCAAGTATTTTTTTCATTGTCATGTATGTTGATTAAACTGCAGAACAGTGTACTGTTCTCTAACAGGCAAGAAAGAGGTGGAGTCGGTGTCCTTCTCAACAACTGTGACTTCAGGGACGCTACATGGATTCCATGTCGGTGAAAAGATGAGAATCCAAAGCTCATCAGCTAAGAGACAAGCACTGCAGGGGACTGCATGGAAAGAAGGGAGCTGTGTATGCTGCCATGACTACACTTTGTGCTCAGGGTATTCAGCCATCTCTAGCTCTCAACCCCACACTAGGAAACTAACCAAATCACATGGTCACCTGTGACATGAAGCCGAGATTCAGCATATCTCCTTGCTGTGTTTATAGGTCAGTGAACAACTCAAAAGTAAGGGACCAAGAACAAATCAAACACATACAGCTGACTGGAACCTAGAACCACACAGATCTTGAATCCCACTGAGTTGCAAGATCAGGTTATGCTGCCTCTAGGCACAGCTAGCTGTGGTCAAGGTATCTGGCGCCATGAACGGGTTCTGACAGAAGCTGGAGGCACCTCTGGGGCTATGCCAGGTAGTAAAAGCCTCACAAGGGGCTAAACTAACTCGACTGGGCTTCCTCAGAAGAAGCAGGAGTCACTTCTGGAGTACGAACCAAGCCAAATGGCCATGTCTGCCACTGATGTCTTTAAATAGCCAGCAGACCAGGAGACGCTAATGGACAAAAATAGAAGAGCCAGCGCAATGCCAGGGAATGAAACGTCTTTCCTAGAAATAAGTTTTATTGCTGAAGCTCAAGATCTATTGTGCTATCTAGCACTTCAGCTCCATGGTTACTCTGATACCTAAGGACTTAAACAAACAGGGCTTTTTTTCCCCCTGGATATATCTCAAAGGCATATGTAAAACTTAAAAAAAAAAAGATATAATGTGCAATTACTTCAGTTTCTTCCCCCCCAAAATCCTAATTTTTATTCCATACTTTCAAATTACTATCTTTTGAGTTTAAGCAGTTAAGATGGACTTCAAATCTCCACTGCTGGAATCCACCGCCATAGGGAACAAGTTTCATTCTTTTTACTTACCCTGAAGAAAGAAGAGTAAGAAAACTGCAGTTTGTTTGAGGGTGTGACTATCTCCTCCCATCTACTACAATCAAGTTTGCAGATGTGGCTCAGTTGGTAGCCTGCCTACATGGCACATGCAAGGCCCTTATTTAGCTCAATCTCCAGCAGCCGAAGGAAAAAAAGAGAGAGAAATGAAAGCCCAGAAAGCAGAGTGTCCCCTATTTCTGGGTGAGGCATCCAGCAAGCAATCTAATCTCTCTTCAAATCAGCACCGCTTAGATAGAAACACTAGTTTCTTTTCTTGGACTTTTATTTGTTTGAATGCCACTTAAGTCTGTTTCTAACAAACTCAGCTTAAGCAGACTTCAAAAGTTGTGCAGGTATTCACTGGAAGTGTTTGTGAGGTCTGAAGTCATTACTTGGCAGCACTTATGGAAAAGAGCATGTCAGAAGACCTGGGTGTCTCCTCTAGTGTGTGACCTTGAGTGAGCCACCAAAACCTATAAAAGGGAACCTGCATTTGGCCTAATACAAGCTATTTTACTCAAACAAACAGAGTGCTTGCTTTGGCATTTCTTTAAGAGAGGCAAGAAAAGATTCTTACTGTCTACATGATTCATAAAAAGCCTGGCAAAAGTGTATGTTATAGTCAGGAATCCCAAGTTCCTTGAAAGCAAGTCCCTCCAGGTTATAGCTCAATGACCCTAAGTAATTATTCTCCCTGCCTTTCACTTCTTTGTCCTTTTGAGACCATTTCCCATCAGACAATAAGCATTCTTTTAGCATATCTATGTGCACAGAAATACGTTTACCTCGGCCACTCTGCTTGTTACAGTGCTAGGTGAAAATTCCTTTTTACACTAAATATGTGCTAGGCATGGGTCTACCCTCCAGAGAGTAGAAACAGCAAGTATGACATAAGAGGAAATTGCAAGATTGAAAAGCGCTTTCCTATCTATCCCAGATCCTATCACAGGAATCAGGCATGCTTTTATAATTACAAATTAACTTTCAAGGTTGAATCAAATCAAGCATAAAATAGCTATGTCTGGATCCAGAAAATAATTGTAAGCAGTAAGCACATTTCTAGTGGTGGAATACTCTGATTTGGAGACGTTTAAGATGGCCACAAATAGGCAACAGCACACTCAGAAAGCTGTGTGAGACAGGGCATTTGGTAGGCACTTATATTAATAAAAAGTTTGTGTTCCCAACTTGCCATTTCCTTGCGATTCTAAGTAAGTTAACTAGAGCTTAGCTCACTGTAAAAGTGTACAAGTTTTGCACAGCGAAGATAAATCACGTGACAATATCTAGGGTTAGTAAGACGTCATGAGACTCACCAATGCCCGTTGCTACCAATCTGTCGTCTTTAATGGCAAGGAAAGGATGATAGCAACAGAGCCTAGGACGAAAACAGCATCTGGACCTAGTGAATAATCTCATTTTCTTTGCGAAGCAAGGAACGGTTACCGCTGGGTGGGTGCTGTGTTTTCTGATCTGATGGATGGTGGTGGGGGTCGTGCACAGCTGAGCTCGCAGGTCTGCAGGCCAGTCTGCAGGGTCGGGCGCCGGCAGGCGAAGCCACCTTGAATGCGGCCCGTCGGGGACTAGAGGCCGCAGCCGCCGTCCCCTCACACTGCAGGCAGGGACGAGCGGCCTGCGTGCGGGTTGGTCTACGAGGGGCCCCTGATGCCTGCCGCGCCGCACGTACGCAGCGCGGGAAGCGGCCAGGCCGGTACTTACCCGCCGCCCGGCAGACGCCCGCGCTCGAGCCCGCTGAGCTCCCCGGCGCCGCCGCTCTCACAGCGTCTGCGAATGGGCTTCGGCGTCAATCGGCCGCGGCGGCCGAAGCCTCTCCAGGAACCGAGCCGGGGACAGCAGCCAGCTTGGCGGACAAGAACAAGTCGGGTCCCGAGGGCAACCGGACACGCCCCCAACGCCCAGCCGACCTTCCTTAGCCGCGGGAGGGGCCAGGAGGATGCACCGAGGAGAGTCAGACCACGCCCCTTCCGGCCCGCCTTCCGCAGGACCTGCCCCAATCCGGAAGTCCCGCCTACGTCGCAGGCCAGTTCGATCGCTCCTGACAGCTGGGCAGAGCGCAGAGCCGGCGTCACGAGAGCTGGCAGTGCCCTGGCTCGTGCGGGCGGTAACTATGGCGAGCCTGGAGAGCGAGGCCGAGCGGGAGCCGCTCCTGGGCCACCGGGCTCCCGGAAGCAGGTGAGCCAGCGGGCGGGGAAGGGCGGCTCGCGCCCCTGTCTAAGCGGCCGCTGGGTCATAGGTCACGCTCAGTCGGCTTCGCTGTGCGGCGGGGACCGCGGCTCTGGGATGCGGGGCTGCACCCTGGGACTGAGTCCGGGGCGGGCCCCTCGTGTGCTGTGGACTCCTTAGAGTTTGACAGCACACCCAAGCTGCCCCTTGGAACCGCAGCTCTTGCGGCAGTCGGAGCAACGCATTCAGTTAGCCCATCTGGGTTTTTAATCCACACCACCGACCTGCCAAATGGCCTGATGATTCGTCGATAACTGCAAGCAAGTGAACCGGCTGATGAAGGACTGCACTTTTGTGCTATGCCATCTGCACAAACTCAAAACTAGTCTTTAAGCATTTAAGGGAGAGTGTTTTGATCCCTGTAATTTTTGTTTATTCTAATTTAACAGTAACGATCCATAGATATTTGGACTTGTTTTCTCACAGTACAGTGTCTTCATCTTTAGGAAAGCAATAAGTATCATTATTTGAAACATAGTATTTGTGTGTGTGTGAGCTCACGTGGTCGTGTGTCTGTAGATCAATATATATATAATATGTATTTTTTGCCATTTGATCATGAATTTATTGGCACCATTCAGACAAACCAACTGGACTTTATGTTTCAGAATTGAATAGGAAATGGAGAACACATAGATTTCAGATTTATTTTTACAGATTTAAATACTTTTTATTTTTTATTTTATTTTTCTAGTTTTACAAGCATGTTGAGTATTCCTGCCTCCCTCCATCTCCCCCTCCCACTCATCCCCCCCTCCTTCTCTTTTTCAATCCATCTCACTCGCTTCCACCCTCCTGTCTGTCTGTTTCTATGGATCCCAGGGTTCCCTCTGGCTTGTCTACTCTTGTGGAGGTTCAGTCCTCTGTGGCTTATCAAGTTACCTCTTTTTGGGTCACCCACTGATAAGGGCATTTCCCTTCACTCATCCAGCTTTAGTTGGCAAGGTTACCTCTATTTATTCTTATTTCTCTTAAGTTCCTCAATATTCTGTGGGGACATGTTGGTATGTTAGTCATTATGCAGGTCTGGTAAGGACAAGTCTCACTATAGTGAGTTCCTAAGGTGAAACTTACTATCTTTAGGTTCTTACATTTTCAGTGTCCTAAAGCCTTAGGATAGGGAGATTGAGTTGCCTTGCTGAGTTGTTGGTACTAGGTGTTATGGCTGGCTACTGCTGTCCACTTTGCTGCTCTTCTATTGTCCCAGACTGCATCCTGTCATGGTGTTGAGATTCTCTACCTATCTTGTTGAAGAAGATTTCTAAGCTGAGTGCTAAGTGCTCTTCAAATCTGAGTATAACAGTAGCTATTTACAGAGCAGTTTGATATACTGTCTTCCTACTTATTATCCTACTTATTATCCTACTTATTATCAATGGATGTTTTCCCTATTGATGTCTTTCCTTCTCTTTTTTAGGTTCTTGTTTTAGTTAACAGTAATAGGAATGTGTTCCATTCTGACAAGTGGGTCTTGAATCCACAGATAGCTGTGGATTGTCTCATTGATACTCATGCCATTATTACACTGATAATTCTCATCGCAACTTAAAGACCCCTTTAATTGATAGGGCCTGTGATTATTTCTCTCCCCCAGTAGCTTCTACAGTATTCCTTGGTTCTGTGTAAGCTATCCAGCAAGGAGAAGTTCTCAGACCAGTTCTAGTTGATGTATTTTGCTGATGTTCTATGATCCATATTGTTGCATCTTTAGTAATAGGGTCTTACTGGCAGTTTATTGGAGACCATCTAAAAGCAATGGCAAAAGCCTATAATGTTTGGAGGCCTTTGAGACATCTCTGACAAACATTTTATCAGGAAGTGTCACATTCCTGTTACTTCTTAGCATAATTTTGTCACTAGGTTTTAAGTGGATCATCTCAGGGCTTTTTGTTTGTTTGTTTGTTTTCCTCACTCTATGCTCTTCTGCATAGGGACTGCCCTTTCTTGTTCCTTTCTATAAAAGACTTATTTTTTTTGACATATTACTAGCATAGGAAGTTCCTTTGGGGTTACTTCCCATAATCTTAGGGTTTTTCTGTAAGTCCCTCTGATCCGCCTGTCTTCCATTCCCTCATTCTCTATTATGTGTTTTTCCCATTATTCCCTCCCTCACCCTACTTGTCACAGTATCCTAAATCTCCCCTTTAAAAGGTTTTCCCTGACCATTTCTTCTCTCCTTCCCACTCATTGGTCTCTTCTGAATTTTCTGGCTCTTACAGTAATTTTGATCCAATGCATCGACAAAGATATCAGTGCTAGCCTCTGCATATAAGAGAGAACATGTGGTGCTTATCTTTCTGTGTCTTGTTCATGTTATAATTTAAGTTATATTTATTAGGTCTGGTTTTCAGGGAGATTATAGGATCCTTGGACAGAAATCAACAGTTAGCCATATAAACACAATCTTATGATAATGTACAAACTGTAAACTTGTCCAACAAAACAAGCCTTCTTAAAAAGTTTTTTTTAATCTTAGCTTTAGTTGTCATTGTACTAGGGTCCATCAAAATTCAGATATTTCCACAAACAACTCAGACTGAGACCGTAGATGATGTAGCATTTTACATACTTTGAGGATCACCCAAGAAGTAGACTGTCTTTAAGAGCATAACTTGATTCCCTACTAAGTTAACCTGTGTACAACAAATATAAGGACCTTGCACAATCACTAGTTAGCTAACAGGACCGATGACAATTTGCTGATCTGATTGGATTAGGTCCATTTATTTAGTGTCTTGCTCTCAGCTGATTTTTAGTTTGATTCTCTGCAATCCTCTAAAGGTAGACCCAGTACAGAGTTGTCCATTGATTTCCACATGTACACCATGGTATACCTGTGTCCCCTGTAAGGTAGTTACCTCAAAAACATACTGCCCCACAGACTAGATGGGAGTTTTTAATGGAGTTCCAGAACCCCTGAGCGAATTTGTAGGGAGAGGGAGAGAAAAAGAACAAAGAAAGAGAAAAAGAGAAGGGAATGTCAGGTTTTACACCCTCAGGGTTGGTAGGTGGGCTGAGGGGGCAGTGTCTGGAGTTGATTTCTGGGGACTGTTGCCCAGCCTGGGAAGTGTGGCCTGGACCAGTCTTTGACCTTGTCCCTGCTAGCACTAAGGGTCAGGCAAGCACATGCCACATGCTCTTACAAACACCAATTACGAGGGGGGGGGAAGGGAGATAGTGGCCATCAAGCAGAAGCTCTGCCCTGAAAGTGGGGGAACCTAAGATCAGGATATTGATATGGGTTCTCTCTGGGGTCTCTATGTATCCAGGTTCTGTGTTCAGGAGTCGAAGATCAAAACCGGAGCATAGATAGAGGATTAAAGCAGAGTTTATTAGATAACAGCAGAACGAAACTCATGGACATGAATCTACAAGGTGCAAGAGAGCCACTTAAAACTCACAGATTCCAGGCATGGAATCCATGAGGGGCAAAGGAAATGAAAGGACTCAGTTACTTCAGATAAGAAGTCCATTGATACTGGATCCGTCTGGGGTTTGTATGTGCCCAGGTTCTTGTGTTTGGGGGAAGACAAGCCAGCATAGAGGATTAAGGCATTTTATTAGGGGACAGAAAGACTGGAACTCACAGACGTGTATCCTTGAGGAGCAAGAGAGCCCTGGAAAGCTCATGAACTCTAGGCATGGAATCCATGAGGGGTGAGAGAAAAGTCAGGAAATCACAGGATTCCAGATGTGGAGTGCCATGAGGGGCAAGGGAGCAAAAGATCTGGGAGCCTAGGTTCCAGAATATTTATATCTTTAGTCAGGTTTCTCCCCATTCCCTTGAAAAGTAGCTTGGATTGGGCTTTTGATCCTCCACATCTCATCGATCTGTTCATATTGGGGGCCCAACCCAAGTGATCTTGTGCCTGACCTCTTGGTAGGGCTTATCTACCATGGAGAACTAATCTTCAGATCCTTTCTTGAACAGCCAGTGAGGGGTGAGGGAGCCGGAACTATGGAATCTATGAGGGGTGAGAAAAAAGTCAGATAGGGACTCATGGATTCCAGACATGGAGTCCATGAGGAGCAGGGGAGCCAAAGTTGGCTGCCAGGGTCAGGGGTATTGATAATCTTAGGCAAACCTGGGAAAAGTAGCCTTTCTGCATTTCATTGGTCTGTTTATATTGGGGCCAAACCCAGTTGATCTTGTGCCCAACCTCTTTGTAGGGCTTATCTACAATGGAGAACTAATCTCTAAATCCTTTCCTGAACAGAAGATTGGGGCAAGGTGGTGATTTTACCTCAGTAAAGGATTAAAGGGGTTCTTCCAGGTTAGTAGGGTGTGTTCCTTCAGTGTGGAGTATGTTTCAATGGTGTACTTTATAGCTTTTTAAAGTAAAAAAGCAAAACCTATCAATATTCATGTGTTTGTTTGTTTACTTATTTATTTTTAAGGTCCCCTAGCAGGTTGGAGAGGTTGGACAGATGGCATGGAGGTTAAGCCTCTGCCAGAAAAGCAAAAGCTGAGTTCAGCTCCCATGTAAATATGACAGGCAGAAATGGTTGCTGTCTGCACTTCTGGACTCTGGAAAACAGAGCCTAGGAAGCCCCAGAACAAAGCAAAACAGAGGATGATTCCCAAAGTCAACCTTGGGTCTCCGCAGGCACATACAGTGCGTGTACGCGCACATACACAGACACAATAATGAATGAATGAATGAATGAATCCCTAATTTAAAAGTGTTCCCTGACATGTCGCTGCTGTTGTCAGATTTAGGTGCTTGCCTTTCAAAGCACTCCACGTATGGAATCCGCGAGTTCATTTCTAGCTCCTTGCCCCACATGGAATGGAATCCATGAGTTTTCCGGAGTGCTCTGTCCCCTTGTTGCAGGAAAAATAGTCTCAACCGTCCCAATGTCATAGGGTTCTTGTGTTCCGGAGTTGAAGATTGAAACCAGGACACGTGTAGAGAATTAAGGTAGAGTTTATTAGAAAAGAGAAAGGTTGGAACTCACAGACTCCATACGTGGAGTGCCATGGGCTAGGGCGCTTCCATGAGAAGCAGAAATAAAACAGAGCTCATGGCAATAGAGTGCCATGAGGGGCTAGGGAGCCCATGAGAACTCACAGTGCCTAGGCATGGAATTCATGAGGAATAAGGAACAAGAAACAGACTCATGGCACTGGAGTGCCATGAGGATTTAGATTGCCTCCAAGAAAAGTAGGCAGCTGGAAATGGACTCATGGCACTAAAGGGCCATGAGGGGCTACATCACCAAAGATGGTTGCCAGGGCTAGGTATATTTATACACCTAGGCCAGCCCGGGAAACTGGCTTTTTCCCATTGGTTAATTCCCATGGGGCCCAACCCAGTTGCTCTTGGGCCCATGTGGGCTAGAGATCAAGTTGTTTGATTTGGAGAGCTAATCTCCATAATCACTTCATGGGGAAGTTGGCCATCTTATCTCTGGGAGGATTGGAGTCAATTCCTCAGCAGGAGTGTTCCCTCAGGGTGATTCCAGCAGTGGGGGGATGGCCTTCAGGAATTCCAAAGACCTTGAGAGACCCATCCCAGCATGGCTGCTCTAATCCTGCCTCACCCTCATGGCACTCCACATCTGGAGTCAGTGAGTTCCATCTTTTCTCTCCTCTAATGAACTCTACCTTAATCCTCCAAAAATAAGTAAAGAGTCTAGTTCAGTTTTGCACAGACTACCTCTAATTCTGGGATCTTTTTAAGATGATCCTGGCCAAACATTTTCTCTTGAGTAGTCCAGTGTGGTGCAGCAAGGAGGGTGCCAGATCTTTCTCAGATAGACGTAGACAGTGGGAAGCCTTGACTAGTCAGCTGTCAGCATGTGCTCAGTTGCCCTGGCTTCCTCCACTACTGTATAGAATCTTTGAGATTTCTCATCCCTTCAGTGTTTAGGAACATAACAAAAGCAGAAAGTTAGCTCGGCTGTGTGGATGCTGTGTTAGGTAGGGTCTTGCTATTTAGCCTGCACTGGCCCCACTCACAGCCTCCTTTTTCCTCCTCCCCTTTGGTGCTTTAAGTCAGGGTGTCATGGAATACAGGCTGGACTCAAACTTGCTATCAGCTGAAGATGACCTTGAACTGATCTTCCTCACGCCCCAAGTGTTGGGATCAGGGACACAAACTGTAGTTCCTGGTTTGCCTCCACCTCTTGAATGCTAGGATCACAGGCTGTAGGTTCTCACTGCACCGCCCAGGCTTCTCAGGACTCATTGTGTAGCCAGACTGACTTTGAACTTGCCATCATCCTCTTGCCTTTTTTTTTTTTTTTTTAAATTTTTATTATTTATTCAACTGTGTGCATATGCGTGTGTATGTGCGCACGCGCGTCAGTGTGTGTGTCTGTGTATGTGTAGAACCACGGACGAATCGCAAACCACCGACGAATCGCGAACCACCATGGACGCCTCCACCTCCTTCTGCCCCGGGATTCACAGGCTCCGCCCTACCAGGACCAGAAGCGCAGGCCGCCCCTGCTTCCGCCTGGCGTCTATACGTGGGATCTGGGATCCGAACTCAGGACCTTCCGCCTGCAAGGCGGAGGCTTAACCCCTGAGCCACCTCTTCAGCCCCCCTCTTGCCTTTTTGACTGGGATTTTTTTTTTTTTTTTTTTTTTGGATGGGGCTGAGGTTCAAATGAAGTTGGAGTCATGTGCTTTTAATACAATTTTCACCTAAATATTAATTTCTTGAGTCAGATGAGATAGTTTCCTACAATATCGAGCATTTATTCTACCCCACTCTCTTGTACTTGTCATATCTGGATGAAGTGGGGTAAGATCTACATGAAATATTTGAAAAATTTTAGACTTTTTATTGATACCTCTTATCAATATCAACTTTATCTCCAAAATAGTTCTGACCTAGTACCTTAATTCGATACTAGAGCCAGTGCTCTGGAATTACATAAACATACTCTTTTTGGGTAGTACCCATTAAACTCAGGTACATTAATTTCATAATATGGGCATTTTGGCATTTTTTTGGGTATATCATCTTAAACATCTCTCTATATGGAATAGTGTATGTAGTATTTTAAGCATTAAAAATATATTTGGCACACAGTATATCTAAAAATGTTGTTTGTCTTCTATTTCCCCTGTCTGCCACTTCCAAGTACATCCCATTTAAAAAATACTTTAATTTTTTCACAAGTATGATGATTAATTTGATGACATTAAGATATATTTTAGAAAGTCATCTTGGAAAGGGACATGGTGGTATATACCTATAATCCCAGAAGTTACAAATCTGAGGCAGGAGGATTTAGATTCTGTGGTCAGTCTTGGTTACATTGAAAGACCCTGTTTAAAAATAACAGAAACCTAAACAGCAATGACAAACAGCCAACCAACCCCTCCCTTGGAGGGCAAGTCACCTTGAGAAGCAAGGCTGCTGTCCTTGCTTTCATTATTTGGAAGGAGAACACTCCCTCTAAGGCCCTGTGCAAGCTCTGTGTACCTGTGCATCTCAGTTTGATAACTGTGTTGCTGAATTAATGCATGACTCAAACACTTTAGGAGAGCAAGGGAATATTCATTCTAGCTAATGACTCAGGCCCAGTATAGCAGAAGAGCTGTACTAGTAGGAGCCAGGGAACTGACCAACCCTTGTCCACAGCAAGAGCAGAGAGGGTAAAGATCTCCTGCTCCTTGTCGCTTGTCAGTTACTGGACCAACGCTATCTCTGTCTCTATCTGCCTGTCCAGAGAATGTTCCAAACCTCAACTGGGTCTTCCCACCTCAAACATGGCTTGCCTCATAAATGCCGCTAAAGACTTGGGCTGTGTCAGGTTGACAGTCAAAGCGCCCAGGATACTGACATAGTACACACTCAGGAGCACCCACCCTAGCGGATGGGTGCCTAGTGTGATTGTCTTTAGCGTAGAAGGTCAAGCCTATTTGGATGTCATTATTGTCCTTTTAGAATTTATATGACAGCCCATGTTGGAGCAAAGGCCAGTGCCCCAGGAGACCCTGGGTTGGGAGTGCACCAGGTAGATCATTGGGGCTGAAGCACCCAGTCCAAACAGCTGTTCACATCAGTCAAAAGGATAGGCCAGAGTGGTGCTAGCAGTAACTGTGTATCCCATCTGTGAGATCTGGTTCCTATAGCTCTTTTACTTGATAGGTTATTCATTTTGTTAAGATTATCAAATTTCAGAAGTCTTAATTTGTGCATGTCAATAATAGGTAACAGGTAATTGCTTTTCAAAATTATCTCAAGGATTGATATCAATATCAATATGTAATAATATGTTAATATTGTCTAGGGAAAGTTACTACACGATCCTTATTCAGATGTGAGTTAGTATAAGAACTAATATTGATAAGTTGCACCTCTTACTGCCCAGTATATAATTCTCATGGCTCATAAGAGAGAAAATCTGCTGCTAATGAGAGGGATATTCAGCCTGTGTGTAATATCTGAAATGCCAGTAACCAGAGGTGTTTCAAATTTTGGATATTCGAAGGGATTTGTGTGTGTGTGTGTGTGTGTGTGTGTGTGTGTGTGTGTGTATGTGTGTGTGGACTGTGTGTCTGTGGAGGCGCAAGAGCGATCTAGGGATTCATTCTGTATTGCTCTACCTCCTTTTTCTTTTGTTCTGGAGTTTCCTAGGCCCTGCCTTCCAGGACTGGAAGTATAGGCTGCCACCATTTCTGCATGGTGAGATCCGGGATCTGAACTCAGGTCCTCTGCTTATGAGGCAGAGAGGTTTCACCCTGAGCCATCTCTCCAGCGCATTGAAGGACATTTTCTAAGACTTTTTCCTGTGCTCACATTTTTATTTCAGCTCCTCGTATAAGGTCAGATGTGTTATCATGCCAGTGCTCTCAAAAACTGTTGGGACATTTTGGATTTGATATCGGGGTTACTCAACCTGTATTACTATTACCTTCTTCTTTATGTCTAGAGAATGGGATGTTATAGAAACTCAAGAACATTATAAGAGCAGATGGAGGTCTATTAGGATTCTGTATCTTACCATGTTTCTCAGCAGTATAGGTAAGTATTAAAAGTTATTTAAAATTTTAAAAATGAAAAGTAAATATATTTTAACCTTTTAGTAGTTTAGGATTATTTACTTATTTACTATGTTTTGAGATGTGTTTTGCTGTGTGACCCAGCCCAGCGATCCCCGCTCTTCCCCCAAGCCTCCCAGGTGCTGGGTTGGCGGGTGCCCCACCACGCCCACTCTCAAGTGTCTTTTTCCATTTTCATATGTGATGTATGTGTGGCACACTTGTGTGCATGCATATTTGCATGTGTGTGGCTACATTCATGCGTGCAGCTGTACAAGCTCATGAGTGCTCATGACTAGAAATCAAGGGTGATATTGGGAGCCACCTTACTGTTTTGAGCCTGGGTTTCTAGTTGAACCCAATCTAGCTAGGCTTAGGGGTTTCCCAAGCCCCATTTTTCCAGGGTTGGAAATATAGGTGTGCTGCCACACATACCTAGCATTTTTACATGGGATCTGGTATTCCAAACTCAGATCCCTTTGCTTTTGAGAAAAAAGGCTTTAACCATTGAGTCCTCTCCCCACTGCCAAATTCTTCTCTTTTGATGGCTTTTCTTGTATTTGAGTTATCATGCCTTGTGAAAAATATAAGAAAAGATGTGATAGCAGTCATAGAATTTATTATTATTACCATATACCTTAAAATGAATTCTTGGTGTACAAGCTGTACCTCAATAAAGCTTCAAGAAGAGCCCCAGAGCATCAGGGTCAGAGACTGGCCTGCAGCTCTTCATCCTCCTCCTCTCTCCTCTCGAGTGGAGGCCACACTCAGCTGTAAAGGGGAATAACAGAGTGATAGAGCACTTACCTAGAAGGTATTAGGCTCGATTTCCACCCCTGCTGTAAGAAATTAAAAGAGGATAGATGACTGACAAATAGCACAGGGGTTTATCGTTATGGTTTTCAGATTGTAAAGGCCAGCAGAAGGAATTGCTCCTTTAGAGTGTGGGCATCTTGCATTATGTAGACATGGCACCTTGGATAATCTTCCAAGCAGTAGACCCAGAAAACTAGTGCTTCCTGTCCAGCATGGAAACCTTTCCTCTATGCATGTCTGCCATAAAATCTTAAATTTTTCCTTCTATAATTTTCATTTAACATACGGGCATGAGTGAGAAGACATATTTCTGCTTGGTTGTATTACTTATGGTTTGGTGCTTTAGTTCTATCTCTTTTTCCTAATCTCTAGAGATTATTTTTCTGCTGATAATTATAACCTCATTGCTTGAAAAGTTAGGTAATCATATGCATAAATCTGCAGGTTCAGAATGTTTAAAAAATTCATGCCCTGTTTCTAAAAACTGCGTTGTCATTAGTAATGATTAAATTGTTATAAATATGCAAGTTTGTCTCTTTGCAGGATTTTCTATTGTGATAATGTCAATATGGCCATATCTCCACGAGGTTCGTATGTTTAAATCTATTCTTTTTAGTAGCTGTAGAAGTAACTCTTACATTACTGAGCATTTTCTAGAGTATTTTTGATTTCTCTATTTTAACCTCTAATAGAATGATTTGAGGCAGTTGTTCTTTGAAAGAGGCTTAAATTTAAGCCCATAAGGTGCTTTATTGTGCAAATACAAGCATTCACAGTGAAAGAGCTCTGCTCAGGGAAATGGGTTTATGCCTGGAGACAGGGAAGATGTGGCTATTGCCTAGCAATCCATCATGGTCACTACCCTCTCTGATGAAGAGAAGGCCAGACTAAATTCTCAGAATGGATACTCTTTAGAGGTATAATTTCATACTTTGCTCTTAGAATTAATCTGATTTTGGAAAACATTGTAAAAAGATTTGGTACTATAAGCTTACCTTTGGTATTCCCAAAGGAAGGCAAAATGTGTGGATGTCCAAGACACTCATATATATAAATGTTGTAGTACCTGCATGGAATCTATGCACATGCTTCTGTATACTTTAAATCATCTCTAGATTACATGTATGCCTACTATTATATTATGTAAATACTTATGAAGCTGTATTTTTCAGAGAATAGTTATAAGAAAAAGTCTGTTTTTCATAGTTACCACTCAGCAACATAGAATTAGTACTGCTATTCATCTAACTGTTCTTTCTTAATTCCCTTGTGTGCCCTTTTATGTCAGTGTGTTCCTGATTGTTTTGTTAGTCTTCTACATGGAGGGTGTGTGTGTGTGCGTGTGTGTGTGTGTGTGTATCTGGCTGTTGTAGAACAGGAACTAGTGAGTTTTTAAATTATCTCTGAAGGTGAGCGCCCAGCTCTGCAGAGCTTTATACCCTCACCCCCAAAGGCTCTGCAGAGTTTTACACATCTTCCTCTCTCTGCCTATCTCCCTTCCCTCCTGTTTTTTATTTGTGAACACAAGCTTTACTTGTGTTACTTTTTCTGGAAAGCCTTCTTAGACTGCTTTTCCCCAGTTGGGTCAGAATGTTTTTCTGTATATAATCAGTCCTTCTTATCCTTGGATTGAAAATGTTTGAAAAAAATTCATACACAGACTGTTTTTCCTTGTTATTATTCCTAAACAGTATGGCGACTCTTTATATAGCATTTACATTGTACTAAATATTATAAGTGATCTTAGATAATTTTACATATGTTAGAGGTTCCGTTCATGTTACATGCAAATATGTTTTATATAAAGGACTTGCATATCCATTAATCCTTGTGTCCCAAGGTGTCCTGGAACTAATCTCCTGTATTTCAAGGGATGGTTACACTTGCAAGTCTATGTCATTAGTATTACCATGAAGTATTGTAGCAGTGTGTTTATAGAGAACATAGCTCTAAAGCTGGCTTGTTAGAATTATCAGATGGCTCAGCTGAGCTCCCAGACTCTCCACGGTTGCTGCTGGGGTGCAGGCGGTGTAGATGCTTTGGGATACAATTGCTTTTTCTTATATAGCTAACTACGGTTTTATTACATGAGCTGTCGGTCATGCTCCCAGTAGTCACCAGTTGATTTACAGACTTATAGCGACACAAAAATGTATATCTAAATGTCTATAATTGCCAAAGTTGGATTTTTCTTATGTAACAATTCTGAAAGCATTGTACTTTTCTCTGCAGATTGATCAGACAGCCGATGCAAGTTTTTTGGGCTGGGTTATTGCTTCATTTAGTCTTGGCCAGATGGTAGCTTCACCTCTATTTGGTTTATGGTCTAATTATAGGCCAAGAAAAGAGCCTCTTATCGTCTCCATCTTTATTTCGGTGGCAGCCAATTGCCTATACGCATATGTCCACATCCCAGCGGCTCATAATAAATACTACATGTTGGTTGCTCGTGGACTGGTGGGATTTGGAGCAGGTAACGTCTGTGTGTGCACACTCACTCGTGTTAATATGTGTATGTGTGTTTGTGCACCCTCACTTGTGTTAATTTGTGTGAGTACACTATACTCACTGTTAATATGTATGTGTGCGCTCACTTGTGTTAATACATGTGTGTGCGTGTGCACTTGCTTGTGTTACAGGTGTATATGTGTGTGCACACTTACTTGTGTTAATATGTGTATGTGTGCGTGCTCTGTTCTCTCTGTGTTAATATGTGTATGTGTGCGTCCACTGCTCTGTGTTAATATGTGTGTGTGTGTACATGTGCTTGTGATAATATGTATATGTATGCGTGTGCACAATTGTGTTGTTTACTTTCTTCCTGATTGGTCTGGCTGCCTCTCCCCTCGTGTCTTTCCTTCTGAGAGCACAGGACTCGGTACACAGCCTGTGCAGCCGGGGCTGCTGTCTGAGCAATGCCACATCCCACGTGGAGCCCTCTCAGTGTCCCTACCTCTGGATCTTTTCTTCTCTGACCTGTTTTGGCCCTTGCTTGTGGTAGTGCTCTGTTTGACCCGGCCTCTGAAAGTAGATAGTACTTTTTTACAATTAGAGACAGTTTATGATGCTTTTTAAAATAAGCTATGGCTCCTAAAATGGTCTCTTGTACATAGTAAATGCTCAGTAAAAATTCGAGTTGACTTATTAGTTGATTTTTTTTGTTTCTCATGTTACAGATTCATATGTTTTGTTAGTAACAATTTACCTAAAAGAATATAGCAGTCAACATGCAAGTGATTCGAAGGTTTTTAAATTTAATGAAAAATATTTGGTATTCCTACAATGCCATTTCTTTCATCAATCTGAAACTGTTTTAGCTATTATGTGGAGATTTTCTTGTTTTGAGATAGTCTTGTTAAATCCATCATTTAAATATCTATCATCTCTAACTATCAGCTATAAATCATCTATATCTGTCTGTCTATATCTCCCAGGCTTTCCTGGGACTCAGTGTGTCGTCCATATTCTTCTCTGCCTCCTGACACGCTCTACATGCCCAGCTTCACTGTGTTTTCATACCATGAAAATACTATTGTGTTCAGTAAGATACCTTCCCTGCTTTGTGTGATCATGTGGGGGAAGCAGTGATGTCCTGCTTCCTAGTATCGCTTGTTGTGCATAAAGCGAGTTCAGGTGACACTTAGCTGAAGGACTTTTCCTTCCCTGGGATTTCTCATCTTTTCAGGAAACGTGGCAGTGATTAGATCATATATTGCGGGTGCTACTTCCCTTCAGGAGAGGACAGGCTCCATGGCCAACACCGGCACGTGTCAAGCGTTGGGCTTCATCTTAGGTCCAGGTCAGTCCTCACTTGATGGGGGAACCTTGAGTTGCAGACACGAAGTGTGGTCGAGTGTGAGGCTCTGTGGCTGGGCAGCCACTTTGTTTTCTGTTCCTCTCAATAAACAAACCAAAACACTAAGCGGAAACCAGAAAACCTCAATGGCTAAGGAGAACAGAATGAAGCTCAATAATACTTTGGGGGAAGAGAGGGAAGGGAAATAAAGGGTTAGTGTGAGACAAACACAATGATGCATGTGCATAAAAATGTCATGATGAACTCATTGTCTTGTATGTTTACTAAAGTAATTGTCAAAACCAACAGTGTTTCCCTGTATTGGTTACTCTTGCTGTCTCGCTGTGAGAGAGCATTCAAAGTCAAGTAACTTAAGGAAGAAAGGGAGATTTATTCAGCTTATGGTTCCAGAGGGGAGATACAGTCTTTCATGGTGGCTGTGGCATGGCTGGTGGCTGCAGCTGGAGGCAGGCTAAGTCACTGAGAGCTGCAATACCCTTGCTGCAAAAGTAGACTTATCTCTGAGGTAGGGTGGGACTAATCCTCCTCAAGGCCACTGCAAGGCTCTACCTCTCAAGGCTGCCATGACCTTCCCAAACATATGAGACTATAAGGGGCATATTTCAAATCATGACACCCCTCTCCCCCAATTATATTTCAGTATGTGTGGTACTAAGGATTGAACCCAGAGTTGCAGGCAGGCTGGAAAAGCTATGGCCTTGGTAGGCTCATGTTTGTATGCCGCAGTGTTGCTAGGCTCATTTTGCTTCTTACAAATGAGGATTCCAGTCACCCAGTAGCAGACAAGAAGCATGTGGCTCCAACTCTTTCTGAGTGCCTGCCGCACAGAGGCACAGCTCTAGGCGCTTCAGTTGCGTCATTTGCTTTGACCTGCTTCAGGCTGCATGCTGGTGGCTACATCCAGGACAATAGATCAGGGCATCAAACCAGAACTGTTTCAAAACAAGTTCTGCCACAATTTAATATTAAGTGATGGCACAGAGATATAATCTAGGCTTCACGTGCACAATAATACTCAAAATATTTGACCCTAAAATGTTTTCTTTCTCATAACGAGGTTGATTAAACTTATAAGTTACTTGTTGTGAAAGTATAGTTGAAATTTCCTGTTTCTTTTTAAGTAGATACTAGGGATGGTAGCGGAACTACATGACAAAGTACATCCTTATCAGGTGTGGAGTCCATCCCCTAACATCCTCCACTCTCCCCAAAAAAAGAAAAACCAAAAAGGAAATGCTAAATGGGGATCTTCAAATATTATCAAAATACATTATTTAGACACATAAAGTGTCCCATGAAACATTAACATCATGCATGGCAATAAAAACCAACAAAATAGGTCACCAGTAAGTTATACTAGGTGTGTGTGATTCGGAGTACACATTAGAGTCCAGCCTTCCAGTACTATCTTGAAGGACGTTTGAGCTGTTTCCCTAATTACTCAACCCCTTGAGATACTCTAATACCACATATCTTTCACATGCATACATACATGTATATACACATCATATGTACATGTATGTATATGTGATTTATAAATAGTCATCTTCCTCAACCATGAGCCACTTTTCTTGCCTCCTCTGAGAATGTTTATAGATGGATGGGTCTGAAATGTTACTTGCATTCCCATGGTAAGAGTCTTGTACATTTTTAGCTAATGCCTGCCATGGAATAACCGTCTGTGTACATTTTGTTTTAGTTTTTCAGATTTGCTTAACATTCATTGGAAAGAAGGGTGTGACCTGGCATACCATTAAGCTTCAGGTCAACATGTACACAGCACCAGCCCTACTCAGCGCCTTCCTGGGGATTCTGAACATTATTCTGATCTTTTTTATGTTAAGGTAAATAGATAGAAATCATAAGCTATATCTGTAGATGGCGAAGTTTACTAAGCCTTCTCATAATTGAAGAATAACTCTCTTTGTGAAGTCCTTTTCTGTGGTGGCCATTGAGCTGTGGGCCCTGTGTGTGCCAAGAACATGCTTAGCTGCCAAACTGCATCTCCAGCCCTTTTTAGTTTTTCCTTTATATTCGGATATAGTGTCTTGCTAAGTTCCCTAGTTGCTCTGCAGCCGAGACAGCCTTGAATTTACAGTCCTCACTCAGCCTGCAAGTAGCTGGGGTTATAGGTCTACGCTCCAGTCCTGGGCCTGCAAGTCTGTTTTTGATGTTTGTGGCTGTATTTGTTGTTTTTGTTTAACTAAAGCATGTCATGCAGGAACTACAATAATAAGATAACTTGATTGTGAGAGCAGATTAGGAAGATCTTTGAAGGTCAAGGTTCTGTAACATGTACCTAAAAGGGAAATGGTACTAAGCAGCATTTTAGTAGATTGAAGATGTGCTGTCATCCTTACACACCCAGGATTTTTATATATCTAAATAAATTTATATAAAATCATCCTTCATATATTTTATCTCCTTCATATATTAACTATTTCATTCTTCATATATTAAAATATTTTTCTGGGACTGGAGAGATGCTTCAGGGGTTAAGATTCTGTCTTGAAAGCAGAAGGTCCTGAGTTCATATCCCAGATCCACGGTCCCATGTAAAACTCCAGGTAGAAAATGGCATGGCCTGCATTTCAGGCTTTGGTGGGCAGAACCTGGGAAATCCCAAAGCAAAGCAAAAAAGAAGTGGAAACAATCCAGGATGATTCTCAAAGTCACCCTTGGGCCTTCACAGGGACACAGAGTGACCTCCGATGCACAGACACACACACGCACACAATAAAGTTTTGAAAAAGGGAAAATTACAAAGATTTACTGAAAGAACTCTTACTTCATGTACTTTTGACTACCTTTTTTTTCTGTTTCCATTTCTATGTGTGTGCATATGAGGAGGGGCGTATGCATCTCTCAAGTGTAGGGGCGTGTGTATGCACACGGGTTCACGCATGTAAGTACGCACTGAGTCTTGAGGTCCATGTAAATATCTGAAGAATCATCCTTGATCGATTTTCTCTCCCAGTCTTTTGAGGCGGGATTGTTAATGAAACCCAGAGTTCACTAATACAGCTGAACCAACTTGCTCTGGGAATTCCTAGTCTTTCCCTTCTAAGGCTGAAATTATGTGGGATCTGGGATCTCAACTCAGGTCCTTTTGCTTCTGTGGCAAGCATGTTAACCTCTGAGCCATCTCCTCATCCTGCTTTATTTTTCGAGACAAGTGTAACCTAGGCTGGCCCGAAAATCTGGGCTGTCCTGCCTCAGCCTTTCCATTGTTGCAGTTGCAGGTGTTACTTTGTATTTAAAGTGTACTCAGCTGGCATTGTTACTTTGTATTTAAAGAGTGCTTCCTCCAGATCCCCAGCACCTCAAACTAATGCTTAAAATGCAGTTAAGGTAAAGGTGCATCACATAGGCTTTCGGGGTGAATCATCGAGCACGATGATGTGTGACATTGGCACTCAGGAGGCCGAGGTGGGATGGGCACTTGAACATGCCCAGCACTCTGAGAGCTGCTGTCAACAACTGAAAATACTGCTCAGAGCCGGTCGCTTGCTTGTCTGTAGGAAGGAGCAGGCCCTATCTAGACTCAGTCGTACTACTGAAAGAATGTATCTTTTGAAAGTTTACTGGTTATATTCATTAATAACTCAGGAATGATTTCATTACTCAGAAGCCAAAAAGAGGAACTATCATGTGAAGAGAGAGCTTGCTGGAAATAATTAAGCAACTTCCATATTAAGAATGTAATAAATGAAAAAAAAGGAATGTAATAAATGCAGTGTTTATGCTTTTATTTTAAGAGAACATCATGTGGATGACACCGGAAGGCCGTGTAAAAGCATTAATTTTGAAAAAGGTACTGTTATTCTCATGATTCTGCTTGCTTGGTTTGCTTCTCAAGTGGGTGACTGGGGAAGTTTTCCAAAAGTGAGAGCTCCTGAATGAACTCTTTAAAAGGTGACTACGGTGATCACCTGGCAGGGAGACAGTGACGGCCAAGGTGCTTTCCAGAGCAGACGCTGCCACTGCTCTCTGGATGTGCTGGTCCTTGAGATGTGTCCAAATGTGGGAAATTTGGCTGCATAGTTTGTGGTACTGGGGGACTGTATTCACACTGTCCTCTGAAAAAAGACACCTACAGATTGTATTTGGCAATGATAATCCTTGCTCTGAATGATTTGATAATTATATAGTGTAATCTTGCCAAGTAAATTCATACAAAGTATTTTCATTTCAAATTTCAATACATACTAAGATGAAATGCTTCTGATTAAAAACTTCTGTTTGTTTGGCCTCAAATTCACTGTGATCCTAGTGCTGGGATCACAGGTATGAACCTTAATCCCAGCTAATAATTTTCAGATAATGTTATAAGAAAAATGAGATATACTGGTATTATGATTTTTCTTCTATTTACTTGTAGAAAATACTGATGGAGTTCAGATTCCCCAAGGAAGCATCGATCTGATTGCTGTTGTGGCCACCAATATTCTGTTCTTCGTGATTCTGTTCATCTTTGCCCTCTTTGAAACGTAAGTTTTATTTTGTTTTCATTTAACTTGTTCATTTAACTTGGAATACTTAATCTCTATTTCTTACTTTACTGTTAATTAGGTATAAAATGTTTTAAAGTACATTTTTCTTATAAAAGAAGTGTATATAAGCCTTACATTATAACTTGGTAACATTAAGTCTGTAACCCCCACTTACACAGGGTTCAGTCTGGCAGCATTAGCTGTTTAACATGGTTGATTCTGTAGTGAAATGGAAGAAGAATGTGTTATAAAAGCCTCTTGTCTAGACTCCAGTGTTCCTTATGTATCACATGATCTTTGTACTTTTAAAACACTTTCATTAAATTATGAAAATATACATTCTTATTATAAATAATCCAAGTCCAAATGCTGCATTTACATGTTGACTCCTTTCTTTGAGGCAGCCATATGAAAGGTTGCCTTGCAAATTTTCAGATTCTCTCTTGTTTTTAGGAAGGGGGTGGGTGTCTGCAGCGCAGTGCTATCTGACAATTCGGTGTGTTCACATATATGTGAGTGTGTGTGTATATACATATATATGCATATATATATCGTGCATTACATGTCACTGCATATAAATTTGATGCATTTATTTTCAAAATTATTCAGATATATGAAAGTTGCAGCTCATCCAAGGGGCAATTTTTAATGCAAATACGCATCGCAAAAGATTGACCATTTTAACTCCCCCTTTCCCTCCCTCCCCCCATACTGAAGATTAACTAAGAATCTCAAGCAGGTTAGGCAAATGTTCTTCCCCTGAACTATACTCCCTACCCTAATTTTTGTTTGGTCAGGGTCTCCCCAGGCTGCCCAGGCTGTCCTTGCCCTTGGTAAGCTCAGGTGTGTTCTGCCCACCTTACCTCCCATATGCTGGGTTACAGGCTGGCATGGCCATGCCTGGTATTTTAACTATTTTTAAAAGCTTGAATCCAGGAGCGCCAAGTACAATTACACCACTGTGAAACATGACCAGAGCCTTTCACCATCTCTGTTCATGCTTGGCCGTTCCACACCAGCTCCTTCTCTTTATATCTCTTCTCATGTCTCATACGAGATGCATCATGAAATATTTTGCTTTTGTGTCTGCCTGATTTCGCTTAGCATGTTTTCAAGCATCATGTTGTAGCATGTAGCAGAGTTTCCTAAGTTTGTATGGAAAATAAATCCATTGTGGGTATAACTCACTTTTTACTTTTCTAGTCGTCTGTTGTGTTGTTTACAGCTCCTTCAGCTGTGCACATTTATGTACAAGCAGCCGTTTGAGTCTTGGAATTCAGTTCTTTTGTTGATGCAATCAGAAGTGGACTTGCTAGAATATAGGTTAATTCTATGTTTAACCCTTTGAGAAACCACCAGTGTATTTTCTGTATTACTTCCATCTGTTTTAAGATAGCCATATTCTTCCCAATAAGGTATTTAAAATTTAAATTCCATTCTGTCATCACTTAGCAGAAGATGGGAAGATGTAGGCAAAAGACTTGCCAAGAAAGGAAGGCAGTCATAAAAGAAGAGAATTTAGAAGGAGGAAAATATGTGCATTCAAGAGAGACAGAAGAGACCAAGGAAGAAAAAAACCTGTAGGTCTCAGTAGCTTATTAATTGCAGGTTCTGACAATTGGTCAACGCATCATTATTGCTTAGAAGACAGATTGCTTTATTTTTTACTTTATTAGCATTGTAATGTGTTCTATGCATTTTGTAAACCCATTGGGTAGGATATTTTAATTCAAGTTGCAGACTTACTGTTGAGTAGTCCTGAACAGCTGGTAACACAAACACTTCCACAACTTGGAGGAAAAAGAAACATCCAGAAAATGCATTTTGACAGTCAGAAAAAAATTTCCTGACTTTGAAAAAGTGCTAACACAAAGTTAACTTTGGCAGAAACCCTACAGAGGCGAGCAGTGGCCTGTGTAGAAAGAGCTGCTCAGAGAACCTCATCTGCAGCTGCAGCCCCCATAAAATGCTTTGCCGTGAAGAGACCATTCCCCCTGCACAGAGCCCTGATTAGTGTATATGATAGTGATTATGTGCTGTTCCTTACATAAATTAAAGTTGAAGGATGTGAATTCTTGAATGTGTTAGTTTTATTAAAGCTTATACTTAATTTTTAAGCAATGATTAGAATTTAAATAAGGCTGCTTTTTTTTCCCTCTCACTAGAATCCTTACACCGTTAACAATGGATATGTATGCCTGGACCCATGAGCAAGCTGTGTTCTATGATACAGTAATTCTTGCTGCTCTTGGAATTGAGGCAGTTGCTGTTTTTATGGGGGTTAAATTGCTTTCCAGAAAGTAAGTTATATGTTTTTAATTTTGTTTCAAATCTATTTTTTTTAAAAAAATATAAAGTAGAGCTAACAATGTAAATGAATGTTTTAGAAAAATAGCTTACAGCTTTTTTCTTGTGTACTATAGTTTTGAAAGAGTTAAGAAATTGCGTGGTGATATGCTTTTAATTCACTGCTGGGAAAGATGAGCTAGGTGGACCTTTGACATTCGCTAGCTAGCCGGTCTGGTTTACTGAGTTGAGTGAGCTTCAAGCCACTGACAGAGCCTGTCTCAAAAGACACACAGAAGCATGTCAGGTGGGTCAGTGTAGGGAGGCTTCTATTGGGTGCACTCATCTTCTGTTGAGTGCCGAAGGGAGGATTGATTAGCTTTTGGATACTTCTGGTTTTGCGTTACTGCTATGCAAAATTTCCATAATATGTAGAGGTTTAGAGATCAGAAAGAAGGGCTAAGCCAGTCCTGGTGTTGTACACATACAGTCCCAGTATTCTGGATCCCAGCAAACTGATCACTTGTAGGTTCAAGGCCAACCTGGGCTGCATAGTGAGACCCTGTTTATAAAACAAAGAAGAGGATAAGCACTTGATTTTCCTTTGTTTATTCAGCTCTAAAATATTGAGGTGGCTTCCTAGTGAGGTTCTGGGATACTTGAACACACCAGTGTGGAGTCTGTTGTCATTATTGTTCTGTATTAAATGGACTGCTATTTCCTTTCCCATGACCTGATAGTCAGTGATAGGTTCTGTGCTTTATGGTCAGATCTGGTCTCTCTCCCCAATCTGGGTCTCTCCTCAGTCTTACTATAGAGCCCAAGTTGGTTTTGAACTTGTAGCCCAAGCTAGCCTTAAACTCAGACTTCCTACCTCTTCCAGCTCAGTGCTGAGATTATAGGTATCTCCATACTAGGAATCAATTGTTTAAATGGGGAATTCTATTTAGCATTATATTAATTGATAAATACATTGAATTGTATCAGAATTCCATAATGCTTTTTACTTGTGAGAGTAGAGGAGCTCTGGATTGTTTCTTCATTTAAAATCAGTTTCTGTTCTTTGCCAGGGTTGGTGAGCGAGCCATGCTGCTGGGAGGACTGGTCACTGTGTGGGTTGGCTTCTTCGTCTTGTTACCTTGGGGTAATCAGTTCCCCAAAATACAGTGGGAAGGTACAGTGACTGGAACTTTACAACATTAGCTCCTAAAAATTTTCTAAAAGTAACAAGTGATACACTATGCTAATTTTGTTTTTACAGATTTGCATAATAACTCAATCCCCAATACCACATTTGGGGACATTCTTATTGATCTTTGGAACTCTCCAAGAGAAGATCACAGTGAGCAGCCAACTGGCTGTCCCATCGAACAAGCTTGGTGCCTGTACACCCCAGTGATCCACCTGGCCCAGTTCATCACAGCAGCTGTGCTGGTTGGAATGGGCTATCCAGCATGCAGCGTCACATCCTACACATTGTATTCAAAAATCCTCGGGCCAAAACCTCAGGTAACAGAGCAGCAGTGTTGTTTTGTGAGTGACACTTGTGGAATTCACACTTCCTTTGCTGCTATTCTCTATTGTAAATGTATTTTGAGAAATTTTGATCATATTTAGCATTTTAAATGAAAGCAGTCACTTTTGGAGAGGAGAACTTTTTTTTTTCATATTACTTATTTATTTATTTTTTATTTCCACTCATACAAACTTAACAGGTACACTGGTCCCCTCCCTCCCTCCAACCTCCCACCACCCTGTGGCCCCCCTCCCTTCCCCCCTCTTTCTCCATCCCTCAATGCCTTCCCCTCCCATCCCCGGAGCATCCTTTAATGTGCATGCCAAACTCTCCTCTGGGTCCTCCTCTCCAATGAGGTGCAAGGACCCATTGGCATTTCCCAGAACCCTTTCCTGTGTTCCCCTTAAGCATAGGAACACTACTGTGGCTGTCAATCCCTTGCCTCCAAGGATCTTAATGCCTTTAGCAACTGCTAGCTAGACTTTGTGGGGTCAATAGTGTGTTGGACATTGCGCAGGGCATGCAAAGTCCAATTGTGATTGCTTCGTGTGTGGAGTATCTTGCATATCATTGCTCCTCCCATCCTTGTGCTCTTACAGTCTTACCGCCCCCTCTTCCGAAAATTTCCCTGAGCTTCTGGAAGGGGAGAGATTAGGCTGGCCTAGTTCCAGGTAGTTGATATAGTCTCTGAAGTTCTGGGTTATGGTTTGTTGATTTTTTTTTTCCAGTTTTGCTGCTCCTGCAATGCCCTTCACTCTATCCTGATGGGTATTGGATGTCACCCCCTGCCCAGAGATAAAAAGCTGTTAAACTAGAGTCTTGTTATAAGAGTATATTCAAAGGTAGATGTAATAAAAGTAGGAAACCGCAGTGAGGGAGGGGTCAATCACCCATTTGCAAAATGGTTACTTTTTATCTGCCAGACTATATGCCCTCCCCTTCTGGTGAGATCATACCCCCTCAGTTGTAAATGATCAGGAACGGAAGTCTGCAAACTTAACCAGATGTCTCATTATTTACTTGAAGTCCTTGATGGTGGCCTATTTTCTCTGCTGTAACATGGTCCGAGAGGAGAACTTTTTTGAGACAGGCTCTTGCTGCATAGCCTAGGCAGGTCACAACTCCACATAGCCTCGCTGGCCTCAGCTTAAGCCCTGCCTCTCCATCACCAAGAAAACTTGAGTAAAGTGTATTGAGATTTAAGTGTTTTCATTTAGGTCCAGAAAAAGATGCTGCACATAGTGTTACAAACATCCAGAAGTCACACAACTCCAAACTCAGAGTTTGAGTTTCCATGTTTGTAAGGAGGAATTTCACTTGTCAGAACCTGTGAACGTCAGGAAATGTATGTATGCATCCCACCTTAGGATCTAGAATGAAGCAGCCCAAAGGTAGAAGAAAAAGAATCTGCTCAGTGTCTGGTGCTTGCCCGACCCGCACAAGACACTGTGCAAATTCACCCGGTACTTTAAATTTTCTATATAAAATAAGTTGATTTTTCATTCATGTGGGTGCATGTGTACACATGCATGTAGAGGCTGGAGATCAATCCTTAGGTGCCACCCACCTTGCTTTTGAGAACTGACCTGGTAGGTTGGGCTGACCTGGTTGGCAGGGCTGCCCTCTCAATCCACTTGCTCCCAGCTCCCTGGTGCTGAAGCTGCAGGCATACAGCCGGTGCCCAGCTCCTCTCTGCTGCACTCAGATTTTAAAGGTAGGGGTCGTCTTCGCCACAGTTTGGTGGTACCTCTGCTTTTGAAACAACTAATTCTGTATCTGCTTGCCTCCACCTTCTCCACAGGGCACGTACATGGGTTGGTTAACTGCTTCTGGAAGTGGTGCAAGGATTCTTGGGCCTGTGTTCATCAGCCATGTGTACACGTATTTGGGGCCACGATGGGCCTTCAGTCTTGTGTGTGGAATGGTGGTGCTCAGCATCATGCTCCTGGGCATGGTTTACAGAAGACTCGTTGCCTTTTCTGAAAGGTATGGGCGGCGGAGGAGTGAGCTGCCCGGCTAGAGTGCACTGTTGACATCTTGAGCCTGCTGCTTGGGAGGCGTCTCCAGCGCCAGCCTGCGATAACACGATGCACACATTCTGCTGATACACACAGCCTGCTCATACACACATTCTGCACACTGACTGCTTGGCTAGTAGAGATGTGATTTCCTCATCTCACAAATATTTTCCTTTGTAAAGTTGTACTTGGTATAAACTCAAGGAGTTTTCATTGAAAAGAGACTCAATGGAACCAGAGAAATTTGGTAGGAATTAACCACTGAATGAAACTGTATTTTCTTTGTGTTAACAGTTTTTAAGAAAGATCTTTTTACTTATGAAAGTGCATTCTCTATTACTGTTTGCTTATAAAACAGAATTGATCACTTCTCGGCCTTTTGGCTAAGATCAAGTATAAAACAGAATTGAGCCTTAAATTCTCGACTTAACCTTCCTGCCATTGGGCTGAGCTTTTGTCTTCCTGTGCAGTCCAACCTCACCTTTCCTTCCTCATGCTCTTGTATGGCTCCTGTCTTATTTTAGTTCTGACCTCACTGACTCCTAAATTAATATATGTGTAAGAAAGAGGACCAGGAGTTCAAGATGGTTTCCCACCTAGAGAACAGTTCCTTTAGAATTGAACAAGGAGTATATTCTTTAGAGTTTGCTATTTCTCCACTTGGGTAAACTGCAGAGAAACTACTTTCCATGACCCCGTCAGCAGTGAACACAGCTGTCTGCCGAGCTTCCCAGCTGCAGCTGTTCAGCTAGACTTGAGCTTTAGATGACACACAGCGCCCAACAATGTCAGGCTAGGAAGCAGTTCAGGCAAATGACCTTGATGAGACAGTTTACTGAATTTATCTAAAGGTGGCTAAATCAAAATATTCATATATTCCTACCTCTGTGAGCTGAATGCTGATATTGTGTATGGAAATTACCAAAAAAATGCAGAATATTTTTAGGTAATCTGTTCAATTTCCTGTTTGTTGCTAATGTGAGAATAGTATAGTTAGTCTGGAGTTACTGTTTGCTGGACTCATAAGCCAGTCCTTCAATTCTAATAGAAGGTGTAATTTGGTAGGAACTGTGCTACTGTTAAATTTTTACTGTTGACCTCCCACAGCACACCCCTATGTTGGTCTCAATTGATAACACCCAGAGCCAGGTTTCTGCAGCTAGATCCTGGGGTTCTTATCTGCGCTTTTGTATTTCCACTGTCTTTTCAGTCTGGGTCCCTTCTAATTTGCGTGTGGTCAGTGTGCATGACAGCTTATCAACAGTGGTAACCCACAAGCAAGTATTTCCAGGCTTCTTGCTCTTCTTACAAGGTATGTCATGTTACGATCCAGTTTTACAGGTGAAATGATGGAGCCATGGCTAATAAGTACATCTCAAGAGTTACTCTTTAGTAACTCTTTAGCTCTTTTCCACTGTACTTGTACAATGGGAAAGCATACTCGTAGCAAGAATGAGATGGATGTTTCCCAGTTTCTAAAGTATCAATACTACACAGATAAACTAACCCATGCAAAAACAACCACCAGCGTCCTTTCTCCTGAGCAGAGAGCAGAGCAATGAGATAGGGATGTGAGGTCAGTATAGCTGAGCCTTAGAGCAGGATAAGATGAATAGGGACTAAGAAAGGTTGGTATATATTTAAGAAAATATTTTGCAACACCTAGAGAAGGGTTTATTTTGAATGAATTTTCTTTAAAGGGTATCTATATGTAAAACAAACTTCTAGTTCATATTTTTTCTTATAGAAAGTGAAATGTTTGTAATTTTTAATTTAATGAGGACAAACTTTGAATTTCTTCAAGACTAATTTAAGAGGAAATTTTGGATGCTATTTATTTGTGATTTTATGTTTGTTGGACATGTGATATCCATTTTTAAATAAAAAACACTATTATTACACTTCAATACATTTCGAAAGGGTTCTGTGTCCCTCACTGTGTGATTGTTGGAGTCATTAATGCAGAGCCCTTCATAAGGCTTCCATTCCAGCAGGTGAAGGTGGTGGCACTTACGAGTGGTTGAGGGGAGTGGAAGAGGCTGCCAAGGTAATGGGGACAAAAGGAAGCTTGATCTCTGACCAACTGGGGGATACTTCTTCAGCAGGTCATTATCTGGGACTGACAGCAGGGAGTGCTTGGGCATGCTGGAGATGCTGGAGCAGGACCAGGACATGAGCAGGCGGAAGGCAGCTTTCAGTGAGTGGGGATATATCTATCAAGTGTCTCAGAACTAATGCTAGCTTCAAGACATTTTGCATCACAGGGAATTAAAGTCTTAGCTCAATGTGGATTCCCCATCAGATTGAAAGTCTTAATTGCCAAGAAAATACGAAGTTAAATATAATTTCTATTAAGTGCTAACAATTTCTAAATGACAATCCTAGGCTGTTAGGATATTTACAATGCTTATCAATACACAAAGGACTCTCATCACTAGAATATACCACATACTCCAACAGAAAAAAATAGGCAAAAAATATGAACAGACCAGTCATGAAAGGTTAAATACTCCATAGACAATCTTAACTTCCTCAGAAAGAAGGGAAATGGAAACTTAAAATTGAATTGAGACAGGTTACACTTCAGTTAAGTCGTGTTTTACTTTGTGGTGCTAGGAACAAATCCAGGGGTTATGGCATGCTAGGCCAGCAGTCAACCACTGAGCTATGTCTTAGTCAAAATTATCAATTTTAAAAGATTATGACATTTGCTAAGTTTTGGTGCAGATATGGCATGATGCATATTTTCGTAGGTTGAAGCATAAAAGGAGATGTAGCCTAGTCAGCAGTCCCAGCCTGGCAGTTAGCCTGTGGTCTATCACTAACAGGACACATTAGATGGGTGTGGTGGAGCCTATAGTCCAGCTCTTCCAAAGCAGAGAGAGGAAGACCATAAGCCTTCAGCTACATAACAAATTGCGAGCCTGCCTCAAAAATAAAAATTATCTGCTAAAGATATGTTAACTCCAAACATGCAGTGAATGTTCTTAGTAAAACCATATACCAATTTGCATGTTCACTAGAATGTGTCATATTTTGTAGAAACATCTGGGTAGATCATGTGATATGCTGGAACAAAGTAATTAAAAAAGCTGTCTAAGAAATATGGTTCAGCTAGTGCACACAGCTAGCTGTGAATATTTTCAAGGCACTGATGGTGTAGACTATTAAATTGCCATTGAACAATTCCCAAAGAAAACCAGAGCAGACCAAAGGGCAAGGGGAAGAATAAGCAACAGTGTGCTCCAGGACCATGAGGTCAGTGGCATCAATACAGTGGGGCTGTACTGGTGAACAGGGCAGCAGTACAGAAATGACATGCAGCAGTACAGAAATGACATGCAATTAAGCAGCAGGGTAGAGGCCACTGCATCTAAAAAAATAGCTATAAATCATATGAGGGAAATACCAAAAAAAAAAAAAAAAATACAAAAATGTAAGGCATAGTCTGTTAAGCAAAAAACTTTAAAATTCAAAGTTGAACAAGAAATGGCTGTAGTTCCCTCTATAAAGACAAGCTTGTTTTCTGTGTGTTCCTTTTGAAGGGTGTAAATAGTTGAGTGCATTCCAATGCTAATTAGAAGATACAGCCAGGACTTACACAGCCCTTGGTGTTTCATCATAGAGGAGGAAGGTCTTGGCCTTCTGTGCACAGCTGAGTTGGGCCCCAAAGCTAGTTCTCTAGAGCACCTCTCGTCAAATACCTACTCACCTTTTGTCTGGGCAATTTTTAACTCTGCAGTTTATGTTGTAAATACATTTTTTCTTATCACCTTAGGCAAAGTGATCACAACAATGCCAATGATCAACTATTTGCTCACCGAAGTCCAATATTTTCCTGACCACAAAACCCAATATGACCCAATAGCTCCCAAGCAGCCCTAGCCTAGTCTTCCTGTTAGGAATGTCTGCTCCTCTTCCTCACGCTCACTAATTACATGCTGACGTTTGTAAATGTTAAAATGCTCATACCATTGTTTTCAGATAACCTAATGATGCTTAATATTTAAATTACAAAATTGAAATTTAATTGGCTCCTCCTAATAAATAGGAAGCAAAATTTTAGAAGAGTGAACTTATAGACAACTACTTTAAACAATATTTACTCAAATAAATCAAAAGATAAGTACCTTACACTGTATTTATTTTATAAAATGCATCTGCAGAAAAGCTTCATCAGACAAGAGCTATGAAAATAAATAGAAAACAAATATATACGTTTACATGTTTCTGGTGACATATATACATTATCTACATGTTCAAAAATTCTCAAATGACAGCATGTTGTGTCCATGATTCTTAATATATCTGAGTTGTGAGGAAAACAATAAAAACACAAATACACAGCACACCATTTATAACTTTTGCTTTAAAAAATCGTTCAGTACAAACACAAGCACAGTAAGTTTGGGATGTTATGTTCTTGGAGAAAAAAAAAATCGCTGGCCTACTATACTTGCTGACCGCTGAACTTGCAAATGGCTCAAATTTCATTGTACTTTGTTCTTTTATGGTAGAAATTACAGTTCAATAAAAAGGATTCCTGAAGTGACAACTGGTTACAGCTGTTTATCACATGTAGTCATCTGAAGAGTTTCAATGAAAAGCAGGATTTGGGTGGGAGAACATGACCAGGATGGAAGACAGACACTGTAGCTTCTGCCTGATATGTTCTGGCAGCTGTTCATTCTCCCCATACCTAAGTAAGGAAAACAGACTACATCATCGTGTGTTCTGAAGAGAAAACCAAAAAGCACACACCTTTAGTAATCCTTTAATGGCAAGAGGTTCCTCGAGAAAACTACACACTTGCTGCGAAGCTTAAGTCAGCGCACTGCACCTCAGTCAATGCTGCTTACCGAGTTGTCTGGCCAGCGGGTGATGTGTAACTGACAGAAGACACTCCTGCTTGTACAACCAGCTGGGACCCATCATTAAACTGGACCCACACAGCACCACTAGTTAACTAGAAAGGCAAGCACAGAAAATGACCACATAATAGAGGACATGAGGTTTTAAAAAAGATTCATTGGGCATTCCATGCATTTTTATTTTATTCATTAAGTTTTGGAAACAGGCTCATCTGGACCAAGTTGGTCCAGAGTTTGCTTCTGCTTCTGTCAGATGCTGGAGTTTGAGGCTGCAGCCACTATACCTGGCCTGCTAGTTTTAGAAGGAGCATTTTGCTAAACACTATACAGTGCCTTTGCACTAAAAACATTCAGTTTGTTTTTCCACATCCTTTTCCTAAAGGTCAAGGCACTGTAATATATTAAAATGATTTCATATCCTGCTCCCTTTTGTATCCGTTAGGCTACCTAAGGATTTTTTTCCTTCTTCACACTCAGTTATTGATATCCACAGTGCTACACCATTCGGGAAGGCACATGGCAGAGGTGAAGGAAGACACCTTGACACCAAGCCTGACTCTGGGGCACGAGCTGGACACCACACCTCGCACGAGCCTCTCAGCAGCACTCGCTGGTGTCACTGACCTTCCCGAGTACTCAGGTGAATCTGAATTCACAACAAGTAATAACACACCTGTCAGGCTCCAGAGTCTCTAAGCATCAAACATAGATATAATATACATGATGTACAGATACACAGCAACATACAATGCTGTAAGTCTGAAGCGCAATATAACAATTTTCAACACAGAAATCTTTCCTTCTCTAGTCAAATGGAAGTTATTCACTTGGAGTGTAAGCAGCCCATGTTCTCCATGCCCAGTCAACATGACCTTGCACACAGTGGGGTCAGCATCTCAGGCTTTGAACCATCCACTCCCAGCTCTGTGTCCCCCATACAACAGTCAGACTTGGCCTGTTGTTCACTGCTACAAGCGTCTCACCTGTGTGGCCCAGCCAACATCTTTCACAAAAACAGATTTCACCAGCTGTGCTGACTTCGGAAGGCAGTCTTTCAGACTAGAGGCATGGACTGCTCCTGAGGCTGCAATTGGGAGCCCACGCCCATCGGCTGAGCTCTGCCAACAGTGAGAGAGACGGAGATGTTAGTTACTCCTTAACGTTCCTAAAAGGTTATGTCTCCTAAAAAATGAAAGTCTGAAGTAGAAACAAGGTAAACAGGAGAAGAAAATGGAATGACTGCTGTTCTCATCTTGGTAGACAACTTTCATCTTTTTCCCTCCAAGACATGGTTTCTAACAGCTGTAAGAGTGTGTGTGTGTGTGTGTGTGTGTGTGTGTGAAAATGTTCTGAAACTTCATTCTCGTGTGTTATAGGTCAGAATAAATAAACACAAGCCTATCATGAATGATCAGGCAGTAGTGGAACTTTGCTAGTTCACCATACACACCTGGAGGCCCAGGCAGGAAACAGGTAGTGAGGCAGAGCTGCTGCTTCCTGCTTTGGATGGCCCTGGGGACATGCACAAACTGCCCCTCATCCCAGCATCTAAGCTTTAGAGGGCCATCGGGCAGTCACTGTGGTTTAAGTGGGAAGGATGCACAAGGACTTACAGGAGGATGAGTCACGGGGGTGTGTGTTGGAGAAGTGCCACCACCCGCGGCTTGTCTGTCTGAGGACCATCTCTCTCTCTCTGAGCAGCTTGGAGCCGTAGGAGTGGGGGGTGATGCCGCACTAGGTGAACTGGTAGTACCAGGTTTTCTGAAGGAAAAAAAAAAATCCAGAAACTATCTCTTAAAGCTCTTACTAAACAGAAGTAAACAACACCTGTTTGTTTAGATTTTCGAGAAAAGGTTTCAAGTATCCAAAGCTGGTCTCAAAACACTTACCTTCCTACAATTATTGGGAAAAACAAGGCACTTCTATTTTTCTTTTCCTCTGCTGAGATTATACCTTCCAGTGCTAAGCACATGCGATGACCCTGGGGAAACACTCAAATCAGCATTCCGATGCCTCACTGTGATCAGCTGTATGAAAAACCTGCAGTAGTGTGTGCTCCCTCAGCGGGGACACAGTCACTGAGTACGCACCTCATTGGCATGCTCCATATATATCTTTATTTCCTCTTTCAAGGTAATAACTTCATTGTCATTTTTTAAAGTGTAAGATTTCCCAGTCTTTTCAATCACCTGAATAAAATCTTCTGTTTTGTGTATTTTTGCTCCTAAAAATTAAAAAAGAAAAGCTATTTATCATTTCTTTTAAACTCCTGCCACTAAACAATGGCTGCTAGGAAGGTGTCATTCATATTCATTTATTGACCTTTAGTAAAAGGAGACTCTAAAGTATTCAGTAAGTATGAACCACCGTATTCCTTTACTGCCACGCATTAACCCTAAGTCCTGACGCTTGCTCTTTAACAAAGTCCCACCTTACACAGAACAGTGAAGGGCAGCTGCATGTGGATCACAACATGGAGATTTCCAATTAAAAAGTCATCCAGAGTATTTGGAGAAACAGACTGACTATTAGACCCTATCTTTTTGCCACATATTAATTGTTATAATTTACATATGTCCATTTGAATTTCTAGTAATGGGATATAGTTTATTTTATGTATCTTTACACCATGAATCTGGATGCAAAGCTCAGTGGAGGAAGAGGACTGCCACATACATGTATTTAGTTTACAGACAAGTTACAGGAAGGATTACATAGATCTGATTCTCCTGTTTTGCCATGTGGGACACTTACCATCATAAAACCAAACCTCGAAATCAGCACCAGGAGAATTCTCCATCAAAACACATTTAGCATATCTTGTAAAATAAGTGATCTTGGGAGTTTTGGATCTTACAAGCTGTATGAATCTGGAGGCATACTGATATTTCCGCCAGTATTTTTCTAAGGGGAAAAAAAAATCCTAATGTTAAAGAAGAAAGTGTTGACTTACGTGCCACTGCTTCTTTTCTCTGAGTTCTGATAAGGTTCGACAGGTATTACTAAGTGTTTCTAAAAATACCTCAGGGAAGGTGCATTATTCAGTAGTTAGTTCTCCAGTTTATAATTTCCGTAAGCTTCACCAGGAGTCAAGTTCAGTTACCCCTAATGACAAATAGTCCCTCACAGAGCTCTGCAAGGCCTTCACATGCTGGAAACTATGAGCCATAAGGAAATTTCTAACATGATTCTAGGGACATAGCACAGGTCATATTTGTGATTATTAGAATTCTAGAGATCACTTTTATTTAAAGTTCCATTAGAGCACAGCACAGATCCATAAACATGGGACAAATAAGACACACCAAATTCAACTAGATATCAAGTAAAGGAACATATCTATAGCCCAATTGAAATCAAGACATTTGCAATCAATCCCCTTTGTACATAAAGAATTTATATGCATGCAAACCTACTATCTAAATTCATTTCCTGGTAAACTTACATACCTGGTAAACTGTCAAAGCTGTACCTGCTGATGTTGTCTGCAGGTGAGGGTGGCCTATCAGTGAGAGGAAAGGCTCTTTCGTCACTTGGATGATAAACAGTGATCTGACACACAGAAAGAGATTTCTAATGATATTCCACTCAATGCTCTATTGTGCTACAAAAAGTACACAAAAGGTTCAATCTTTAATTTTAGGAATATTAAAAAATTCTCTACAAGTAATATTTTAAAACTTTAAATTTTTTTTTCAAAAGCTACTTTTTCTTTTTTGACAGCAGTTGAGAACTGAGCATCATGCATGCTAAGTAACTGGTATGTCTCAGTCACATAATTATATTTACAATCATATTAATATACTAACATGTTTAGTATGCATTTTGGTCTTTGAGCTCCAAAGACACATCATGGAGCGTGTAAATGGTAATGTTAAATGCTTAAGTGGGATTTCACACAGCAGCCACACACCTTGTCCCCGTCACTGGAAATCTGCAGGACTTCTTTCACATATTCTCCCGATGCATATTCTTTCAGAAGCTCCACGCATACCTCCTCTGAATCAAGGATGCTCACCTAGAAAAAAAGCAAATCAAGAAAATGCTGTTTATTAGAACAGCCATGACACACATACTTAAATGTACTTAACCATAGCAGTGAGGACTATTCAAGTCAGACCCCAGTGTTGCCTCCTGAGGCAGCCAGAGCAGAGACACTGGGTGTGCACAGCCTGAGAACAAAGGAATCAAAGGTGATCCAGGACAATGAAGTGTAAAATGATCAATAAGCAGAAAGAACTTGGATGGCAGGCCAAACCAGGATTCCAGAGCAACAAGCAAACAGACTGGGGAGAGAACAAAAGGACGGAGACTAAATTCCACAGAAAAAAAGCCATTCAGCCTCAGAAATGTCTATACAAGTCAAACATAAAGTGCAAACACCTTGACTTTCAGTTGCTTAAAAAAAAAGTTAATTTTCTCATTAAATGTAGAAATAAAAGCTAAACCAAAGGGACCACACATTGAATATTACTTCACTGATCAGAGTTGGTGCTTAACAGAGTGTAGGGTGGCATTACTTTTAAAATGCTTTCCACTCAAATCCATTAAATTTAGATTTAAAATTAAAATTTAATTTTTAAAAAATTCCAAAGTTATCAGTGTGAACTCACCACTCCTAAAAACTTCAAGGAAGCAGCCAAGATAGCCAGGCATGGTGGCTCACGTGAGGCCAGCAGAAATCCTGACTGAAAACAAATAGCTCCTCCCCAAACTAGAGCGAGGCAAGTGTTTTCTTTCTTTTTAATTTTTTTTTCATGTAATACACAAGTGCAGAAACACCTGAAGAGTGAACAAAAGATATTCTCAGGAATTGTACTCTATGGAAAATCAATCAGTAACTTAGAGTATTATCGACATACCACAGCCTTTTTGGTCTTCTGTCTGATTGGTTTTAACCTGTGGGCGATCAGCGGCGAAGTGAGATCCCATAAGGTGTGTTTCTGACATCCCAGTGCTGGCTCTGCATGCCTTGCCTTGTTCTGTTCAGAAAGAGCAGGAAATCCAAAAGTAGGCTCCTGTGGACGTGCCACCTCTGGTCTGCTGGGCGGGCCGGGCACACAGTGTGCGGTGCCCCGAGGCTTCACCATAGCCATATCATCAGAAACCACAGGGTTCCCGTAGGCCCTCTGGTCGCTCCAAACATCTCTGGGGGCATCCTGCAGGTCTCTGTTGGGGCCACTAATGCTGTGCTCGGTAGTTTCTCCCATACAAGCTGTAACATACATTGAACAGGCTTAGTAGAAACTGGGGAGCGAGCTACAAAAAGCATTGATCATATTAACATTTATTTTTAAATTAAAAAAACACAAGAAAATATTGATATATTCTATTTGGGAGTTTCTTAAATCAGTAAATTGTAGTAGAGTCACAATTCCTGGCAAAGGGTAAAACGTGAGATGACAGTTACACTAATCTCTTCCACAGTAACCACTTTACTCTGAACATGTGTCATTGTTACATGCCTTAATAAAAGGAACTAGGAAAAATATGACTTCTTTACTTTTCTAATAAATATGATGCCACATGAAAAGATAGTAATTTTAAAGGGACAGTAAGTCAAACTGCAGAACACTCTCAGTGTTCCTACGATTCCAAAAGTAGGAAATGAAATTTTTTTCTTTTTATTTACCCCACTAGATTTGTTCCTGACAAGGAGTTCCCTGGCTCAGATAGAAGACAGCGAGGCAGAGAAAGACCCGCTTAGTCTGGGGAAGAGCCTCTCGGTTTGGACAAGTTTCTGGAAGAAGACACGAGCATGGGTGGCTCCAAAAGATCCCCAGATAGCAGCTGCCCCAAGGAACACGAGGACCAAGGCAAGGAGGAGAAACTCTCTTCGGACTCAGCGAACCCACACCAACCCAACCAGACAAGTCATGAAGAAAACGCCATGCAAAACCTGCACTACCCCTTATCTCTGAATCAAAGAATGCTCCCCCCACCATTTGGCACCCGCAGAACACAATGCCTCATATACAGAATTGACAGCACTTCCCTGTGTATGCCAGTGGTCTGGGGTACCGTTCCATGCAGGAACTTCACAAGTAAAGGTACCCCAGCACAGGGAGCAGGACAGCATCCACATGCTGGAACCATGCCACCAAAACGAGCCTTGCCCTCTACTACTGTGCCACCCTGCTCTGGCACAAGCAAAGTAGGTCTTCAGTGCAAAGTAGGTCTTGCCTCAAACAAAAAACAGCTAGACAAAAGTTCTTGCTGCTTCTGCTTAATAGAATTAATCATGTCAGAGAAATTTCTCATCAGATGTTTGAACCTTTGCAAATTTTTTTTTTGGTCTCTGAGCTTGAACGTGGAACTTTCCTCCATCAATAACATGATTTTCCTATTGCACTGCATTCTGGAGTTCTTCATGTAATGAAAATTGAACCAAACCCAAACCTCTATGAAATCCAGTGTCTCAGTCAAAAGGAAGAGTGTACTTTCATATATGGCCAAACTGTACAAAATGTTCTCTCAGCTCACTCGATTCCGTGGTCCAAGGAGTTTTTCTGACAAAAGCAATAGGCCACCCATGGCAGGTTCACAATGCCAAAGCACACCTAACAGCCAAGGAGCCCATGTTGAGACTCAGAAGTGAATTTTCTAAGCAAGGCCACTAATGAGGGCAGAGGCATGTGCTACCCCCAAAGCCAGTCAAGAGACCCTGGCAGCCAGTCACTGAAGACAGCTGAGCACAGGTAAAACATAAAAGTCAAGGTAAAAGCTCCATGAGCAGCTTTAACGTCAGTATTTAATATGGATTCACATCAGGAATTAAAAACTTCTAATTCAATTTCATTAATTTATATTTTATAAAGTTTAGAATTCACATTCTTGTTCTTTAAAGAATCTTAATTATACAAAACTAGTAAGGTGGACTTTAATCTAGGCTAGTTGTGAACTCACGATCCTCTTGTCTTGGCCTCCTGAGTGATGGAGTTAATGACATGGTCCATCGTACCGTACCTGTACTATTCTGTCATAAGGCTGAAGATTACATTACATACCACTCTGTAATGTCTCAATATTAAACTCTAAGAATTCTCACCACGGTTTTCTTAAATGACTTTGTGGCTTCCTATCCCAACTTCATTCTATCTAGTTCTATAGGCCCCATGTCAGTCAAGTCCAAGCTGCCACGTAGAAACACCTCAGCTACAAGGCGAGTGCTACACACAGGACAGCCTCAGAGTTAAACCAACAGGCTTGGATTATCTCACCAGCCACACAATGCCAGGTGAGGACAAGGCAATATGACACCTGCTGAAGAGACCCTCCTGTCCTTATGTCTCTGCTGTGTCCTCTTTGTTCCCAAGCTGACTGCCCCGCCCACCTCCTGTAATGATTTCACTAATGACCTAAAGGACAGCTGGTCGAAAATGTTCAGGTTTTAGTACTTGTGTATTTCATGCGAGGATCGGTTGGCAGAATGAAATACCCACAGCAGCTGCTACTGGAAATAAGGCCAAGCATCTTTAGACAATTCATGGACTCTGACAGCAGGTGCTTATGATAGAGATAGAAGGGGGGAGGGGGAGCCTGCCACGAGAGGATTTAAGGGAAGCCTAAGCCAGGACTCTTGGGGTTAACTAATCCTGTTCATATTTCATGTGCAAATAGCTTCTTCTGCATTTTTAATGAAAACTTAATAAATCTGTCATATACATTGAGTATTAAGGACAGTAGCTGACTTACAGCAATTATTCAAAACATGAAGTTTATTATTAGAATACAGGTTTACTGAAATTTATAGGAAATATTCTCATAGAAAACTTAAATAACAAACCATAATGCCAAGTATCTAGGTAATTAATTTCTAATTAAATTCCCCACTACACACTTACCATTCTTTTGAAGAGTCCCAAACCACTGTTGTACCACGTTCATCTGAGGTGTATGGTCTGAAAATGCAAAAGGAGTTTTTCCCACACAATGATGACTGGAACTGGAGGGGGAAAAGAAATCCTGTAAGCCAGTAAGAATTACCAAGCAATGCTCTCTGGAGTAGGATAGAACACAGGGCCTTATACATACTACACTGTCTTCACACACATTCTAAGATAGAAATACTAAAGAGAGATTTGAATACCTGAGAATTTTAAGATGATTGCAGAAACTACTATTTTCTTAACTGTCTTTAAGAAGCTAAGTTCCTATGCCTAAATACCATGGCTCCGATAGCTATTCGGCTAGTGTCTTCCAACTCCAGCAAAACAACGAGACACAAAGAATTAACTCTGGGCCAATAGAGTGTCTGCCAGCAAACCTGGCAGACCCAAGCATGATCCCTGAAAGCCCATGTGGTAAAGAGAAAAATGACCTCTGGAAGTTATCTGGCTACTACAAATATGCCATGGCATGCATTAGTGTGCACGCTGTCTTGCAAATAAATAACAACTCAAACACAAAAAACAAAAAACTTTTTCATTGTAGAAGCAACACACCAGTTGGTTCTCATCATTCTAAGCTTTTCCCCCGTGGAGTTCCTGGGAAAACACTAGGTAGCAGACTGATTTACTGTATGATCTGCCCTGGAAATCTGCTCCACATAGAAAATGAAACTCAAATTGTCCACATGCATGAACCTATACATTTTCTTCTTCTTGCAGTGCTACAAAGCAAATATAGGGCAATATGCATGTTCAGCAAATATTCCATCACTAAGCTATATCACCAGTCTATGCTCACTTTTAAGAGACCCTAACCAGAATTTAACAAAAACCCAACTTGAGAATTTCTGAGTTTCTGAGAAAGGGTCTCCCTAGGGAGCTTAGGCTAGCTCAGAAGTGATGTCACAAGCTGTCCTCAAACTCAAGATCCTCCTGTCTCTGCTTCCCGAGGGAAGCTGCTTCAGAAGCAAAGCTTTGAGGTGAGGGTTACACTCTTTGAAGAGTGGTATCAGAAACAGCTTTATGCCTATAGCAACTAGGCTGGCACACAAGCCACTTTCACACAATCTTACCCTGCTGGCTCCCGGTCAGGTCTTTCCAAAGACCCAGCACCACTGACTGTCTTGTCTTGAAAAATGGGGAAAGCATTGGTGTTGCTGTGCATGGGCAAGAATCTCTCTTCACTTTCGTCAAGAGACCTTCTGGGCCTGGAAAGCATTTCTACTGAGTGACATCGGTCCAGTGAATGTGATTTCACTCTAGCTTGACTAGCAATGCCGGATCTGTCAGAAGAATGAGCTCTCCGGAGGTACCGAGAATGTGGCCTTTCTTCTGCATCAAGTCGACCCCTTCTGCCATTACTAGCTTCTGGTTCTGGGTTTCCCCACTCAGTGCAAAAGCTGCTTCCATCCCCCGAAGAAAAGTCACTTGCATTCTTATGTTTGGGAAATACAGTCATTTTGTTTGGGAGTGGCTCACCAATCAAAAGTCTTCGTCTGTCAAAGAGACTACCACCTATACTGGTGCTGGAAGAAGCTGTAAGTGCAGTAGAAATTGTAGCATGTCCGCTGTCAATGGAATCTTCTACAGTCCCTAAATCTTTACTTTTCATTGAAGGATTCTGGGACATAAAAGGATGGTCCAGCACTGAAGACAGACTTAATCGATCTGCTGGATTCCTACGAAGTAACTGGTGAATAAGGTCCTTGGCCTCTCTTGACAGAAAGGCTGGCATTTCATAATCTGCCAGAACCACTTTATTCAGTGTATTCTTGACTGTATCTGTGTCAAAAGGCGGTCTTCCAATGAGTAACGTGTAAAACATGCAGCCTAATGACCAAATATCTGACTCTAGTCCATGTGCACTCCGAGTTGCAATTTCTGGTGAAATGTAATTAGGGGTTCCACAGAGTGTATAGTGCTTCTCATGTGGCATTTTCAGCTGAGTTGCCAGACCAAAATCTGCAATCTTGACATTCATATTTCGAGTCAGTAAGATGTTAGAAAGTGTCAGGTCACGGTGGAGTATACCGTGCGAATGAAGATACAGCATTCCCGTGATGATCTGGTGCATGAAGTGTCGAGCTGCAAGCAGGCAAAGAAGAGAACTCATAACCCAGGAGGTCTGGAAGAGTCAATGCCCATGTCAGAGCACTACATTAAAGTGCCAGCACAAGCTGAGTTGATGGCCAAGGTGCCCCTCTTGTGGTTGATACATTCCCTGAAGCCCAGAACATTAAGCTCTCCTTTTAATCTTGCCTTTCTGCCCGATGAGCTTTCTACACACATTGTTAAGAAAGCTAAGTTTCATAGTCACTGGGGATGTTTAAGGAAACTAGGGTAAACAGATATCCACAATTAAGGAAATTATTACTTTTTTGGGTATGGTGTACATGTGGGTGGGTGCACCATATGTATGCCTGTAGAAGCCCAAGGGTGACCTCAGGAATCATTCTGGATTGCTCTATTGCTTTGCTCTGTGGTTTCCCAGACTCTACCTTCTAGGGCCAGAAGTGCAGGCTGCCACCATATCTGCCTGGAATTTTTATGTGGGAGCTGGGGGATCAGAACTCAGGTCCTTTCGCTTGCAACGCAAAAACTTTAACCCACCAAGTCATCTCCCCAGGCCAAAAGAAAATTATTTCTAATTATATATATATATGTGCCACTTTTATAAAAAAAGAAAAGGAGAAGCTAAAGTTCTTTTAATGCTTCCTAAATGAATTTACTGTAAATATTTTGATATGCTTTTCTTCTGTATGCTTACACATTCAAATCTATAGATTCATTACAGAAAATGCTCAATATAAAACAGTATGAAAAGTTTTACTACTTTTCTCAATTTTATACTATTTCCTAAAGTTATCTCTATAGCATTACCATAGATCTTTATTTGGCTTAATTGATGTTGATAAACATTTATGTAACTTCTGATGTTTTGAGGTTACAAATAACGTATAAAATATGACCTAATGACCAAATATCTGACTTTAGTCCAAAAGTCATATACACACTTACTTTCTTATGCATGTATGTGGGTTCTTCTATACTGTAATATAGTCAAGATGTACAATCACTGGGATGAAAGACAAAAGAACATGTTTCTGCCTTGGGCAAGTCATCTGTAAGTAGCTGCATTTTCATGAACACACTTTTTAACATGAGGTGGTCTTAATTCAGGGAGTTGAGAATAGTTCTTCACTATTTTGGTTAGCATTCAAGTGATGATTACTGAGCCATCTTTGCATGCTGATTAGTTACTGAAACCTTCTCTTGACTCTGTTCATATCCCTTTGTTTCTTATTTGGCTATTCTTATCTCTCAGGAATGCCTTCAAGTTTTCTCTGTGAACTTTCCAGTTACACACACTAACTATACACCTTTGTCAGTACTGAATAGGGCCCTGAATGTGCCCACAAGCTCTACACCACTTGGTTTATAAGAAGTATCAGCTTTTAAAGTCTCCTTTTTTAGTGTGAAGCACATTCTTCAGAATCACATTCTGAAAAGGCAAATGCTTACAAAAAAACAAAACCCACAAAAGCAAAGGAGGCAAAAAGCAGCGCACCTTCACTCTCTGAGAAAGGCTTCACTCTGTTCTTCAGGTATCTGTTCATTTCTCCATTGTGGCACATCTCTAACACCAGGTACACATAATTGTTATCTTCAAAATAATTATAAAGCTGAAAGTGAAAGGGTACAAATTATAACACATGAACATCTGGTTTCCTTGCTACTTCTACACATCATCTATCTTACCTCCAAGATGGAAGGATGCTTCAGCTGACAATGGATTTTCACCTCATTTTGGACTCGCTGTACCATTCCAGCTTTGTACATGGCTTTCTTATCGATCTAAAAGTAAGATGACAGGTTTATCTGTCTCAGTTATGGTGCTGGAGAATGAACCCAGGGCCTCATGCATGCTAGAGAAAGCACTCTCCTTACTGAACTACATCCTCCACAGCCCCAAATAGTCATGATATACTTTCAAACATGAAGATGCTTGAAAAATCAGTTTAAAAAATATAGCTCAATTTTAAAAAGTCTTAGGTCTTTTTTCATTTTCATTTTTTTTTGAGGCTAATTTGCTGTGTTATCTATTTCTGCTCCGTACCTAGCAAAGTGCTGAGCAGGATGGTTTCAGTGTAACCAAGGCATTCCTTAACTTAATTAATGGCACAAGTATCCTACTTTAAAAAAAAAAAATACAAATCTGGCTAAGCTTTAAAATAAAATTTCTCTTCACTTTCCCATCTGCTTTGTTTTGTTTTTTTAATGTGGGACCTGGGATCCAAACTCAGAACCTTCTGCTTGTGAGACAGAGTCACAACCCCTGAGCCATCTCTCCAGGCCCACCCATCTGCTTTGAATAAGCAGTTTTAAATTGCCCAAGATGGAACCTGGGCATTGTCCATGGCAAGTGCTGTCTCTCTGAGTGACACTGCTACTAGTCAAAGTATCAACTTGCTTATGTTTACATTGCTCTAACAATCATTCCACACATTGCTTCTTATCTCCTACCTTCATGCAGCATAGGCTGGTCTTGGATTGAGCTCCTCTTGCCTCCACCTCCCTAATGCTCTGAACACTGATACGCACCACCACACCCAGCAATAATGGTAGTTTGGATTGTTCTAAAGCCACACATAATTGTAATATTACTATAAGAAAATTGATTTCTACTCACTATTCTAAGTCATTCATAATAAGAACATTAATGAACACTAAACTCTTAGCAAGTAAGGGAAAATGTCTCCTATAAGGGCCTTAACTTCAGCTGCTGGAGTACCACCATTCTTGATACCATAAGAAAAAAGGCTTATCGATAAGGACCTGTCAACCACAGGAGAAATGCTCACTAATATTCTTACCATTTTGATTGCAACTTCCAAACCAGTGTGTATGGACTCAGCTCTGTAGACACCAGCAAATGATCCTTTACCGAGCAGACCTCCAACTCTAAAATCCTTAAAAAAAGAAAGAGTACATGTGATAACTACTCACGGACTAGAGACATGGGAAGGATCAGAGTGAGAGGAAGAGGAAATGGATGGAGGGAATCCAACAAAAGCTGGGCAGGAGTCACACCTCAATGTGCCAGGTGTCTGGGGTGGAGGGCATCTTGAGGCTGCCAGACTCGCTGGGCTTCAGCCGGGCTCTGACACCCAGCGCCCTAATAAGAAGTTGCAAATGCCCGGCGCGGCGTCACCGAGGCCCGCTCCTCCCATCGCCAGCCGCCCTTGGGCACAGGCAGAAGGCTCCCGCCGCCGCTCCCGCCGCGGTAACCGCCAGCCCTCGGGGAGGGGGAGCGGGCCAGCGCGGCAGCTGTGGCGGGAGAGGGGACGACCGGCCTCTGGGCCCGGTGGGCAGCCGGAGACACGCCTACCCGGCTGCTAGGCGCCCCGGCGGGTCTCCGAGGGGCTGGTCGCTCCTCCCCGGCCTCGCCCCACCCCTTTCTCCAGACACCGGCCGGCCCACCTCGACTCTCCCCAGAGTCCCTCGGCCCCGCGCCCGCTCACCCGATGCAGCCCCCAGCCCCACGTCCGCTCACCCCGATGCAGCCCCCAGCCCCGCGCTCGCTCATCCCGACGCAGCCCCCCCAGCCCCGCGCCCGCTCACCCGATGCAGCCCTCCGGCCCCGCGCCTGCTCATTCCGATGCAGCCCCCCGCCCCGTGCCTGCTCACCCGATGCAGCCCCCAGCCCTGCGCCCGCTCACCCGATGCAGCCCCCAGCCCCACGTCCGCTCACCCGATGCAGCCCCCAGCCCCACGTCCGCTCACCCAGATGCAGCCCCTAGCCCCGCGCTCGCTCATCCCGACGCAGCCCCCCAGCCCCGCGCCCGCTCATTCCGATGCAGCCCCCCCGCCCCGCGCCTGCTCACCCGATGCAGCCCCCCGGCCCCGCGCCCGCTCACCCCCATGAAGACCCTGAGCCCCGCGCCCGCTCACCTCGATGCGCTCTCCGATGCTCGCCGCCATGTCTCCGGGCCGCGGCCGGAGCCCCCGCGGCCGGCGTCCCCTCGCAGTTCCTCCGAGGCAGCGCTCCCAGCAGCCAGCCGGTCTTGGCGCCCATCAGGCTCCTCGGACTAGGCCGCCGCCGTCGGCGACGACGCCACCGCTGCAGAAAGGGCGCCCCAGCACCTTCCCAGGCCCCGGCGGCGCCACCGCGCTCCCATTTTGAAAAACTCCCGCCCTCGGTCGAGCCAGCCTGACCGTGACGCCACACATTCGGCGCCGACGCGCGCAAGCGGAATAGCCGACTTCCGGGACGCAGCGCGACAGGCCGGAAGTGAACCCGTAGCTTCGGTGGCCAGGTCTAGGGTGTTCGCAGGCTGCACCGAGCAGTTCCCAGCCGGGACTGACGCCGCGCGGACCTCAGGGAGTGAGTGTAGGGAGCTGGTAGGTTACGTTTGACGCGAAGAACAACCACGGTCGTAGAAAGGGTTTGAAACCACTCGGGAGCCCGAGGCAGCTCGACAACAGCGGGTCTACCCAACAGCCACCGGGCGGGGCGTCCCCGCTGCAGAGCTGAGACTTAACCGGAAGAGCCACGGAAATCCGAACATTGCCCCCCAGTCGCTCACTAGTTACGTCTCTAAGAAGTGAATAGGTTTTGTTTTGCTTTCATAATTGTAACCATGACGCTTGCTGCATTAAGAATATGAGCGGCAACTCGGTCCAGGGCTCCATCCGCAGAGAGCACTCAAGGCCAAAAAACACATGTGTGTTTTTAATCGGCAGTTAGGGTCATGGTTTTAATTCTATCAGATTTAGGCAGGAGGGTTTCCATGAGTATGAGGCCAGCCCTAGGGGTTATGTAGTTATTGCCTGGCCCACCTGGATACATGGCAACTTTGCCTCAAAAAAACAAAGAGGAAAGTAGAGGTTGTTTGGTTTGAAAAATGTGAGGGACTTAGGCTGGAAACTGAAGTTTCCTTAAAAAGAAAAAAGCTCAAAAAAAAAAAAAAAAAAAAGCAGGTGGTGCAGCCTAGGTCAGCGGTTTGACTGTCCAGAGAGCTAGGTCAAATGCAAAAGTGAAAAACAATCACCGACGGCTAAGGTTCTAGGTAACTTTCTCCTAAGCGTGCCTACCCCCACCCCAAGCCTCTTCCACAGCTAAGGTCCTAGTCTGTTGGCCCCACACACACACTTCCCAGTGACACCTAAGGCCCTAGGTAGCTTTTTCCTAAGCCTCCTTCCCAACTGCCTTCTTTCACCACTCTTCATCTAAATCAGAAGATTGTTGCCTGAAAAGATTGGTGACTCTAAGACATACAGTGGGACAGGAGAGTTCGAAAGTCAGGACATCCAAGAAAGACCTTTTAGGGAACTCGGGACTAAAGGAGATTTACAGGCAGGACAGAAAAAAGCTCTAGGGCAATAAGCTTAAAGATCGCTACCTGAGACCTGCCTCCTCCTCAGCTGGAATATCTGGGGATAGCAAGTTTTGTCAATATTTTAGAAAAACATATTTCCCTGCAAATTAAGCATTATTTGCTTTTAATTAAGAACAAGATGGGCACACACTTTGATGTTATTGTGAACCATCTAGTGTCCTAGGTTCTGTAACTCTAGAAGAAAGTTACTGGATGAAAAGCTTAAGACACTTGTCTTTTTTCAATTCCTTTTCCCAGGAACAGCTAGCCTTGTGGTTAAGAGACAAAAGACATCCTTTTCCAGAGAATGAGAAAACAATGGGTATTATGTGCATTAAGCCATTGATTTCTCAGAAGTGCCCATAATTCACCATTACTGTTGTTTATTATGAGCTAACATCAAGCCTACAGGAAAATTATGAGAGACAACTCCTGAGTCATATTTTGCTTGTATTCACCAATGATAAACACTTTACCACATAGGATTTAGTATTCTTTGTGTAATTTACATGTATAATGTCGTGATGTTTGATGGGCCCATTTAAATTTCTACAATAGGTTATATACACTATTCTCTTTGCTCCTTCACAGGATGACTTCCTAAGAATGAGGACCCTTTCTTATGTATTCAGGGTACAGTACTTTGCAGGTCAGTATTTTGTTGGTAGATACCCAGTTGTTCTTGGACCATTTGTTGACATTTTGGAACCATCTTTGCAAATGCTGCGTTTCCCCTCTCAACTTGGATATTCTTCCTGTAGTAGTTACTCCAGAGCAGTGGTTCTCTCACACAGCCTGTGAAAATGTAAGAGTCTCTCAGAGCCATTCAGGCATCTACAAAAGAAGTTTCTAAGACCTATTCAGGCACCCACAAAAAGTTATTTTCATAACAGCCTTGTGTAAGATTTTACTGTTTTCATTGTTTTGCAAGAATGATGCAAAAGCATGTTAGAAATGAAAATTTTCTGGGGCCTTAACATGATTCATAGCAGTGGTTGTGGATTGTACTAGCACCATGGCATCTTGGGTGGGGATGGTAAAAAGAGGGTATAAACAGGAGTGAAGGGAGCTCATGTTGTTGAAGCAAGGAAAATGCAGAACTTTGGTTCTTGTGGGCATTTTGATATTCTCTGAAGGACAGACAACTGCCACTGTGCTCAAATCTAGGTGTCCACAGTTAGTCATCCATGTGACAGGTGCAGCGTAAGTAGGCCTTCTCCGGAGTCTTGTGCCACCAGTCGAAGAAATTGGTTTTTACACTGGTGTTGGGGAGACATGGAATGGGTCAAGGGAACAACAAATTTTTAATCAGTGATAAAATTCAGACTTTTGAGCCAAAACTAAAATTTTGGAACTTGATGTATTTAAAGATCTTATTGGTATTGATGGGAATGTTAGTTAACACAATTGCAGCTTGGGAAGATGGGAAGATTAGTGATTTAGTGAAAGGGCCCAAAGGTCTTCACTGGCCACTTCTGTGATGATGAAGTGGGAAGGCATAAGTGTAGTACAGTAGAACTCCACCCCCCCCAACCATCTTCAGTCCCTGGCTTCCATACATACAGCTCAGTCTTTGTTAGGACTACACAGACTAAGCCATGAATGTCAGTATGACAACAGTTTGTTGTTGTTTGTTGTCAAACATCTTTGCTTCTGAGCAATGATTCTTAGGAATTTCACTATGGACTGCTTTTTGTTTCTTTAGAAAAATTTGCATATTGAGTAATATAGAGATGGTGTACTAGGAACAAAGAATGATCATTTATACTGTGTATTATGTCTGTATGAAAAAGAAAGAAAAGGCTCAGGGGTTAAGCCTCTGCCTCAAAAACAGAAGGACCTGAGTTCAGATCTCAGATCTGATATAAAAATACCAGACAGAAATGGTGGCCTGCACTTCTGACCCTGGTAGGCAGAGCCTGAGAATCCCCAGAGCAAAGCAAAAAGGAGGTAGGACAGTCCAAAATGATTGCTGAAGTCATCCTTGAGCCTCCACAGACATACATAGGATCCTCTCTCTTTCTCTCCTCTCTCTCTCTCTCTCTCTCTCTCTCTCTCTCTCTCTCTCTCTCACACACGTGCACAAAGGGGAAAAAAGTGAAAAGAACCAGAGGATGGGATAAGGTGTTTACATAATGTAAACACTAATGAAGTGTTGTTAATATAATCCACTTTGTGTTGCTATAACAAAATACTGAAAGCTGGTTACTTTGGTTCATTTGGAGGTGAGGAAATCCAAAAGCACATATCTTGCCCCATATCTTGCCTAGCTTCAGATAAGGCCTTCCTGCTGATATGGTGGAGACAGAACACAAAGCAGGTAGCATCAGGTCTACCTCAAAGTCCACTCCTCCACTAATGCATGCATGAGCAGATAATATGAATATGCTTCTCCACTCAAGCATGCATAGCAGAATACCATGAACTTAATGCATGCACAGAAGATAATCATGAATCCACCCCTGCACTCATGCATGCACAGAAGATAACCATGAATCCACTCCTGCACTCATGCATACACAGAAGATAATCATGAATTCGCCCCTCCACTGATGTATGCACAGCAGAATACCATGAATCCACCCCTCCACTCATGCACACAAAGCATGAATCTGCCCCTCTACTCATGCATTCACAGAAGATAACCATGAATCTGCCCCTCCACTGATGCATGCACAGCAGAATACCATGAATCCACCCCTCCACTCATGCATGCAAAGATAAGCATGAATCTGCCCCTCCACTTGTGCATGCACAGCAGACACGCGTGGATCCATCTCTCATGCATGCACAGAAGATAACCAGGAATCTGCTCCTGTACTCATGCATGCATGAGAGCAGACCCACTTAAACCCACCAGATCTCCCCTCCTAACACCTCACAATAAGGATTACATGTCTTTTTTAAAAATAATCTTTGATGAATAAGTAATACATTTTGTCATGCTGTGGTTTGATTGTGTTCTGAGCTCAGTCCCCAGATGTAGTGCTGACAGAAGGTGGCTGCTCTTCCTATTATGTGTTCTGAGGCTGTAGCACACGTCTTGATTTCTAGTGAGTTATTCCATTTGTCATCATCAAAGCATAATCTATATCCTAAAACATCATTTATATATATTTGCAAGGCACAAATTTTGAATCACTTTTCTTTGAACAAGGACTTTTTCAGTACTTCCTTATTACATAATTAGCAAGTCTTTCTGTAAACCACAAATCATCTTCAAGTAAGCAAGTGTATCCCACTTAAGAAATAATTACTGGTGTTTAGATTTTGAGACAGTCTTGCTGTCTAGCCTGGTTGGCCTGGGACTTGCTTTGTAGATGGGGTCCCACCCTAAACTTCCTGAAGCTTCCTGCCTCTATCCAGAGTGCTGAGATAACTCACATGAGTCACACCTGGATCTTAGATCTTTTCTGTGTGATATCTCTCTTTGCTGATCTGCATTGGACAGGGTTCTGTGTGTGTGTATGTATGTGTGTGTAGGTGTTTCTGCCTTTGGTATTTTGCTCAATCTCCCTTCACATTAGTTCCTTGAGACAGGGTCTCACTGAACCTGAAGCTAGGTTGGTAAGAAGCAAAGCCAAAGGATCTTCTGTCTCTGCCCCCCACCCCCACCTTTCAGTACTTGACTTACAGGTATGTGCATTTGCATGTAGTCATCTCTGGCTTTTTTGTGTGGGGGTAACTAGGACTTAACTAGGTCCTCAAGCTTGTATAGCAAGCACTCTTACCCACTGAGCTATCTCTCCAGTCCTCATTATCTTCTATCTTCACTTGTTACTGTCTTGAATGATGGGTAGGCATACCTATGCAGCAATGGGGTCATTTCTTTTCGTGCATGTGTATCCTAGGCCAGAATTCTACATTGGCATTGTCCCTCAGTCACTGTCTACCTAATTTTTGGGGATAGGATCTTTCTGAATCTGTAGCTTGCTATCTGTCTACACTTGCTGGCCAGCAAAGCCCCAGGGATCCTGTCTGCCTCCCCAGTGCTGGGGTTACAGGTGTGTGTGGTCTTTCTGACTCTACATTGGAATAGGAGCCAAGCTGAGGTCCTCATGTCTGCATGAAGAATCACTTTGCCAACTGAGCCATCTCTCCAGCCTTAGGAATAAATATTTTTAAAAAGAGAAACTGGGAAAGGAACTCTACAGAACCTACTGAGAATTTCTGAAGTCTTGCTTTTGTTCTTAGGCACCTCACCATTAACACTTGCAACATTTGCAAACTACCTAAAAGTGAAACTCTTGCCAATTTACCCAGAAACTGTCTATAGAGAGTCCGCAAAAGAACTTGAAAGTTCATCCTTAGGCTCTTACATAACCTGTGAGGTTCCACATTTGACAAGTCAACCTCCAGTGTGCAAAACCCACAGTTCAAGCAGCAGGTGGAATTTGTATTTATTGTCACATGATCTCAACAAGATGGACTGCCATCCAAAAGTGATCCAAGTTTATTATTCAACTTCTGTGTGTTCACTAGCATAAAGATGCAGATTACACACTGATATCAAGACACTTTGATGCTACCGAACTCTTTATGGATATGTCAACTAGAGTTGTGTACCAAAACTTTTTTTAATATCAAAGGCTAGTCTCATGTCTGCTCATTGAAATGGTGGTCTATTACATGGGAAATTTTTTTTGTACAAATGTATTTGATTATAATTTTCTATATTGCATTAAAAAACAGAAACTGAGAAAGCAAATGTTCTCTTAAAACAGTGGCCAGTAGGAACTCAACACAGGGATAACTGTCTCTCTGTATGTATACCTGTTAGTAGATTCTGGATCTAAACAGAATGACCATGATGCCATATTATGAGCACTAAGTTCTGTAACTTCAGCCAGAGACTCTTGTCTATTTAAATGACAATGATTCTTTCTACCAAATGTTAAAGGTAAACTTTTTTTTAAACTAGGGTTTCTTAGATACTAAACATAAAAGTTTTTTTTTTAGGGAATTGAAGTTTTATCTAGACTTCTATTGTAAATTCCTTTTTTTTAACATCTACATTCCAAGTGAGATAACATTTTAAAAGTATTTTCACTCAAATTCTCAGAAATAGCAAACTTAGGAAACTCTTAAAAAAAAAAAGCATATAAGAAATATGCTCAGGACTGGAGAGATGGCTCAGGGGTTAAGACTTTGCCTTGCAAGCAGAAGGTCCTAAATTCATGTAAAAATGCCAGGTGGAACCAGTGGCCCTGCACTTTCCACTCCTGGTGAGCAGAGCCTGGGAAATCCCAGAGTGAAGCAAAAAGGAGCTAGAAGTAATCCAGGATACCTGAAGTCACCCTTGCTCCTCCGCAGGGACGTACAGTGCCCCTCTTACACACACATACGTGTGCGCACACACACAGACACAGAGTTTAAAAAAATTTTTTTTAGAAAGAAATATCTTCAATGCTGATTATGAACCACCTGTCACTCATGATTATGATCACTCCACAGATAACACAGAACTAACTACTAAAAAATATTTTAAGGTCAGAAAATGGAAAATCTATTCAGCACCCCTGTAGAATTCAGAGCTACTGTATACAGAATTTGTAATCTGACTTATCAGATATGGATTAAGGACCCCCAAATTCTTAACTACACACTCGTGTATGAAGCAAGAAATAAAGTGCTGGGCATGTGATTCCCCCTAGGCAGACTGAGGAAGGGTGACCACAGGCTAGAAGCCAGTGGACTCCACATCCAGATCTGCTCTCACTAAAGGGGAAAATTAACTAAAAATGAGTCAGCAACATTATAGCATGTCAGGAATCCATTTCCAGATGCCATGAAGGATCCATGTCTACACAATGCTGTAAAGATGCTCGACACACTTTATGTAAACTCTAGCTGCAGAAGTGATGCTTTAACACCATGGCTGCAGAGTCTGGCTGCTTGTATGCTGCGATGCAGGTCATCGACTGCATGACCTCCACTCTTGTCCTTATAGGGCAGATTGTTTAGGGCCTTCACAACCATCCTGTGACTCAGAAGATGATAGATTACAGAATCCAAAGCAAGGTCAGGTTGGTTCTTCCGATCCATGGGTTTTAACGGCACTGAATCTTTATGATTCAGTTATTACCTTTAATTTCCTTGATTTTAAAGTTCCAAGTCTCCAATATAGTTTAAGAAATATGCTTTTTCTGTTAATACTTTTCTAAGTTTGCTTGACATACCCTTTAAGGATTCAGAAGGAAAAGGAGCCGTATAACCTGCAAGTGCTAACAGCTTCAACTTTCTAAACAGCTTTATTTTTAAATGTTCTTAAAACCCCAGATGCCCCTTTAATGTTTAAAATGAAATTTTGCCAAAAAATTAGCAAGACATTTGTCAGCTTATAATCTCAATGCCACTTTGTTAAAAGATCTAAGTATATGGATGTTAATTTTAGCACACTTTACTGCTATTATGTTTTTTAGATAAGGTTGCATGTAGCCCAGGTGGGCCTCAGACTTGCTTAGTAGAAGAGGATGGCTTTGAGCTCCTGATCTTCCTAGTGATCCTCCAAGTGCTGGACTCACAGGCACGTACCACCATGCCCTGATTTCACAGTGCACTTGATGTGTTAAATAACTGAAGCTATTTATTAAAAATCATATTTGATTTACATTGAATTTCATTACTTTAATATTTTTTATATCGTGGGCTATAGGTATATCTATGCACGTTCACATTTGAGTGGAGTGGGGGGAGAGATGCATGTGCATGTGTGAACTTGAGTGTGGAAACCCAAGGCTGAGGTCAGGAATCACTGTCAATTACTCTTCCACCTTATTCTTTGAGGCAGGGTGTGTAATCAAACATGGAGATTGCCAACAGAGTTAATCTTGCAAGCTTGATGCAGACGTTTTTGCAGTCTTTGCCTTCCCAGGCTGGCCTGCTCTCTGGACATTTTTTATATGCAAATCTGGGGATCCCAACTCTGATCTTCTCGTTTGCACAGCAAGCTCTTCAACTGCTAAACCACTTCTCCTGACCCTCACAGGACAATCTTACAATGTGTTTCCTTGAAATTTTTCAAAACAAAACAAAAATCTCTTCAGGCTAAATCAGATCTTGATTAAACCTATAAGATAGGTTTAAATTTAGTAATTCTTAGATCAAAAGGTCTATGCTTCTTAAATTTAGTGGATTTTTACATCCACACTTTGTGAAATGGGTTGTTATAAAGCATGGTACAGAATATGGGGATAATGAAAATTAGAATGAAAGCTCACAAACACGTCTTCTGGTGCCTTCCTAGTCCCCCATGAGTTGAAATGCAGATCATGCATAACAGCTGGTCATGCCACCACACTTTGCATACTCACATGGCATAGGTCGAGTTATGCTTCACGTTAACCTAACCTTACAAGATGAAGTTTTTGCTGTTAAAAAAAAAACTAAAAAGTGATAAAGACAATGTTGTATATTTTATTGATTATTTAAAACTCACCTCTAGGTCTTTTATAAGTTGTAACTTTTTGAGGTGCTGTGGATGTAACCCAGTGCATTAAGAATGTTGACCAAAAAAAAAAAAGTGTTAACCCAGCACTCTACCACTGAGTCTTGGTATATAAAATTAATGCATTAATTAATTTTGTGAGCTATCAAAAACTAGCTGTTGAATCCCAACAGGATTCTCATTCCAACTTGATGAAAGATGGTTGTGTTTATGTGAAATTAATTTAGCCTATTAACTTTACATGTGGATATTCTTTGTAAGTTGTAAATGGTTCAATGTTGTTTCAGTACTTTAGTGTTGTCTTTAGATTGACCTGAGAAAATTCTGGGTAGGAAAATATAAATGTTCTGAAACTTGGCCCCAACCCAAATAATGGTCTAAGAATCCCCTACTTTTTTCCACTTGTTCTTTCCCAACTATCTAGCTACTATTTTACAACTGATATCTTGTTATTCAAGTAGCTAAGCTATTTGGCATAATGTTTCTATAGTTTTAATTTAAACATTGTATACACTACTATGGAATTAAACAAGTTAAGATGGACATGTCATAATGCAGCCCAGTGTGATCACAGACCCAAATCCTGCCTCCCCTCCCAGGGCAAGGAGGAGCAGCAGGTGTACACTGCCATACAAATTCTCTTCTGTTCCCTTTAACACCACTGTTCTTTATAATCACAAAAGACAATTTGCACTTTCCCCAAATTAAAACATACTAAGCTATATTTTTGCTTTCTACATACTTCTTTAATAACGTGCTGTACTAACACTGTGTCAGCATCATATGAGATCACTTCTAAAAGCGGGAGTGGACTGCACACGGTAGACTACTTAGGAGGAGGAGATGCATAGCTCCAAACCAGATCAGGGGAAGTGTAAGCCAAGATAAAGAGTTTTGTATGCTTACACACACATTTCCTTTAGCCATTCTTTTTCTGAAATAATCTATATACATTTGCCATATGAATGAAAAGTAACTGATACCTATTAAAATATATTTTTTCATTTATTGTTCTAGTTATTTCATTTTAAGTATTAAAAGATAGAACCTTCTAAAATATGATGGGACTGTATCACTCTTTAATGCAGAAGTGGGCATCTCCCTGGAGAAGCCTGAATGCCCTGCAGGCCCCTGTTGACTCTCCTCCAGCGGAGTTACATTGTAGCACAAAGTCTCTACTAGAGCTACTGGGCAGGAACAACTATCCCTGAAGATAGACACTCAGTTTGAACTACTTAAAAAAAAACCCTCTTTTAAATATAAATATTTAGCTTTGGGGAAAAGTGGTCCTTTCAAAATCATCTAGTTGACTGGCATTAAGAAGCCAGGAGCCTGTGCATTCGACGCATCCTTCCCAGGTAGGTTCCTTTCTACAGTTAAATAGGATCAAGCCTCCACAGAAAGGAAAGATGTGAATAAGCCTGGAGATAAGTCACAACAGGTTCGGCTTCCCGGGCCTTCTCCTGTATAACCAGGTGGCACTGAAGCTGGGGCCAAGGTTTCAGAAGGCAATTTAACAGCAGGAACCACAATTTAATCACATCATATCACATTACACTATGCAACATTATGTATTTTGCCTACTTATGTGTAACACAGATAAGTTTATTACAAGCATTATTTCCTAAGACTTATGGTACAAATGCTCCTTTTCAAGTATTACTGCTTATTTAATAGTGTTAATATTATAACATTACATTAATTATATATCTGGATATCTATATCTATACTTAGAGATAAATGTAGACATCTCTAGCTATATATCAGTGCACTGTGCCATTTCTCCCTGCCCCAGGTTAAGGTATTTTTAACAATTAAGAAAACCAGAACAAATATTCCAACTGAACAAGGTTGCCAGCAGGTGGGCGCAAGTCTGAGTGTTAATAGCCCCCATGGCGTGAGGACAGACTTGGCGTTGGTTCAGCAGGACAAGCAGAGCAAAGGTTCAAGTGAAAGGAGTTACTGTGAGAAAACCAATCCACAGCGACAGCACTGTGTCGCCCAAACATAGATTGTGTGCTCTCTTCCCACGTGCGACGAAGGCCAGCCTGCAGCTCAGGGTGCATCAGTGAGATGGACCAATGTCAAGGAACCTCTCATTTGTTTTAATATTTATATCACAACAAACAATAACTAGCAAAAAGCCAGGACCACAGTGGCTGAAAACCACGTCCATTTCGTTTCATTTCAGACAGCAATGCATAAGTCACACCTGTCCCCTCTGAGGAGCTGGGGCTGGGGCAAGTAGCCTTAAACCAACCGAGCCTAGATGGAAAGCTTGGACTGACTGCGAGCCCAAGGTCAGCTAACACTTCACCTAAGCAGAGATGAACAGGTGCACTCGATATAGAACACTTCAAAACTACTCCAAGAAACAAGTGACAAAAGTAGTTAGAACAACTGAACGTATGTTGTGTGGATCGGTGTAGAGAAGGAACAGGCTGCAGTTACTGTCTGGGTCTATGGGGTGAGGTGGCCTAGTCCACCTCCATGTCTCCAGACTTGGTGTGTTGCGAGCCGTCTTGTGCTGAGTCTGGGTTACTTTCTGTACCACTCTGTCCATCCGTTGGTCCGTTGTGTTCACTGCTAGATTTTTCTTTGTTTTCAGCAACTTCTACTTTTGGTTTGGGCTTGTAAACGATGGGGTTACAGAAATTATCCAGTTCCTAAAGACAGGAACACATATATTAAAAACACCGTAGAACAAGCCACCATTAACTTTTGAAATTCTATCCCAATGGTCTAAGTTGCATATAATTTCCTATTCCTGAATTTAAATCAGCTTGGTTTCTTCAACTCATTATGAAGGACTTTCCTTCTTGGAAATCAAAATCTATATACATCAAAACTGTTACATGCATTTTTTATTTCACTCCCTGAAATTTATATTCTTGTAAGTTGAGTTTATATTTACAAATTCTTACTGCTATACTTAATTTAAACATATGTCACATACTTTGAGAATTATTAAATAACACCTATTTCATAAATTAAAATCTCTCAACATTAATAAGAAAAATTTAGTTAAGAGAACCAGATAAATATGCATATTTTGAAAAAAGTTGAAGAAAACAAGAACCTCCTGTGTGTTCTAGTGCAGGAAGCCCTTGCCAAGCTCAGTGGGCCAAATCATACAAAATGAAAATTTGAATAAAGGTGTAGGGGAAAAAAGTCTTAGCAGGAGGATGGGGACAAGGTGATGTGGGGAGAAAATGACAAAACACCTAAGACATACAAAACCATCAAAGCATAAAGCTGTAATTAGAAAGCTGAAGGAGGGGCTGGAGGGTGGCTCAGGGGTTAAGCCTATACCTTGGAAGCGGAAGGTCCTGAGTTCGGATCCTAGACCCCACGTATAGACGCTGGGCTGAAGCGGGGGCAGCCTGCGTTTCCGGTCCTGGTAGGGCGGAGCCTGTGAATCCCGGGGCAGAGTAAACAAGGAGGAGGTGGAGGCGGTCCATGGGGGTTCCCGAATTTGCCCGTGGTTCTACACACACATACATACATTACATACACACACGCGCACACATGCATACACGCACAATTGAATAAATAATAAAAAAATTTAAAAAAAGAAAGCTGAAGGAAAAGTAAACCACAAAGTAAGTGCAATTTAATTACAAACTTTATGCAGTTTACTTTTTTTTTAAATTATTATTTATTCAATTGTGTGTGTGTGTGTGTGTGTGTGTGTGTGTGTGTGTGTGTGTAGAACCACGGATGAATTCAGGAACCACCATGGACCACCTCCTCCTGTTTATTCTGCCCCGGGATTCACAGGCTCCGCCTTACCAGGACCAGAAACACAGGCCGCCTTCGCTTCTGCCCGGCGTCTACACGTGGGGTCTAGGATCCAAACTCAGGACCTTCTGCCTATAAGGTACAGGCTTAACCGGAGCCACCTCTCCAGCCCCAGTTTACTTTTTTCTAAAAAGCTAAGAAAATAAATGCAAATAATACTTAAATGTGAGGTATTGTCCTCTCCTTCCTTTTTACATGGAAATGAAAGATTTTTACATAATAATCAAAATCTAACTTTTCTCAAAATCGACAGAATAGGGTAGGAATCTAAGATAATATGAAGTCCTAGGGAAAGGGCTTTAGTGACAAGTTGTTCTTGTAGAAACTATAGCATTTCTGAGTATAAGTTTCTTAATAGAATGAATTTTTTTATCTCATTATAAATACATAGTACCTGCTTTGTTAAAAAAAAAGTACTGAACAAGAGGAAATTCATCCAAAAATACATTTACAGATGAGCATCAATATTTCTGTGAATATCATTCTAGACACTTTTTCAAACGAACATCTATGAACACAAATTTATACATGTATTAACACATGTTCACAGAGAAAGCATGCCATTAAAGACACCACAATGGCCAGGTGATAAGAACTTTGTATTACACAAATCTGCAGAGCCCAAACTGAACGATTGTTGGAATGTTTGGGCCAGTAACAGTCATTCATTACACCCTCTGTGCCTGGCCTGACACCCTTTTAGCTACGAGTAACTTTCCCATAATCAAGCAGTATTGGAAGCCTCTAGCAGACACCTCACTGTACCACCAGTTACAATCATCTTTTGCTCTGTAATTATGAAGATTCATGACACAGCTTCCATGGTGGAATGCTCTCTTCAGAGAAGCCAGAATCTATGCTCAGGGTCTCCAATCACTCATGTTTGGTTCAGAATAAACCACACCCCACTCATTCTGAGATAAGAGTTGTTTTATGTCTACACGTTAGAATTTTACTTAGGCTTTCCTCATATTCCTCAGCATGCTGTGGTATCTTTTTTTGTAACTAAAATGGTCTATCTGATACTTGCATAAGGTGCATGGGTATATCACTTCATTTATATGCTATTTCTCAGAATTGTGATTTTTTCGGCTAACAGATACACTTCATATTTCTTTTTAAAATTATTTTATTATATGAGACTTTCATATATAAATACAAGGACTCTGTTTTTACCCATTATGATAGTCCTACTTCCTCACTTCAGATTTCCAGCTATGTGTGAACATATATATTCTGACACCCATCTAGGAACTCTGCACAAATGTATTTAGAGTGCTCACATGGCTTTGCTTCGGCAAAGGTGGCTGGCAAACAGCTTCTGTGTCTTGGATTAGTAGTGGTAAGAATGAAGATCTTTTGTGGTTACTGGAGATGTATTTCATGGTTTGTCAGCAATCTATTGTCTACTTACTTTCTCATTTGTATTTTTAGCTCTTTTTCTGGATACAGATTTTCTAAAATATTTAGTGTGTGTGTTAAGTGCAGGTGTATGGTACAGGTCAGTGGACAACTTAGTGGAACTGGTTCTCCGGCCACTTGGTGGATTCTGGGGCTAAAGTCAGGTGGTCACTGAGCCATTTTTGCCATCCTTGAATCCTGTTCTTTCTTAGCATTCCATGCTTTTCATGGGGTCATTTTCAGCATTTATTTATGAAATAGGAAAGTTTAGCTCAGGTTAGATAAAACAAAAACTCAGGTTTCATGGTGGAGCTTCAATATTTCAATGTAGGTCAAAGCTAGATCTGTATGGCAGTGAGGAAGGAATCTGAATTATACATGTGAAAGTCATCACAGTGTTTACTTCATGCCATAATACTCTTGAAACTTAAACAGTATTGTGTGGCAAATTTGTTTAGAAAGGAACAGAGATTACATGCAGAATTATTTAAGAAATTAGCAAAATACAACATTTGCCTTAAACTTCAGTAAACTGAGTCTCTCAGAGTGTGACACTTATTAATATTTTTCATCCTTAGACTGTGGATATGGCTGGTGGTAGAGTGCAGCATGTGTGAGGCCCTGAATTCAAGTCTCAGCACTACACACAAAAAAAACAGTAATAATTAGTCCTTAAAAAATTTTAGTCCTGGCTCCCTTGCTCTTCTTGGGACTCCATGTCTAGAGTCAATGAATTCCTCTCTAGCTTTTCTCTCGCCTCTTAGGATTCTATGTCTGGCATCCGTGAGCTCTTTTTTTTCTCTCCTCTGATCTTCTCACACTGCTCTCCCACTTCAGCCCTTTGACACAAGAATACAACATTTTGGCACAGCCTATCAGATGGCTTTCTTGCCCCCTTGTGGAATCCATATCCCTGAATTCTGTTTTCTCTCTTCTAATAAACTCTCCTTTAATCCTCAAAAATTTTTTTAGTCCAAATCTATTAGAAATGGAATTTCAAAGTTTCATACCTTTGTTTTTGCAACTATCTCTGAAACTTTCACCACGGGGTCTTGGGTGAGACTCAGTTTGTTCTGTGCATTCATCTTGCTGTTGAGCCAGCTCATGGCATCACCAATGTGCTTCTCTACTCGGTCCATCTCAGCAGGATCCAAGTGATCGTATCTTTCATCCTGTCCCAAATGAACGGATAGATTAGCGGTTACTAGCACTTGCAGGACCAACCTGAGGATCACAGCTTGGGTCTCCACACCTAAGAAATGAGCTGGGGGTGTTCCTGCAGCCCCACAACTGAGGGGGGCAGGGCAGGAGATCACTGGGCACTGGCTGTCAGTCCACCTGAAGGATGCAGGTTCAGTAAGACCTGCTGAATAAGGATCAAGGCAGAGTGACAGAGGACAATGCTTGGTGGCTGCCTTGTGCACACGCATGCACGTGTATGCACACACACACACATGCATGCACATACACAAGTGAAATTTTTAAAAAGTAACTAGTTTTTGTCAAATACCAGCTCATTAATAATTTCTGCTTAAAACATGGTATTGTTTTAAGCTCATGTAAGGAATCCCAAAACAAGTAAAATATAAAACTAAAGAGAGCAGAAGAAGAGATGGTCAGTGAGGATTTAAAACAGATTTTTGGGAAAAGTCGGAGTCAGGAAGAGAATGGTTAGCAGAGGCCAAGCTGTGGGACAGATACCAGCATGGGATGGACTCAGGCGAGCAGGTGACAGCCAACTCCTACCTACAGGACAGAACTGTAACTACACATTCAGAGGATAGTGCACAGTTCACAGGGGCAGTTTTTGGTTTTCAACACACCTCTTATTTTTAAAGTTATGTAGTGGAGAGCAGTGTAGGTGCTAAGAATTTGTAACTGACAAAATGACTTGAGGTTTGTCTCCTGACTTCCGTCATGTCCCACAAGACCCTCAGCGAGCTGCTCAAGCATTCTGGTTCTCCCATTGAGAAGAAGACAGCAGACATTGTTTTACAGGTTATATCCAGGTGAGTATAATACAAGACAACCTCCGTAAAGTTCTTAAAATTCACACAGTCTGTGGCAAATGTAAGCTGCTACTGTACACCGCAAGGATGCCTCCTGGGTCAGCTGTTAGTATATGTCTTGGGATGCATCCCATGTAAGCTACTACTGTACACTTCAAGATGCATCCTGAGCTGGTCACTCCTGCATACCACAGTACTAATATCAGTCAAGAAGCCTGGCAAACAACAGTGCACATCTAGACAGTAGTGACAACTTCAATAGGCTGCCCGTGTTTCTCAACAGAGTTTTCTGGAATACAGCATGTCTGCCAGTGTGCCTATAGGCTTTTGCTGTACTACAACAGAAATGAAGACTGCCAAGACAAACCATGCCTCTCAAAAAACCTGATTAAAAAGAAACATAAAAATGCAGTTCCAAGAAAAATAACAATTTTTGTGACAGTGGTTTTAAAGAGGTTCGAAAGGCAAAAGCCACAGATTTTTAATCTGCTAGAATGCTCTACTATAATTTGCATCCTCAACTGTAATTTGGAGATTAATATTCACAATGGTTACAGTCTTGTAGCTGAGAGCTTTCAGGTAAATTCTGACATGTTAGCAGCATTTCTGAGTTCTGTACCTTGTTTCTGAATGCTTCAATCACTTTCATGATAAGTTGAATCTTTTTCCCCAAGTCATTTAAAGCTTTTGGTCTCTCTTCATGTTCCATGTACTTCATCTGAATGGGCTGGCCATATTTCTGGTAACATAAGAAAACATTTATATTTATTTGAAAGAAAAAGAGATAGAGAAGGTACATGCATGCCATGGTGCACAGGGGGAAGTTAGAGAAAAACTTTTGAAAGTCAGTTTTCTTCTCCTACATGGGTCTACAGGAATCAAACCCAGATCTTAACCTGCTAGGTTATCTCACCTGCCCAAGAAGAATTTTGAAAGAATCAAATTACTCCTGAGTTTTAGCAGAACCCTTTCTCGTATAGGGTGGTAAACAGGCAGAAAAGATGCTATATTAGAACATGCCCTCCCGTATCTTCCTGCTTAGAAATTAATTTCTGTGGTTCTTGTTTAGTCCTAACATAGGAGAGACTTGTGCTTTATCTTTGTTTTTATTATTGTGTCTTGATTCTTTTCAAGCACCAAGACCCAAGCGAAACTGCTAATCTTGCAAAACTAGGTGCCAAATCTTAAAAGAAAACCACAAGGACTATTCTGCATTCAGAATCCAAAAATTACAAGTTTGGTTTAAAAACAAATAAGAAACTTGGTTACTTAGCCTTCCTGATATCCACTGAATAACAAACATATATATACCCAGTGCCAAGATTAGAGAAACAGAAAAGCAGAGAAGAAAATGTTGCTTTAAACTTTTGCCCAGTGTTATAGTTATGCACAGGTGTCAACTTGCCAGTTGAGGGTTTGTGCTTTGGGCACATTTATAGAAAATTAGTGGTTGAGTTAAGTCCAGAGCAAACCTACGGGAGATTGTCTAGCTGATGGGGAAAGCTCAGGTGCGTGGGATTTGGCCCTGGAATAAAATACAGACAGCTGGTTGAGAAAGTTGGCATCCTTGTATACACTTGGCCAGACATGCTGGTCTGGCAAGTAAGGATCATCCCTCTCAGCTGTTATGTGGTGATGGTGTGGCCAGTTCCCTTGGTCCTGGTGTTGGTGTGTGCTCTCTCATCCAGCTGGATTATGAACTGTAACTAGACTATGAACTGTAACTAGACTATCGTAAGAAAATAAACCCCTTGTTCCCTTAAGCCATTTGATGTTGATTTGTCAGCAACCATGCAGGCAAAATGCAACACCTACCAACATAAGAATCACCTTGTTTTACAAAAGTTTTAGTTTTACTGAAAACTTGAAAGGGTAAGATGGAGAATACAGGATTCTTGTATGAATGTGTGTTTCTTGTGCTAACGTCTATTCGCCTCATGGTCGGTTTTTATTGAGACTGTACCACTTGTTTTGTTCTCTGCAAATACTTTTGAAAGGGAAGCAAGCTGTCCATTTTTAAACTTTATCCTCCTTCCTTCCCTCCCTCCCTTCCTCCCTCCCTCCTCCCTCCCTCCCTCCTTCCCTTCCTCTCTTCCTCCTTCTTTCCTTCCTTCCTTCCTTCCTTCCTTCGTGTGTGTGTGCGTGTGTATCAGAGGTCACTGTGTCCCTGTGGTGACTTTAAGAAGCATCCTGGATTGCTCCTACCTCTTTTTTGCTTTTTCCACCAGGGTTGTAAGTGCAGGCCATCATTTCTGCCTGGTGTTTTTACGTGGGACCTAGGATCTGAACTTAGGACCTTCTGCTTACAAGGCAGAGTCTTAACCACCAAGTCACCTCTCAAGCCCAAGCTGGAACCCAAGGCTTGGGAAAAACTGCGGTCTTCACTCTGAGGCTACAGTGCTCGTACTCTAAGGCTGGAAGGTCGAACAGCTCTGGCCAAGGCAGAAGGGAGTCTACATTCGCTCTGACCAAGGTGACAGCTGTTGCTGTCGGCCTCAGCTGCTTAGCTGTTCCTAGGGTTCCAGGTATGTACATTTCTTTTAGGGAGTCATGAGTAAAAACTGCAACAAAGGTAAAATATGTAAAACTTGGTTTGTCTCTGGAGGCATAGGTTTCTACTTGCTATTTATTCCCTCTGGAATAATTCTTTTTGAGTGAAAGACAGAGAGAGAGACGAGAGAGAGAGAGAGACGAGAGAGAGAGAGAGAGAGAGAGAGAGAGAGAAAATGTATGTGTATGTGTCAGAGGGCACTGTGTATGCCTGTGGAGGCCCAAGGGTGGCATCATGAATACCCTGGATTGCTTCTATGTCCTTTTTGCTTTGCTCTGGAGTTTCCCAGGCTCTGCCTTCCAGGGCTGGAAGTGCAGGCTGCTGCCATTTCTGCCCCATGTTCAGGACTTTCTGCTTCTGAGGCAGAGGCTTAACCCCTGAGCCATCTCTTTAGCTTCCACAAACCAATATTTTTAAGACATGAATCTCTTACACGTTAAGGGGTAGGGGGGTAGAGGTCACTATGAGCCCAGGCTGGCCCTGAACTCCTGATCCTCCTGCTTCAGCTTCTGGTGTGCTGGGATCACATGCACCATCATGCCTGGCTTTTCTTAGCACTTAAAAAATGTTTTTATGTGTTACTTGAGGGAGAGCAAGAGAGGAGGGCACGAGAAAGGGAGAGAGTGAGAGGGGGAGAAAGAAAGAGCAAAAGAAAAGGAGAGCAAGCCAGCCGGCCACCCCAGTGGCACAGGCAGTGAGGACAGGTGTCAGGTCTCTTTCCATGTGGGCTTTTTGGGACAGATCTGTATCTGTCCACACCAGTTATTCTTTTTTTTTTTAATTATTTATTATTTATTCAGTTGTGCATGTATGCGTGTGTGCGCGTGTGTGTGTGTGTGTGTGTGTGTGTAGAACCACGGACGAATTCGGGAACCACCATGGACCGACCGCCTCCTCCTTGTTTACTCGGGATTCACAGGCTCCGCCTTACCAGGACCAGAAACGCAGGCCGCCCCCGCTTCCACCCGGCGTCTATACGTGGGGTCTAGGATCCGAACTCAGGACCTTCCGCCTGCAAGGCAGAGGCTTAACCCCTGAGCCACATCTCCAGCCCCACACACCAGTTATTCTTATATCTTTATTGATCGTGGTTAGTAGCACCACCCCTTGCCTGTCTGACTGGTTGTGAGACCCTTGGCTCCCTTAGAAGTTGGTGAAGAGCACAAACAGCAAGCGTGAAGCATCGCCCTCACCCTGTGCTCAGCTCCAGCTGTGATGTGGCCAGGTCCCTGGTCCCTGGGCTGCAGCCCCTAGTAGCCTGCGATCATAGGTAGAATAGAAATCCCCTTTCCCCTATGTTGTTTGGATCGGACATTTATTGCATAATGAAGTGTAGCACTGAGACTTGCACTAAAAGTGAAATTTTTCTTCATCCTCCCAACAGAGCTTTCAGCCTCTTAAGTCAATGTTTCCAGAGAGGGAGGGGCACATAGTGAGCGTGGAGAGACACCATTGCAATTTGGTCTTAAAACTGTCAGAGCCTGGAAGGAGACTAAGGCGAGGTCCTTTGTCCTTCTGAGCACCGGTGCTCCTTTTGAAGCTCCCTCAGTGGTGCTGTAGGTACACAAGGCTGGCATGCTTTCTCAGCATTTCCTTTTATATATTCCTGAGTTAACAGTTTACAATGTTTACTGGTCAAACAAAATGAACTGAACTAAAAACTGCTTCTATATCATGACTTTTACAAATTTTAATGTTTTACCGAGACTAACCTTGGATTTAAAAGCTTTACCTTTAGCTCCTGGAGCTTGTCCACATACACCTGCTTGGGCTGGTCCTCTCCCTCTTCATAAAGCCAGTTTTCTGTGTCTTCTAGTAGTGCCGACAGTTTGTTCATGTCCTAGTTAATATATACAAGACACTGATTACAGATGCTTTTCTTACAAAAAGTTAAATTTCATATTTTTCTGACTTATTCATAAGCATGTTTTTCATTGCACTTGTGCAATTTGGAAAAATAACTAAGAAGCATCCCACATAGGCTTAACAATAGACAACAGTAACACATTTGATTTCCTTGTCAACACTATTCACACTAGCATTCTCAATAAACATTAAAGTTGTTCTCAAAAAAACTGAAATTTAAGCTTACTTCTGGAGTGATGAATTTTTCGTAGACGGCGCCCAGTCTGTCTCTGAAATCGTAAACATATTCCTCAACAGCATTTTTAGCATCGTTTCGTTCTTTCTCTAACTTATCCTGCATTATCATCTTCCCCTGTTCAAAACATTTCAGAATGATTATGATAAGAATATGCTTTAGAGTAGAGCTGATGAAAGCCATGACAGGATGTCACTTCATGCCTCCCAAGGGGAGTACATTTCAAGAAACAGTAAGTATTCTTTGACATTGCTGGCAAAAACATAAAATGCTGCAGCCGCATTGGACACAGATGAGATTCCTCAAAAAAACTAAGCATGAAATGTGACTTGACCTAGCAATTCTATTCTGAGTACATACCGCAATAACCTGGATGTGCTATAGACACTTGGATACCATCGTTAGCTGTAGTAGTATTCTCCATGCCTGTTAGTAGCTAACAATGTGTGTGCATGCATACATGTGTGCATTCAATGTGTGTGCATACAGTGCACAAATATGTGCATCTTAAAAAGGAATGTTCTTACAAAGCACATGTGAGCTCCATGGTCATTATGCTCAGAAAGGTAAGCAGTGTGCACATGAACTTGTGTGAGAGATCTAGATGAGGCACATTCTTAAGAGACAGAAAGCAGAATAGTTTATCCAGGACTGGAAAAAGGGGGGCAGGGAGTTGTCAGTGGTTCCATCTGGGAGCTTGAAAAAGCTTTGGAAAGAGTGGTGCTGATCCTACAGTACCAGCTGCAATTAGCACTACTGAATTTATACATTCACTTTTAAAATGACAATTATTTAACTATTTGTTAAAATGGAAATTAATAAAATGTTAATTATTCTATTGGTTATATTTTAATGACAATCTAAAAAGTAATAGCATATCAAAAATCATTACTGTATGCTGTCATGGCTTGAAATGTGAGCTGTCCCTCAGACAGGCTTATATGTTTGAATTATTAGTTGTTTGGGCAGGCACCTTGCTGGAGGAAGGGGTGGACCTTGAGGTACATTGGCCCCACGGTGCTTGTGGGAGACGTCAGCTCTAGCATTTTGCAGCTCTCAGCCTCTATGATAGATGTGACATAGGCTACTTCTAGCTTCTTCCAGCCAGCCATGCCTTTTCTACCATAATGGCCTGTTTCTCTCCTCTGGAATGATAAGCTAAATAAATCTCCCTTTCTCCTTTAAGTTGTGTTTCTGTCTCAGTGGTGTCTCAACAGCAGAAAGAGTAACTGGTAGATATGCTTTGAGTAAAGTGTACCTCAAGAAACTTTCCAGACAAAACAGTGTTATACAAACCCCAGTTCAAACTAAGGTTCCCTGCTTAGCATGATGTATAAGAAATGTCAAGCATGGGCTGGAGAAATGGTTCAGAGGCCTCTGCTTCATAAGCAAAATGTCCTGAGTTTAGATCCCAGGTCCCATATAAAAATACCAGGTGGAAATGATGGTGGCCTGCACTTCTGGCCCTAGTGGGCAGAAATCCCAGAGTAAAGCAAAAAGGAGGTAGAAGCAATCCAGGATGATTCCTGAAGTCACCCTTGGTCCTCTACAGGGACATACAGTACCCTCTGACAAACACACACACACTAAATAATAAATGGAATAAATAAATATTTTTAAAAATGTCAACAGATTTTTGAGAAGCTGTTATTAGTGAAAACATTGAAAAGGCTACAGCCTGCAATCCTAGTTCTTGGATGTCTGATGCAGGAAGAATGCACCATGGCTCAAGTGGGCACTAGAATGCACAACATCACCTACCTCATTTTCAATGTAGCTGTTCAGAAGATCTTGGGTCAGCTGTCTGTACAGGCTACTTTGGATAGGCAGATCAATACTCTTCACTTTCCCTTTTTTGATGGTCTGATTTATTCGGTCTTGCTTGTCTGAGGGAACTGACTGCAAACAAAATTCAAAATAAAGTGTGAATGTCTAAAAGAAGCATAAACTTGGGCTGGAGAGGTGGCTCAGGGGTTAAGCCTCTGCCTTGCAGGCGGAAGTTCCTGAGATTCCACGTAGAAGTGAAAGCTGGAGCGGCCTGCGCTTCTGGTCCTGGTAGGGCGGAGCCTGTGAATCCCAGGGCAGAATAAACGAGGAGGAAGAGGCGGTCCATGGTGGTTCCCGAATTTGCCCGTGGTTCCACACACATACACACCACACGCACACATGCATACACGCACAATTGAATAAATAATAAAAAAAGAAAAAGAAGCATAAACTTATGAAAATAATTCGAGAAGGGGAACAAAAAAAGGAAGTCAAATAAAACTTCCTTTTGTTATTCTCTCAAATATGGCTGCAGGGCTGGGACTGCTGTTGTGTGAATACTAGCATGCACGAACCCTAGGCTCGTTCCCCAGTAGCACACATGTATACACACACATGGCTGGGGGTGCAGCTCAATTGTGCAGTGCCTGTCTATCATGAATGAATTCTGAGGTTCATTTCCAAGTAACTATGTGCACGCACACACGCACACACGCGCACACACACACACACACACACACATGCATGCCCATACATAAATGCACAATTGGGGCTACAGCTCAGCTGTGCAGTGCCTATCTATCATACATGAATCCTAGGTTCATTTATGAGTAGCACACACCCCTAAAACTAATAGCACTCAATATTCTGTGCATGCTAAATCCTTTCTATAGAATTAATACTAGTTAGCTGGGATCAAAACCAAAACTACAGTGCACTTCCATCTACCATATTATGGTTATACTTTGTGAAAAAGAAAAACAAGAAATGAGGACTTTCATAAATTTTTGGAGAGATTATAAATATAATCAAATGTTAAATATTGAGACATCATTATAACCAGCCACTCTATTTCTGTGTGTCCAAGAAGGGAGAAAATACACACTGTAAAAGCTTAACAGTAGAAAACAGACAGCAACAACAGCACACACAAAACCCATATGGTCCTCATTGTTGGATGCCATGCATTTCTACAATGCAGTGGTAGGCCAGAACAAGGTATATATGATGGAGATACTCTTGTTCAGACAGCGGTTCACATGCATTTGTATGAAATGCCCAAAACAGGTGAACCTACACATTCAAGCTGGCTCATGCTTGTCTGGGATGGCAGAGAAGCTGGGGGTTGGAAAGTTCTGACTACAGCTGTTGTTGGGGGTGAAAACTAGGCAACTCTGAATATGCAAACACCCCAAATTATGCATTTAAATGTGTGAATTGTTTGACATATAAATTATGAGTCAAAAAATCAAAATTTGAGGTCAAATGAGAAGTTTAGAAAACTTTATTCCAGTTTTAAATAATTTTGAGTCTAGAATTTAAGACTTCTGAGGAAAAAAATGTATGCAACTAATTTGTTGCATTGGTTAACTTTGTGCAAGCCAGGAACGCTGAGTTGACAGCTTGGAGTCATCCTATGTGTGGCCACGAGAACACAGCCTCATCTTCCTTTTGTTTTGGGCAATGATATCTTAATAAAATACTCTCAATATGATGCATTCATCCTCTAACATTTACATGAAAAAACTTCAAGTCACACTGTCCTATTTAGAGGCTGACTGAAGGCTGGCGGCCTGAGGAGGTAGCCGGTCGTGCTCAGTAAAGCAGACCTGAAGGAAATGGGTAGTTAGCCAAAGCTTTCCATGTAAAAAGACTTCTAAACAAGAAAGCTGAGATGTGCACAAGTGTGACATGCAGCAGGTCAGTGTGACACATGGCAGGTCAGTCAGTGTGACACGCAGCAGGTCAGTCAGTCTCATGTGCCTCATTCCAGTTTACATTTTCTGAGACTAATTTCTAATGAAAGTTACAAAAAATGCCCTTTTCATGTCAAAGAGGAATTTCACTTATATTAGACTCTTGAATGAATGAGTCTAATTCATTCTTTTTAATGAATAAGAAAATAACTGCTTTGAAATAAAATATATTTGTTTTGGCTCAAAACTTCTACATTGTTCCATAACCCTAAGATTTAAAATATTTATAGTAAAACCAAGCATCACTAAGTAATTAGCTAATTGAGAATGTCCATCTCAAGTGGAGGTGGTGGGTGTTTACACTCTGGAAGCTGCACCACGTGAGGAGATGTTGCTTAACAAACATGAAACAATCATGAGAAAACCAGACCTGCAAAACCCGCAACTACCAACTGCGGAGATAGGAAAGCAAACCTTGGCTTTGGCGCCCGTGTGATCAATTTCCTCTTCTGGGGTGTGCTCTGCATGGCATTTCTGGTGGCCTCCTTCCTGGTCAACCTGCATTTTATCCTAGGAAGAAAGCATGAGATGGATGATATACTTTGCTCCTCTTTCTCTGGTTAACACACTCAACTACTCAAGCCCATTTCCACATGCGAGCGATCTGCCGCTTGTCTAGTGATAAAACAATGCTAACGAGCAAAAGGAAAAGATCATTTGACCCCATTTAAACAGCTTTTGTTTCATTTACATTTTGACCAAATAATAGCAAAATATCGAAAGAATTACTCAAATTTAAAAATCAGGACTCACAAAATTAAGGTTAAAAAGAGCACTTTCTATGAAATGCTATGAAGAACTATACTACGTAGGAAACATCAGTGACAGGGCAGAAATCAGTCACACAGTCTGTTCATGTAAGTTCTAGATGTCAAGGGCTGTGGTGGTTAACCTCTACCATCGACTTCATGAGATCCAGAATGCGCAGGGAGAGGGTCTCAGCTTCCATCTGACTCCTGGGACATGTCCTCTGAGCTCTAGCCAAGGAGCCTCTGGGACTGTGTCTTGCTCCTTCTGGGTGAGGCGAGAAGACCCACCCATGTGCATGGAAGTGGGCTGATGACTGCAGCTGCTTCGTCCCCTCTGCTCTTGGCTTGGGATGTAGTGTGGCTGCTGCCCCCTTGGCTCCTTGCTCTAGCTCTCTTGCTATATGGACTGTCACTTGAACTGTGAGCTGAATAAAACTCACTTCTGCCTCTGCTGCTTTGGTTGATGAACTGTGAAGAAGTTGAAATAGGGGTGATCTTGGTTAGGTTTAACAGGGTAGGGAGACCTGCACTCTGGGGTGATACTGTTCTCTGGGGTTCAGTCCTGGACTAGATAAAAAAGGAAAGGAGGAAGTGGGTGGGAACAAGCACTTATTTATCTGCTTCTTGACTGGCTGTAATGTCACCTACAGCCTTGAGTCCCCTGACACCCCACCATGATGGAATCTCCCTTCCAGCTGAGCCACAATATGCCCTGCTTTTGCCACCCTGACTTCCTGCTATGATGGAATCACCCTGTTTTCCTTTTTTTTTCCTTTTTTTTTTTTTAACCACAGCAACAGAAAAAGGAGCCAACATAATGCTCATTTGTTTCTGAATTATTCAAATGCACATGTGCAAAACCCCCAAGTGGACCCTCTGCTTGATCTGCAGTAACAGCTGAGTGAAGGATAGGGGCAGCACATGGGGGGTGGAAGAGGTGGGGTGCAGGGTGCTGTGGAAGGGAAGGGGGGAAAGGATGCAGCATGGAGGACACTGATGACATTGATCTTGCTTTACTTTTTATTCCCAGGAGTCACCAACACGCTGAGAAAGCCCGAGGTCTCCACAGAGACATGTTTTGAAAACAGGTGAAGACAGTGAAATGGCTGTGACTGGTCTTAGAAGGCATCACAGTGCTCAGGAGGCATGCACACTGCTGAGGAGGCATGCACAGTGCTTGAGGCATGCACACTGCTGAGGAGGCATGCACAGTACTCGAGGCATGCAGTGCTGGGGAGGCATGCACAGTGCTGGAGAGGCATGCACAGTGCTGAGGAGGCATGCACAGTACTAAGGAGGCATGCACAGTGCTCAGTAAGCATGCAGAGTACTAAGGAGTACTAAGCACAGTGCTGAGGAAGCATGCGCAATGCTAAGGAGGCATGCACAGTGCTTAGGAGGCATGCACAGTACTAAGAAAGCATGCACAGTGCTCAGTAAGCATGCACAGTGCTAAGGAGGCATGCACAGTGCTAAGGAGACATGCACAGTGCTCAGTAAGCATGCAGAGTACTAAGGAGTACTAAGCACAATGCTGAGGAGGCATGCACAGTGCTTAGGAGGCATGCACAGTACTAAGGAGGCATGCACAATGCTCAGTAAGCATGCACAGTGCTAAGGAGGCATGCATAGTGCTCAGTAAGCATGCACAGTACTAAGGAGATGCACAGTGCTCAGTAAGCATGCACAGTACTAAGGAGGCATGCACAGTGCTCAGGAGAGGCATGCACAGTGCTTAGAAGGCATGCACAGTGCTCAGTAAGCATGCACACTGCTAAGGAGGCATGCACAGTGCTAAGGAGACATGCACAGTGCTCAGTAAGCATGCAGAGTACTAAGGAGTACTAAGCACAGTGCTGAGGAGGCATGCACAATGCTAAGGAGGCATGCACAGTACTAAGGAGGCATGCACAGTGCTCAGTAAGCATGCACAGTGCTAAGGAGGCATGCACAGTGCTAAGGACGCATGCACAGTGCTCAGTAAACATGCACAGTGCTCAGGAGACATGCACAGTGCTCAGTAAACATGCACAGTGCTCAGGAGACATGCACAGTGCTCAGTAAACATGCACAGTGCTAAGGAGGCATGCACAGTGCTCAGTAAGCATGCACAGTACTAAGGAGGCATGCAAGTTACAAATCATATAAGTTACTGTGGGTTATAATTTGTAAAATTAACTTTTCATTAATTATCCCTACATTAATTTAATAAAATTGTTTTTTAACAAAGACATTTCCTCTTCCTCTTTCACATTTCCTCTTCCTCTTTCAAATAAGGACTGAAGGGAATCATCAAATAGCCCGTGGAAAGCACAAGATAAAAGATGTTAAGTACTGCTAAGCAAGGTGGGTTTCTGATGGCTCCAGGAGAAAAGACTCCACACTGTAATTGTTGACAGAAACAGGCAAAAGATGACTAAAGGGGAAACTGCCTTGCAGTGTTGTTTAGAATGCACGCACACAAGCATTATACCTCAGTCTCCCAAGGAGCTGGACTAAACTCCAGTGTGGCTACATGCATACTTAGTGTGCCTGCTTGTACACCCAGTGTGTCTGTATGCACACTCGGTGTGTCTGCTCATACACCCAGTGCCTGCCTGAGCACCCCACTATCTGCTTGCATACCCAGTGTACCTGCTTACACGCCCCCTTGTGTCTTCTTGCATACTCCAGTGTGTTGCTTGCATGCAGTGTCTGTCTGCACACCCAATGTCTGCATGCACAAGTGCTTCTGTTTGTACACCAGCATGTCTACATGCACACACACTGTGTCTGTCAGCACACTCCAGTGTGCTTGTTTGCACACCCATGTATTTGGATACATATCCTCTGTGTGTCTGCCTGCATACCTGTGTCTACATGCATGCTCAACATGTCTGCTTGGAAACTTTAAATACCTTTTTCATTTTAAAAAAGATTTTATTTATTCATTCATGTGTGTGTGTGTGTGTGTGTGTGTGTGTGTGTGTGTGGTGTGTGTGGTGTGTGTGGTGTGTGTGTGTATCAGAAGGCACTGTGTGTCCTTGTGAAGTACCAAGGATGACTTCAGAAATCATCCTGGATTGCTTCTTCTACCTCCTTCTTGCTTTGCTCTGGGATTTCCCAGGCTCCACCCACCAGGGCTGGAAATGCAGGCCTTCATCATTTCCGTCAGGCATTTTTTACGTGGGATACAAACTCAGGACCTTCTGCTTGAGAAGCAGAGTCTTAACCCCTGAGCCATTTCTCCAGCCTTTAAATACCTTTTCTAAAGACAGGCTCTCACTCTGCCTAGGCTGACCTAAGAAAGTGCTAACCCTCCTGGTGGCAAGATAAACCAGCAGCATGTGAGTGTGCATGTGTGCGTGTCTGTGGAGTTTCTTACTGAACTCTAAGTTGCCAAGTGGGGCGCACTGGGTAGTCATGGAGTCCAAAAGACTCATTCTGTCTCTGCCTTTCCACTTCTGGGATTAAGTGCAGTATACTATCATATCTATTTTATTCTTTTAACATGGGTCTGAGAATCAAATTCAGCCCTCTTGTTTGCAGGGCAAGCGCTGACTGAAGTGTGTCTATGGGAACAGGATGCAAACCCAAGAAATTCTTGAAGCCTGGGGGGCTGCCAGCCTGGCTTATGCAGCTACCCAGATGAACAGATTCAAAACAGCAGAAAGGCAGGACCAACCAATACCTAAGGCTGTCCTTTGTCGCCTCATGGGTATGATGGCTGTGTGCCTCTCATCCATACACATGCACTATACACACACACACACACACACACACACACACACACACACACATGCTGTTCTGTCTCCACATGGGTGTGATGGCTGTATGTCCCCATGCACATGCATGTGCCACACACACACACATACACGCACACACACTCATATACCCCTAAAAGCTGTCCTCTGTCTCCACATAGGTGTAGAGGCTGCACACCCCTCATGCACACACATGCACCACACATGCACACACATGCACCACACATGCACACACATGCACACACATGCACACATGCATATGTGTTCACTCCCACATACCTGAAGGTTGTCCTCTGTCTCCACATAGGTATGATGGCTACATGCCCCTTATGCACATGCATGCATGTACCATCCACGCACACACCACAAATGCACATACCTCCCTACATGTACGTGCCATACATATATGCATGTAACTCCCCACATACACCATACATGCATACACCACACATGCATGCACCTCCCCACAAGTGCACACCATGCACGCATCACACACATGCATTCACCTTCTCACACGCCTGCTCCACACACCATGCATGCACCCCCCCGCACACAGACAGCATTTGCCTCTGAATATTACTGAGTATTCACCATGTTTCTCTGGTTAACTACCACAGATCCAGATGTCCTGCACCTAAACTTGGAAAAATTTGAAGCATGCATCTAAAAATACCTTTAGTTCAAAGCTTATACCAAATTAATTTTATCTAGTCATAATAACATGCCGATTTTTAAAAACTAAAAAATGACTTCAATCAAATTCACACATTCCATGATGCCATGGACAATGCATATTTACACAAAGGATATAGAGCACTGTAAAATTAAAACTATTTTTAAATGATTTTATAAAGATGAAGTCCACACTGACCCTACAGGAGAAACTCAAAGTGGAACCTTGGAGAATAGTGCACATGACGACAGCAGCTGCCTCCATCCCCACCTACCATGTCGTCCTTGTTCTCACTCTTGGGGCAGGCCTCTGTCTCCATGGGGGCCTCATTGTGGTCGCCTTCCACGTTCTGCTTCTCGACCACGGATGCGCTGGCCACACTGAAGATGCCGTGGATGTTCATCCGAACCTTCACCTTCACTTTGGAGCTGTCGCCATCAGACTGCGGGAAGACATTCTGGATGGTGAAGCTCCCTGGAGGAGGAAAAGCATGGTGCTCACGAGCTCAGTGCACGGACGGCTGGTTGCGGTACGCCAGGCGTGCCAGGTCCCAGCTCGGCGCCAGATGCGTGCTGTGAGCGGGGCTTTCCCCAGCCTTTTCACAGCACAACAGAGCTGGCATTCACCCTGAGACTTCAGTTCCAGGAGGGGCGAAGGGGTGCTCGATCAAGGACAGTCTGATGTCAGTACAACGTGCAGCTGTAACAAACTTAACATACTGCAACTCCCAAACCAAAGTAACATAATCCAGTTCAATCTAGTTTCTGAGTTTGAAAACAAGATGCATCCTATGGGCTTTATAACACATAATAACTGTGTAAATTTCTAGGTAAAGCAATTCTAAACACTTCTTTTCTCCTATATTAAAATTAATAATATCAAAAGACAGATTAGCAGGTCAGAATAAAATATTAAAATGTTTAGTTGACCACTTTTTGAGTGGACTTACAGCCCAACAATCATAGGCTGAAGGTTCTGCCCAGTACCTCACAAAGTGTGTGGATAGGGTTTTATTATGACATGTATGTGTGTGTGTGTGTGTGTGTGTGTGTGTGTGTGTGTGCCTATGTAGGACTAAAGGTGACAGTGAATTGCTCTACCTCCTTACTGTTTTGCTCTGGGGTTTCCCAGGCTCTGCTTTCCAAGGCTGGAACTAGAGGCTGGTACAATATTCACCCAACATTTTTACATGAGATTTGGGGAAATGAATTAAAATCCTTTTGCTTACAATGCAAAGGCTTTAACCCTGAGCCATCTCCCCAGCCCATAAACAGAGTATTAAAGAGGCAATTAAAAGGAGAACAGTAGTGAGGGCCCTAACCCAACACGCCAGGTACTTCTCAGCAAAAGGAAAGATTGACAGTAAATGATATGCGAGTATGTTTCAGGTCCTTCTGCAGCCCTCACAGGGAACCACACCATCTAATGCTGATGTCAGCATTTCTCCTCCAATTTTGTGCTGCATCATTTGAAAAAAAATCATGCAGATAATCTTTTGTATGTTACAGGTTTCTCTTCTACAATATTAACTCTAGTTGTCAGTGAGGAAAGTTCAAATCAGAAGTCAGTCTGATAATTTCAACTTGACTAACGTGTTTTTATTAAAAAAGCCTTGACAACTTTTCAGGCCCATTTTATTAGCATTTTAAACACAAGTTGATGGGACCAGAAGGACTGCTGGGAAGAGGAAGGAGATCAGCAGGAACTTTCAAGAGGCGACAGGTGCACACGAACGAAACACATTGTGTGTCTGTGTGTGGAAATATCAGAATGAAGTTCATAATTTTGTACAATCAATACTAACAAAAACAGTACAGAAGTCAAAACCAATGAAGACTATTCAAAGTTATTTTTTGTAGAAATAAAATACATAGAGTACATAAAATACTACAAAGTACATAAAGTACATTAGTTATACAAAGCTTCTTTTGTCACTTGGTTTACATGAAATGTTATTTTCTTGACTATAAATATTGTTTATAAAAGGCCAAACATTTAGAGAAATGCTTTCGTGGTCTTACCAATTCTTGGATCAGGATAAGGCACTTCATGCAAGTTCGTGTAGAATGCTTCTAGCTCGAACGGCTCCTTTTTGTGGAAAGTTATGACTTTGGAGAACGGGGCAGGGTGGTTCTTGGAGAAGACTTCACATTCCCTGGTACACAGCGAGAAAGACAGTTGCTTAGAAACACAGCAGGGCACTGTGCAATCAATTGTAGCAGCCACTTTATGCCTCATCCATGAGTAGCAAAATGGTTACAAAAGTAACCATTATAGATCCTGTGACACACTTCATAAGTTTATGATTTACCGTTTCAGAATGTCTCAGCAGTAACAGACCACTGCGTATTAACAGAAAGACCACCCAGCTATATGTATACTGGAAAGTCAGCATGTAGGGCTTTTTTCCCCCCACATTTGAGGATTCCTAGATGCTTATCATATGTAACCCTTAGATTCCAACTATCTTTTTTTTAAATTTTTTTATTATTATTTATTCAACTATGCGCATGTGCGTGTGTATGTGCGCGCGCGCGCATGTGTGTGTGTGTCTGTGTATGTGTAGAACCACGGACGAATTCGTGAACCACCATGGACGCCCTCCACCTCCTTCTGCCCCGGGATTCACAGGCTCCGCCCTACCAGGACCAGAAGCACAGGCCGCCCCCGCTTCCACCTGGCGTCTATGCGTGGGGTCTAGGATCCGAACTCAGGACCTTCCGCCTGCAAGGCGGAGGCTTAACCCCTGAGCCACCTCTCCAGCCCCCTAGATTCCAACTATCTTAAGAAAAACTTTCATTAGTTTATAATTTTGCAGTTACAGAAGGGTACAGAGATAATGGCAGGACACAACTTGACCTCCACCAATACTGCTTACATTTACCCACCCACCAAGCTCCAGTCTCACATTCACCAGAGGGTCTTCTTTGCTCTCGGCCTTCCTGGTTTCTCTCTTCCTGCTTCCTGGACAGACTCATTTAGCTCCCTGAATAGCTCTACAGCTGACTTTCCCACACAGAGCCCTCAGCAAATAAGCTATTCCAATGTTCTGCAACGTCCTTCAGGCAAGCTTCAAAATTTGCACAAAAATTGCAGTTGCTTGAGGATAATGGCATATAGAACACAAAACATAAGTTTGAAAGAAATGTCAGAATGTAGACACTTTTATTCATTGAGCGGGCTATTTCCAAAAGAAGGGCAAGTAAAAATATTTAGCCAAAATTTTGAATTTACTCTTGGTAGAAAAGCTACCAAAAAAGCTACTTATATGTTGAGCAGGCTGTGGAAAAGTAAATATAAATGTAAGCACAAACATGAAAATATTCCGATTTACAAATCAGAAAAAAATCTTTCATGTTGCCTGGGGAAATGGCTTTGGGGGCAAAGTGCTTTGCATAAGAGCAAAAAAGGCCAGAGTTTGGGTCCGCAGAACCCATGCAAATGCTGGGTGGGCATGATGGCCCGCCTGCAATTCCAGTAGCCCAGAGGCAGAAATAGCATCTCCTGGGTAAGCTAGCAGCCAGAATGGCCACCATTGGCAAGTCCCAGGTTCCGCTAGAGACCAGGTTTCAAAACCACTTTGATAAGCGACAGAAGCTACTCGACTCACCTTCAGGACTCTGCATGCCTGTAGACACACATGCCCAACACACACATACATGCATACATCCACACACAAAGGCACATATTCATACATTTACACATACATGCTGTGTAGCCAAGGATAACTTTCAACTTTATGTTCTTCCTGCCTGTGCTGTGCTGAGTGCTGGACACAGTCCTCCTGTATGTTCTGTGCTGTGCTAAGTGCTGGACACAGTCCTCCTGCTGTACTGTGCTGTGCTAAGTGCTGGTCAGAGGCCTCCTGCCGTACTGTGCTGGACACAGGCCTCCTGTCTGTTGTGCTGTGCTGAGTGCTGGACACAGTTCTCCTACTGTGCTGTGACACAGGCATGTACCACATCCAGTTTATGCAATGCTGGAGATAGAACCCAAACCCAGGGCTTTGCACACACTAGGCAAGTACTCTCTCAACTGAGTCACATCCCCGGCAAGAAAAAAAATTTTGACAATAAAGTCCTCTGCTCTTTTTTATAGGAAGTAAAAACTAATACAAGTAGTCTCATGAATGTTAATAGGAATAAGATGCTACAATACTTTATTTACTAACTTGGCAGTATCTATCACCATCAGGCACATACTCTGGATGAACAATCCTTCTACTGACCCACTATGCTACACATGGATGTGCAGACACAGGGACAAAAGACATGTGACAGCGACATTCTGAGTAACACTGCACAGCTTTAGTCATGTTACTGTGGCGTGTACAACTACTGTCCATCGCCACTGTGGAGGACGAGAGATGGAGCACAGTGCCTTCTTCAAGTAACATGTGGGAGCCACAGCAATATGAACCTCAGGCATTGGGCAGGCACATACTTTTTACTGTGGACAACCACAGGACAAGCGTGCACAGGTAGCCAGCTGCCCAAACAGTTGCTGCTGCTGAAGGACTAAGGGAGCTGCGGTCTGACAAGTGCCCATCATCAAAGTTCCACATTTCTACATTGCACTTGTCACTTGAAAACAGCATGATTACTTTTTTCTTTTTAAGATATTTCATTTTATTTATTCATTCCAATATTCAATTATTTTTTCATTTGACAGAAAGAGGACAGATACAGATAAATAGACAGACAGAGGAGAAAGGCACATGCACACATGTCATGGTGCATAGGTGGAGGTCAGAGGACATGTTTACTTATATTATAAAATGTGAATTAAATATGTCTATCATGGTAAGACAAGTTACATATATTTTTACAATCTTTTTCCTATCACTTTAAAGTATTTAACAGCTTTAAGGAGTGCAAATTTCTCTAATTTAGAAGCTGTAAACTTAAATTGGTCAAAATTTTATGATGAATTCTAGTATTGTAAAAAGTAACTCACCCAGTCCCATCTTCAAAAGAAGTCTTCCATCGCAATGTGACTGAATAGGGAACAATGTCTGTTATGGAAAATTCACGCACTTTAAATGCTGGTGAGAGAATCGCACACTGAAAATAAGAAATAATACTTAAATCAACCAGACAACCATATCCCAAGGTTACTCCTGATTGAACTATTTAGTAAAGTCTTCATGGTAAAACTGCCAGAATATTTTTATGAGACTCACAAAAATGGATATAAGGACTTTTAAAAATGTCTAAAAGGAGTTTTAAAAGGTCATAATTCTAAGAATTCATAAAATAAATGTTTTTAGGATATAGCTATTATCCCACCTTAAAACATTAAAGAAAAAAATAAACAAGACACAAAACTTACTTATTTGGAACACTTTCAATTTGATTTTAACCTACTCACAAGTGGATGGACTAGACAAAAGGCCTCTTTAGACCATTCATTACACAGGCATTACTGAAGGTGCATGCCTACAAAACGCAGGCATTACTCAAAGTGATATTATTCAAGGCAGTCAGAAGATGCTCACCTGTAATGCACAGCCTCTGGCCACAGCTTCATCAGCGTTCAAGGTGGTACTTATGTCTTTAAGAAAGAAGCTAGAGATCTGTTCCTTCACGGCTGGGATCCGAGTTGCTCCTCCCACGATTTCTATACTATTTATGTCTTCTCGCTGTAAGTCTGCAAAGTCAGATGTTTTTCAATGAGAAAAACAAGTGTCTGTTAAAAAACTGTAAACAGTAGGTTTTAGAAAATACTTTTTATATAGTGGATTTTTATGAGCTGAAAAGAGGATATGAAATGAAAATGAAAAAAATGAAATAAAAAGAAGACAAATTACGGAACAAGGCAAGCCCGTGTCATCTCTGCATAGCCCTGGACTTGGTCCAAAGGATGGAGCAGGGATGGTGGGACCTTCTGAGCAGGAATCTCAGAGCTCTGAGTTCTCACCTTTACCTCCAAACTCCACTGAAGCGCTTCCTAACTGATTGCTAAAAATGTTTAAAACAACAATCATGTCTCCCATTTCAAATTTAACTTTTTAAAATACCTAAAACACCTTGATACACAGTTAGCATCAACTTCATGACAAAAACAAGTGAACAAGCAAGGATGAATTCTCACTGTGCTGGATGTCTGGTGTCCACTCTACAGAGAGACTGGAGGACATCTAGTGTCTACTCTAGGAGCAAACCAGAGGACGTGTAGTGTCCACCCTGTCATAATTCATTTCTAAATGTTTTAAAGTTTTTTTTTAATTATTATTGTTTATTCAACTGTGTGCATGTGCGTGCGCGTGTGTCTGTGTGTGTGTGTGTGTGTGTGTGTGTGTGTGTGTGTGTGTGTGTGTGTGTAGAACCACGGACGAACTCGCGAACCACCATGGACGCCTCCACCTCCTTCTGCCCCGGGATTCACAGGCTCCGCCCTACCAGGACCAGAAACGCAGGCCGGCACCACTTCCGCCTGGCGTCTATACGTGGGATCTGGGATCCGAACTCAGGACCTTCCGCCTGCAAGGCGGAGGCTTAACCCCTGAGCCACCTCTCCAGCCCAATTCATTTCTAAATGTTTTAAAGAAAACGTGCCCCCACTACTTTACCACGTGACTCCAGCTGTAAGCACAGAAACTTCCACTTACTAGCTTGTTCCATCACGGCCTTTAACGGTGGTTCAACTCTGGCCAAGAGAGAAGCACATAATTGCTCAAATTGAGCCCTGTAAGACAACGAAATGCAAATCACCTTTTTTTCCCAAATAAAAAGATGACCATACCTTCCAAATCAACGCAAGTGGGGAGAGACGTGATCAGAAGATGATAGAGACCATCAAGTGCTCCTCGCTGGACACAAGTGTAGTACCTGTTCATTTTACTAGAAACATCCAGGTCATTCATGAAGCACTCGATGTTCAGCGGAAGGTCTGACGCGTTGGCACTCATGAGCTTCTTTAGCTTTTCGCATTCCTGATACAAACGTAACAAGGCGCGAGAATTTTCCTTCACATGTATCTTATACCGGGTTTTGAACTCCTCACAGAAGTGATCTACTAACGCCTCGTCGAAGTTCCTCCCACCCAAATAGGGGTCAAAGGTAGTAGCCAACACCTGTTCCATTGAAAAAGCAGAGGAGACATTTTAGAAAGAGATTCTTTTTTATATTTAGTGCTTTATACACGAATATAGTGAGTTTATGATATTTTTACGCCTTAATCCCCAATTCTATGCCCCTGCCCTCCCCATTACAGTCTCTACTCCTCCCTGCCAATTTCTGCTTCACATCTCTTCGAATGAGTGGTCCTCTAAGTTTCATCTGGATCAGATTCTTTAAAAAAAAGTCCTAAAAAATAACATAAGTAAAAGCAAATGACTGAGCATCCCAGTCACAGGGAGTCTCGGCTCCTCCAGCCCAGAGAGTGTCTCTACTGTTAGTAGTAGCACGTCCACATTCACAGCTGAGTGAGTAACTCCAATTATGTAATACTGAATTGTATCCTCCGCAGGGCCAGCGGGGGGGCGGGGGGAGGAGAAGAGGGGGAAAGGCAGAGTCTCAGGGCTCGAGGCCAGGGGGCGAGTCGGCGATGGGATCACCAACCAGACCCCGGGAATCAGGTGAGAAGCAAGCAGTGGAAGAGTTGCCGCAGATTCAAATCCATCAAGCGTGTTTGGGTTTATATAGGGTTGGGGTCCAATCAGGTATTACCATCCCTCCTCCGGGGGACAGCCACCAGTCATTTAACTGTTTACTAGATGTCCGTTGCAGGGTCAGGTTAGATGGCTGCTTCCCATTCCTCTGCCTGCATGGTCCTCTGTTGGGACATGTCCGGAGCATGTCTGTATGTGCCCAGGCTTGTCCTGAATTTGGGAGCCAGGCTAGGGCCTCCCTGAATCGGTAGTGCCACACTGAATTATAGCTAAAATTCCATTAATGTACATCCATTGGTTCTAAATAGCACTGAACTTAAAACTATGTTCTAAGGACACAAACAGAACAAAGCATCTGAGGAAAGATAAAATCTAAAATACTCTAGTCGATCAACTTAGGGGTAATGATTTAGGACTTCTATTATTGGAACTACGAAATATAAAAACAACACACAAGATAAAATGAAGTCGGAACTAGAATAAACTTGGTGCCTGTCAGGCTCCCAGCCTGCCGCTGTGTAGAGGGAAATCACGGAGCTCCAGGACACTTGCTCTCTTTCCCTAAGTAGAACATTTACTTCAATTTGCTACTAGTGAGATTACCCTTATTGGTATGATTATTCAGCAATTTCTTTACAGGGTAGAGTATGTGTGCAAATCTGGATAGTCGATGTTAAAATGAATACTAAGCTAAATTCAGGTTATAGGAAGATAAGCCACAGAGAAGCTATACTGTAGAAAATTATGACTAAGACTGAGAAACATGAGGTGAATCACTAGAAAACATTTCCTCTAAGTGAATTTCCAATGACCGATGTTCTCCGTGGCTGCCCTGCCGTCTCAACAACAACCAAGTAGCTCACTGCAGCAAGCGCTTGAGAGCAGTGCAGGGTTCCGTGTGAGCAGAGCACTCAGGAGACCTCTCGCCAGTGGGCTGCTTCCAAGCAGTCTGGATCCCCTGGGCTGCAGCTTTGGGAGTCGCCTCCCCACTCCATGGGCCTCCAAGTTACCCACCCTTCTGCCTCACGAAAATCAGATTCCAGAGCCACACTTGTGAAAGGTAGGGCAAGGATGCAAGCCCTCGGGCTCAGGGCTTCCTTGCAGGAAGAACATCAGTTATTTACTTACTTTAAGCTTCCCTTTGTTAAAGGCGCAAATGGAGACCTGGTAGGCAGAATGCCCCATGTCCACGAAGACCACATTTCTTGGCTTCTCATCTAGTGTGGGCAGATCCTGTTTATAAATTCCATATGCTAGAGCAACTGTGTGAGAAAAACAATTACACTAATTCTAGCACAGCAATTACTCGGAAGACAGGAGAGTCATGTGACATTGATATTATATTCAGTACAATAATCAAAATAATCAAAGCCAATAACCTTTTCATGAACTGATGGCTTTGCTTTTGCCCTTACTGATCTATAACTCTGCAGCAGTACCCACTTTTCAAACTCAAGAATGAATTTAACGTCTGCCATAATTTCGAACTCTTGAAGCAGTGAGACTTGACAAGCGCTAAAGGGGCAGGAATGAGGGGCCTTTGGCACCCACACTTGCCTGCAGTGGTCTCGTTCATCAGCCTCAGGCAGTTCAAGCCTGCAACCTGGGCTGCGGCCATCACGGATCTCCTCTCGGCATCTGTGAAGAAGCTGGGGATCTGCCAGAGAGAGCAGCAGTCAGAGACAGCAGCAGTCACACCCCACTCACCATGTGTTTCTTCCAGGAGTTTCCACAATTAACAGGCAAAAAAAGATTCCGAAAAATTTGCATAATTTTAAGGCAAAGGATGCTATTTTAATTCAAACAACAAAATCCCAGTGCTTTAATATTTTCAGCTGGACAGCTTTACACCAATCAGATTTGACCTCAATGAAGATAATGTAGTTAATGTGGTGAGATGGAGTGGAGCTTTAGGTGCTGAGTGTCCCCCGAGGGTCTCATCGAGGCTGAGGGCAGCAGCAGCTGGTACAGGGCTTGTGCTGGGAGGGATGGGAGGACCCACCTCTACTTGGCTTCCTGTTTGGCACCACGGTCTTGTCTTCCATACTCCTGTCATGATGCGGTTACCTCCTCACCAGGGAACAAACTAAGGGAATTTCCTGGTGCTAAATATTCAGCCACTAAACTGTGAGCTGAATAAAGCCATTTCCTTCTGACACAGCAATGAAAACTGAACAATACATTAGACTATCAGAAAATACTTTTTCATCTTCAATCATACAAAAATTGAAAAATTAACACTGGAGGGTGCGTGTGTGTGTGTGTGTGTGTGTGTGTGTGTGTGTGTGTGTGTGTGTGTATGAATATTTTTATATATAAGCTTTTTAGAATGATGTGGATTAAATCAAAGTACTGTTTAGTTCGACAGAAGTGAGGACATATATGTCCTCACATAAGTCTTCATAAGCTTTAAACCTCAGGTTATTTAACTTTTCATGTAAATACATTTAATAAACATATTTTTCCTAACTCCTCAGGTATATGCATTTCCCTTCTTGGAACTGTAACTGTCTTCAGTACTTGTAGCTGACCTTCTGGTTGCCTATGCATCACTGATATTAGTGCTATGTGTAGTACCTGATGGAAGCCAGCTTCTACGGCCTTTCCTAACTGACTACCTCAATGCACTCAGATCTGCTGCTGCTTGCAGCTACCCTGGATCCCATCACATGACTGAGCTTTGGTCCACTTTAGCAGTTTGCTTAGGTTGCAGCTGCTTTCTTCATTATGGATCCTTATAGAAAGATGACAGACTTCAGGCTCCTGACTGGGAGTTTTCAGCCTACGCCTTGAAAATATCAAGACCTCCGAAGGCGGGAGCAAAAGCACACTAACACTCACATCAATTCGTTTTTGAAAGATCCGATCATCACAGCTGACTCTGTGGGAAATGTGGTCCTACTAAGCTTCACCACAAGTTAATGTTTAGGTTACTTGCTGACTAAAAGGAAAGTAAGACGGCAAAGACAACATTTCCCTACGAGGCAACACAACCAGAGAACAGACTTACGGAAATCACGCAGTCAGCAACGGGTTTCTTGAGGGCGTTTTCTGACGTCTCTTTCAGCTTGGCCAGCAGCATGCCAGTGACCTGCTCAATCGCAAACGGCCTCTCCTCCTCCAGGTACCGCACCTAAGGCAGGCCAGATGTCTGCTGAGCCATTCACTCATCCGACACGACTTAGCATGCGTCTAGCTAGACGTGATCGATGGCAAGAGAGTGAATCAGCTTTACACCCGAAGACTGTCCTCCTAGAAGCACATCTCACCCACACGGTGAGCAGGCCCTCATTTCTGGGCTCCACACAAGCAAGCGATTATTTCCAAGAGTCTCTGGTCACTAAGGACAGAACAGTCATTCATTTTCCAAGTGTGAAACTAACAATAAAGACTGGATAAAAAAGAAATGTTCTTCTCTCTTCAAAGTTAGCCTTCTTCCTGGGTTTAGAATGCAAACCAGAAACATGGTTTGAAAAAAGGAAATGTAAAACAATCAGGGGAAAAAGGCACAAATTATTAACATCATCTGATGTTGTGTCCCAAAGCTTAGGGGACAAAGTGGATGAAAGACAAAATTAAATATGCACTTTTGAAAGTACTTACTTAGACCAAATAGCTGGACATTTGGGGCTTAAGTTTGTGTCTCTGGCAGATGTAGGCATATGAAATTCACATGTGCAAGGATCCTGCACTTCACTCAAGCCTGAAGAACCCCACATCTGAAAGCAACTGAAAGCTACCTTAAAAAACCCATGTGACTCAATAAGTATGCTTTATAAGGAAAAGCCTGAGTTTTTACACCTCTGGCCCTACAGAAAAATAATGTTTCCTTGTATTAATCTCTGGAAGAGTTGTAGAGAACCCCTCCTGCAGAACAGGCATGTAGGAATGCAAACTGGTATCAAAGAATGATTGAGGAGCTATTCTGAACCGAACCTAAAAAAATGATGTCTATTTGTCTTCAAATCCATTTACAAGTGAGTTCAAAACAAACGTTATGTTAAATTACTGATTTAAAGTAAGGAAAAAAATGGGCCAGAGAGATGGCTGAGTGGTTAAGCGTCTGCCTCACAAGCAAAAGGTCCTGAGTTTGGATTCCAGATCCTACATAAAAATGCCAGGCAGAAATGGCAGCTGCCTGCACTTCCAGCCCTGGAAGATGGAGCTTGGGAAACTCCAGAGCAAAGCAAAGAGGAGGTAGAAGCACTTCAGGATGATTTTTGAAGTCACCTTTTGTCCTCCACAGGGATATACAGTGCCCTCTGACACACACAGAGAGTTAATTAATTAATTAAAGAAAAAGAGGCTTTGGCCTCATCATCCTATTCCTGAAGCACAGTTTATCGAAGATATGATTTATTGTTGATATGATTTATTGCAGGTATTATGCATATGTCCTTTGGTGCTGGGACCTTGTACTAATCAGACAAGTGTGCTGCCACTGAACTGAGTCCCTTCTCTTTTCCTTTTAAAGAACTGAAGCAAAAGACTTCATTGAACTTGACTCAAATAAAACTGCTAGGAAATCATTAGCCAGAATTCCCACATCTAAACCATCCCTTACTTCGTTTTCTTTCTGGCTGTTGCTCATACTACCCGTCCAGCTTCCTCCTGCAGGTGTGTACAGACTATGGCCACATAGTATTCCCCTGGGTAGACATTTTTATTCATCCACTTGTTTGTCAATGGATACCTGTGTTGTTTCTACTTTTGGTTATTATAAATTATACTATTAAAAATATTTCCCGCAAGATTTTCTGTGGCCATGCTTAGCCTCTTGAGTGCACAGTAAAGAGCACTGTTGGGTCATGAGGTAATTGTGTGCTTTGAAGCATCCCACCAGCATTTGTGTTAACCAGTTTCTAACTTAAATGTTCTGAGATCCAAAATTCAAAACCAAATACACTTCTCAGAAGAAGCACTGCTCTAGTGAAAAGCTCAGAGTGATGCTACACTCTGGCCTATTCTTTGAAACCACCTATGCCCTTATCCAAAGATCTACTTGCCTACAGTTCTTCAAATGATAATTTCTTAAAAAGTTTTCTAACATTTTAGTGAATGTTTTGCATTCACTAAAGTTCTAGAAAATTATCTCCTGTGTCCCTAGAAGGAATGTGAATACACCAGCAGCAGCACTGGGTGGTTTGGCTCCTTTGGCAACAGAAGGGCTCTGGGCAGGCTCACCTTCACTCCTGCGCTCCCATTCGGCATCTTCTGCAGCTCGTAGGGGAGCCTGATCCTTTCGGTCTGCACGATGGGGTCATCAAACGAACGCCCGTGAAGCTTCTTGAAGCCATGGATTGTATTTCTTACGTTTGTGACTATCTGTTGGCAATGAATCCAGTAAACGTAATCCAGTAAAGAAATGCAAGAATCAAATACTATTCTAACATTTAAAAGCACCAAGTCCCTTTATCCTACGCAAGTTCAAAAATGAACATAATTATTTCACTGCCCCAACTAGACAGTAACACAATGAACATGTGTATGTCTTCAGTGTTGCCTCTGAGAGAGAGAGAGAGAAGAGAAAGGAGAAGAGAGAGGAAAGAGAAAGAGAGGAGAGAGGGAAGAGAGAGGAGAGGAAGGAAGATGAGAGGGAAAGGGAAGGCAGGGGAGAGGGGAGGAGAAAAGAGGGGAAGACAGGGGAGGAGAGAGGGAAGCAAGACTAAACCTTCAGATAGTTTACAACTGGCAACTTACCAATTTACTGGTTAAAAGTTCTGAAAACAGGTATCTGTACTTTCACATTTTCCCTTTTTGGTCCATTTTTACCTTAAACTCTGATTTTATGATCATGTTTCTCTTTTCTTCTCAATATTTAATTTTTGTGAAATTTTACAAAATTTATGTTTAGCATGTAACTCCCATCAGAGTTCCCAGAGAACCAAATCCTCCTGTACAATGGTGCTCAGTGACCATTTGAATTTTGACAAAATCATTTTGTCTTGAACACAGACAGTTCAAACTGTGCACTTACTGAGATCCAGCATCTGCTCCCCCAGTTTTCTCTCTCTCTCTCTCTCCCTCCCTCTCTCTGGTTTTGTGAAACGGTCTCATGTAACCCAGTTCAAATGTTGGCCGCCACACCAGAAAGGCATCGCGAATGAAATGCAGGATCCCTCATACTGACAATTCTCCATTACACGTCATATAACTTACCATGTATCAGTTATAATATCCATATTAACAACCAACCTGACTCTTAGCTGCATTTCCGATGGCTCGAGTTCTTGATCCCAAAGATATGCAGGCCCTAAATAAGATAAGACAGAAAGTTTGCTAATATAATATTTTAATATAATGTGCTATTCTGTTGATTCTTCTTATGCCATGATTTAAAAGGATCAAGAAGGTCATACTCTTAAAACAAGTAGTTCACATCAAAATTTCACGTGTTTTTGTATCTTCCTAAAACACAGAATGGTCGCCAGAATGAATTTCAAAGTTTTCAAATATCCCAATTAACTGTCAATGCTATGCTGGTCCCCATTTATTTCTCTTGGTCTACTGGCCTGCAGTCTGTTAAATAAGTCATCCCTAGTCAATAAGGCTGGGATTGGATCCTGTTATTCTCGTGGGAATTACAGGACCCATCTGGACAGCTGCTGGTGCTGCTGCCCCTGGCTGTAGGAACACACAAACCCCTGACATCATGTGTAACTGCGGCTCAGAGGACGGGCAGAGCAGCATTTAATCACCACCATCTAATGTCAGTCCGGCCAAGTGTTGTCACAACTATCTGAATAGATAAGTAGATATACAGGATTTTTAGGATTAGAATGATACTGGCCAAAAATAATCACATACTCATAATGCGGCTTAGGAAAAGCAAGGCACAACAGAATAACAGCTCCTGACTTAGATCTTCAACTAGAAAAGAGCAATTGCTTCTAGTGTCTTCTGGAAAAGGACTGCCCGGCGTGAGCTGTCATTGTGCTGTCTGGCTGCCTCCAAGGGTCACGTGCTGGCAAGCAGACACTGAACTCCAGTTAGGTCCCACGGCACTAACCTCAGAAAGGAGCTTCCCATCACCGCTGGCTTGGCTCCAACAGGAAGGGCTGTGGAAGTGGGGCCACGCAGACACCCTGCCCCTCTCGGCTTCTCTGACAGTGTGACCTGGTACAGTGAGCCAGAGCAGCAGAGCCAGTGGCTGCCCCTGTGAGTCCTGTGCCCACTGTCCCTCCAGCCACCACCAGAGTCATGAGCTAAAAGATTTGGTATTTGATGGATGGACATGTAAGTCTATTCTCGACATAAAAACCAGAGTAGTCCTTTAAAGGTTAAGGTTATGGGTTAGAGAGATGGCTCAGGGGTTAAGACTTTGCCTTGCAAGCAGAAGGTCCTCAGTTCAGATCCCAGTTCCCATGTGAAAAATGCCAGACACAGAAATGGTGGTGGCCTACACTTCAAGCCCTGGTGGACAGAGCCTGAGAAATCCCAGAGTGAAGCAAAAAAAGAGGTAGACGCAATTCAGGATGATTCTTGAAGTCACCCTTGGACCTCCACAGAGACATATAGTGCTCTCTGATACACACACACACACGGGCACACACACACACGCTGGTGCATATTAAAAAATAATAAGACAAAAACTAAGATCATGTGATTCCTCTGAAGAAAACCCTCCCATTGGCTGGCCTATCTTCCTGTCAGCCAGGAGAGTGGCTGGCTTTTGACTCTTCCTGAGCATCCACCCAGGCACACGGGTCTCCTGGAGTTTCTAGACTGTGCTGCATGCTGCATGCTGACTCCAGACCTTGCCACATGCTGTTCCTTCCAGCATGTCTAACACATCAGCGAGACACTCACAGATCCTCAGCTGCCTCTGCTCAGGTGGCAGCAATCACAGACACTTTCCCTTGCAGTGCAACCCAGATTCCTGCTCCCCAACACCTGTATCTCATTTCATTTACCCAAGTTTATTCCATCATATGCATCCCACGTGATACAAGTCATTCGGCGCTGCATCTCCACACCCTGAGAACCCAATGGGTGAGGGAATGTGCAAGCATCCTCTTGCATGCACTGTTCAATGCAGGAGCCAATGCAGACATGTGGCAAGTAAACCTTATATTAACTAAAATGAAAAACCACAGCGCCTCCAAACTAGTCACACTTCAGGTGATTACATGTAGCTAGCAGATATGCAGAGTACTAAATATACACCTAACCCATAGGGGAGAAAGCTCTTGGCATGGTGCCGGCCAAGATCACAGGCATCCAGCACATGTGCTCACTGGATGAGCAAGATGGGTCCCCAAGGGATGCTAACTTGTAGCCAGGAAGAAACCGATCTGGCTAGTTTCATTGGACTGTTTGATAAGATGGGACACCAAGGCCCAAATGTATAGCATCTCACATGCCTCACTATAAACTGAAAACTTAATGAGTAATGGGAATTCTCATTAAGTTTCTGAGTAATAGTGAGAACAGTGCATGGTAACATAATATTCTAGAAGCGTCTTCTTAAAAGCTGAATAATTTAGGGGGCTGGAGAGGTGGCTCAGGGGTTAAGCCTCTGCCTTGCAGGCAAAGTTCCTGAGTTCGAATCCTAGACCCCACGTATAGACGCTGGGCAGAAGAGGGGGGCGGGGCTTGAGTTTCTGGTCCTGGTAGGGCGGAGCCTGTGAATCCTGAGGTAGAGTAAACAAGGAGGAGGTGGAGGCGGTCCATAGTGGTTCCTGAATTCGCCTGTGGTTCTACACACACACACACACACACACACACACACACACACACACACACACACACTTGAATAAATAAAAAAACTAAAAAAAAAAAGCTGAATAATTTAGGACTATGTTGCGGAACATTGGCCTCTCAGAAAAGACAAACAGTAAAAATGTTCCTGAGCAGACTGCAGGTAACTTTTGAACGATGACTGTCAGCCCCGTGTTGCTGGGTGCCAGTGAGTCACGGTGAGGAAAACGAGGCTTTGGTGTCCTGGAGCTCACTATGTAGCCCATATGGATGGAAGTGAAGGGCTACAAAGAGAGTGAGGTAGGAAGCTGGAGGGGTGTTGCACAGAGCACCAGCAGGAACTGAGTGAATGCTCAGGTGAGGAGCTGAAGGAGGTGAGAGATTTGAAGGGAAAACATTAAGTAAAAAACACCTGCCAAGGCCTTTCAGCATGTGAGAAATGGAATGTCTGTGTGGTCTGAAGGCTTCTATTTGATTTCATAATTACCAGGGAAGTGGATGCCTCACACACACAGAACTGATGTCAAAGATTTACAGAGTGGATATGCCAAGATCTGTAACTTTTAGCTGTTATGAAATTGCATTTGTGTGTGTGTGTGTGTGTGTGTGTGTACCAGAGGACACGTTAGTATGTATGTGGAGATCCAAGGGTGACATCAGGAATCATCCTAGTTTGCTCTGTCTCCTTATTGCTTTGCTGTGGGGTTTCCCAGGCCCCACTTTCCAAAAATGGAATTGCAGGGTTTTGCCATCCAGCACCTTTACATGGGATCTATGGGTTCAAATTTGGATTCTTTTGCTTATGAAGTATAGGCTTTAAAATTTATATTCCAGGCTGAACCATATCTCCAGCCTGGAATACAATTCTTTAGAGGTCAAAGCAAGCTGGGAACATCCTGTTCTGAGTTTCAAGGGACCTGAGAAAGTCTGTGTAAACAAAATGTCTCAATACTGTTTTTCAAATAGAACTAATTCAGAAATGTCAGGATAGAAGATGAAGGAAACATTTTCAGGCTCCTTTATTGTTGCTACATGCTTTCTTACTGTTGGGGGGATGTGTCCCGGCATGCATGTAGCAGCCAGAAGACTTTGTGGAGCTGGTTCGCTCTTTCCCCCTCTGTGTGGAAGCTGCGAGGCTTGTGAGCATGCACATTCACCTGCCGAGCCATCCCCACTGAGCTTCCTTCTGGAACCCACACGGAGTGTGGTTCTCCCACACTTCTCCAGTGCGCACACACACACGAGAAACTTGAAAAAGTAATAAACTTATTGGCATGAATAATTTACTCACATAAAAATTCCAAGCCTTCATTATGGCCAAAACAAACAAGAAAAATTTATGCCTAGCAAACACAATTCATAAATTATCTCATAACTTGAAGCTACTGACAGAAACCACACAGGCATTTACATAGATGCTGTGTGCAGAAACGATCAAGGGCCAGGCATGGTAGTCACATCTGCAACTTAACATAGGGGGGTGGTGAGGCAAGAATGACCACACTCAAGACCAGTTCAGGATACGTACAAGACACTGTCTCATGAAAAATAAAACACAATATCAAACAAAAAATTCTAATCATCCACATATAAAAACTTTAATTATGAATGCATAGAGAGCTTGCAAACCACCACCTTGCAAGCTATTCTTGCAAAATTTTATTAATACACAACTACGGTCATTCATTATGACTGTATTCTATAGCAATCCCATGCTAAAAAGACTACCAGTACTATGTCAAATAATTCAAACTCATATCTTATTTGTATTATATAATTTCAGAACCTCTCACTATAAGATCAAGGCCATGACTAGAAACTGGTCTTATATTAATTAATCAAAGATTTTCCTACAGTCTTAGTCTCAGCTGGGCCCAAGTGTACATGCCTAGCCCTCACACTCCGCTGCAGCAAATTTGATTAAAAACAATTGCAAAGATGGTCGCTGAAATTTGTCAAAACAAAACAATAATCAGAAAATATTGTAACAGTTTATCAACATAATACTGTACACCAAGTAGAAAGAATCTGCGAGGTAGAGCCATGTGTATTGAGCCTGTGATGTCCACAACATACCTGAGATTTTTTTTTTTTTTTCTGTTGCTGGGTATGGAGCTAGGGCCCTGCATGCTGGGAAGCCCTGAGGTGCTTACAAAGCTGCTACCGCTAAGCCACACCCCACAGCCAGAGCTGCACCCCTTGGTCTACCCCCCACAGCCAGAGCTGCACCCACAGCCAGAGCCGTACCCTACAGTCAGAGCTGTACTCCACAGTCAGAGTTGCACCTCATAGAGCCATAGCTGTCTTGAGATGAAAAAGAGCAAATTATAAGATGCATATTTCTACTTTGTTAAGGAAATACAGAGAAACAAATCCTAATTTACATAAAATCACACAAACCTTCAGCGAATGGTTAGGAAGGGAATTATTTTGTATGAATTCAATTTTCACAGTATTTAAGATCAAAGTAACAAGATCATAGTATGATAAACAAAACCAACCAGCATAGTAAAAAGGAAGAATATTTAACAAATAAGACATCACAGTCCTAATTACCTACCTATAATGATAATTAACTTCTGGAGTTTACTATATTCTGTGTCATGGACATTGTTTAAACATCTTGGTTACTCATAACTCACAGCCATAGGAGAAAGAAAGCCAGAGAACTAAGTACCGAGTGTAGTCACATGGGATTTTTATGACAAAACTACCTATTAAAATCAATATTCCTGGGAATGTAGAAATGGTTCAGGGGTTAAGCCTCTGCCTTGCAAGCAGGTCCTGAATTCAGATCCTGAATCCCATGTAAAAATGCCAGGAGAGGGGCTGGAGGGGTATTAAGCCCTGCCTTGCAGGCAGAAGGTCCTGAGTTTAGATCCTAGACCCCACATATAGACGCCGGTGGAAGCGGGGTGTGGCCTGCGTTTCCGGTCCTGGTAGAGTGGAGCCTGTGAATCCCCGGGGCAGAGTAAACAAGGAGGAGGTGGAGGCGTCCATGGTGGGAGCACGTCATGGTCCCCACTCCCGCCATCACCAGTTTGCCCAGACTGCCCAGAAAGGAAGACAAATAGCCCTCCCCTGGGGAAGGTGATGGGCGCCACACAAAGGACTGTGATCACGCAGCTGCAGTCTCATGGGCAGAACTATCAGTTAACAGCAGGTACTACAGTACCAGATCAAACATCTGAAAGGGAAAGCTCATTTATGAGGCATCCAGAAACTGCATTAAACAGTCTGGAGAGATAGCTCAGGGGTTAAGACGCTGCCTCACAAGCAGAAGGTCCTGAGTTCGGATTCCAGGTCCTATGTAAAAAATGCCAGGCAGAAACGGCAGTAACCTGCATTAGTGGGTGAAGCCTGGGTGGAGCTTCCCAGAGCAAAGCAAAAAAGGAGGTAGAAGCAATCCAGGATGATTCCTGAAGTCACCCTTGGTCCCCCCCTCCTCTCTCTTTCTCTCAAATAAGGAAAAAAAGAAAAAGAAACTACAGAATATAGTATCAGATACCCAATTAATGTGAATTCTCAAAACTACCCACACCCTAACAAGTACACAAAAGATAGTTATTGCAACATTGTTGGCAAAAATAGAATGCAAACAAGCTGAATGCAAAGGGGATGTGGGGGGTGGTACCCATTACACAAACACTGAAATGCATGCCACAGACAGAAGAACAAGTCCTCCCCTCCACCCAGAAGGCGTATCTGAAAAGCACGAGACACAGAAGCTTTATTTCTGGGTGCAAGAACCTTAACTCACTCTGTCTTCTCATATACCCCCATTTTCTAACGTGAAAGTTCTCAACAGTCAAGCTTTTTGCATAATGGATGTGCTTAATAAAAGAATAAATAATGAGCAATGTCCTGGGATCCAGTAAATCTAACTTTCCCTCAATAATGAAGCACCACTGAGCAAATACATAGCATACTAGCAATAAGACTACCATGAATTAGTTTTTAAACTTCATTTGTGTGTGTGTGTGTGTATCAGAGGGCACTGTGTCCCTGTGGAGGACCAAGGGTGATTTTGAGATTAATCCTGGATTGCTTCTACCTCCTTTTTGCTTCTTCCAGGGATTTCTCAGATTCTATCCACCAGGGCCAGAAATGCAGGCTGCAGCCATTTCTGCCTGGTGTTTTTTTATGTGGGACCTGGGATCTGAACTCAGGACCATCTGCTTATGAAGCAGAGTCTTAACCCCTGAGCCATCTCTCCAGCCTTTGCTAACAACGAAAGATGTGCTTTGTATAAATGGCAGTGTGTGGCTAGGGAACACCAGCACAGTTGTCCCTGCAAACTAAGAGAGAGTAAGATCTTCCCACAGAGACATGGTCTTCCCACAGAGACATGACCTTCCTACAGGAACATGGGCTTCCTACAGAGATATGATCTTACTTCAGGGACATGACCTTCCCAACAGGGAACATGATCTTCCCACAGGCAACATGATCTTCCTCCTTAGAAGCTTTCCAGTTAGGATGAGGCTCATTAAATCTACCTCTAAATGCTGGCTTTCTTACATGTAAGTCAGAACTACCACGTAGTCTCAATGACACTTTAATCCAACCGCAATGGAGGTGTCTCGAAGACTAGCAGTGGGAGTTTTAAGCACTCCCTATAAGCCTGGCTTTAAGAGTCATAAACTCACTCATGAAGCTAAAGCCAGCCCACGACACTGCCATGTTGGAACACAGCAGCATTTCCTGGTCCTTCTGCGGTACAAGGCTGCATCTGTCACAACTGTAAACAAATTCTTGTAGAGACAAATTCATAAATCACAATGATTACTTCCATCAGAAAAATACGTAACAGAAGCAGGAGTTCCATCAGTATTGCACTTGGCTGCACTTGGCGCCCACAGCTAGGGAGATCCAGATGACCATGTTGGCACTTGGGTACCCACAACTAGCAAGACCCAACTGACCCAGGCTGACACATGGCACCCATAGCTAGTGAGACCCAGCTAAGCTAGTCTAGCATTGAACACATACACATCTACAATTTCACGAGAGGAGCTGTAATGGGTAAATCAAGGAAACAAAGTATAAAAGTTGGAAAGAAATCGAAGGCTACTTGGCAATCAATTGAAGCAGTCTGCATTAAGCAAACTACTTTCCAATGTACTACCATACTTCTAAGCTCTTCCTGTAGCTGTAATCTCACCATTGATGATAATTTAACACTGATCTTGGCTTCAGCTTTCAAATATATTATGGATCACTCACAAGGGTCAAGCCAATTACCTTTCCATAAAAAGTAATTCATGAATGGAATTTTCATTTCTCACAGGATTACAGGTAACAGGCACCTACAAGCACCCAATCTCTTACTTGCCAGAATCTCTTGAGATATTTGCCAGCCAACTTCCCAAGACAGAGAGACAAGGTGAGCATGTGGAAACATGTCCCATGACACAATGCTACTCCATCTTTCATCCAGAGCTCATAATCGAAACACTCCACCGTCCTGTTTATACACAACAGAGTTTCCAACAATTCATCTCATAATATGCTAATACATAATTGTCGTGTATGGCCGGCTCAGCAGGCAAACTACTTCCATTCCCCATTCTAGACTCTTCTATGAATGCGCCATTAACCTAATCCCCTGGGAACTGGCCAGATCCTCTCAAATGCTCAAGGACAACACCGTGCTTCTCTTAAAAAAAAAAAAAAAAAAAAAAGGCTAGATAAATCTGCCATTCATTTTCTGATGTGTGCAAGCTAAGCGTTCACTTCTTTTCTGAGAAAGCTGTGGCTCAGAGAGCAGAGGGGATTGAAAGAGGGAGGAAGGCCAAGAAAGGAAGGCTGAGAACGGAGGGCTACCTAGGGAGGAAAGTGGGTGGAGGAGGGTGGAGGGAGGAGGTCCTTGGGAAGATAGAGGGAGGAGAACTGTCCGGGGGAGTAGGGCAGAGGGAGGAGGGCAGAGGGAGGAGGACCGGGGAGGAGGATGGTGGGAAAAGGGCCAAGGGAAGAGAGCCCAGGAGGAGGGCCCAGGGAGGACAGAGGGAAGAGGCTGCCCAGGGAGGACAGAGGGAAGAGGCTGCCCAGGGAGGACAGAGGGAAGAGGCTGCCCAGGGAGGAGGGCAGGAGGAGAGTGAAGAAAGTGGAAGGAGGAAGGACGAGGGAGGAGGGCTGTCCAGAGAGCAAGGCCCAGGGAGAAAGATTGCCTAGGGAGGAGGGCTGCCCACAGAGGAAAGCCCCGCGCGAGCCCACAGGCACCCCGAGACCTCCCGCCCGGTTCCCGGGCACCTCGGGGGTCGGCAAGGGCGTCCAGGGCGCCCGACTGCACCTGTCGCGGGGCGCCCCCGACACTTACGGGGTGCACCTGTCGCTGTATTCGTTGGCGATGGTCTCGATGCCGCCGCTGCGCGCCACCGCGATGTAGCAGTTGAGGAAGCCGAGGTCGATGCCCACCACCGACATCCCGCTGCCGACACGCCGGGCCGCGGGGCCCGCGTCCTCGCCCCGGCCGTCGCTGCGGGGCCCGCAAGTCCTGCGCGGAGCAGAGGGCCGAGCGCCGTCAGCAAACGCGCGGCAGGAACTGCGGAGGCGCCGGCCGCGCCGCCCCGGCTCCCTTTGCGCTTCGCCGCCGCCAACCGGCAGTTACTGCGCTCTGCGCCTGCGCTCGGCCCGGGGACGCACGAGCCGCCGCTCCGCCCGCCGGCCCAGCTCGCCCGCAGCGCTCCGGCTGCAGGGCAACGGCCGGCCGCGCAGCTGCGGCTTCGCGAAGATTCTGACCGCTGCGACCGCCGCGCCCGGGGGCGGCTCGGCGGAGGCGGCCGGGCGGGGGAGGGGGCGGCTGAGCGTCCCGGGCGGTTGCTTAGCAACAGACGCGTCCGCGGCACCCCTCGCTCCCGCGAAGGCCTCACCTCCGACCGCGGCCTCGGTTGCCCTCTTGGTTTCGGTGCTCTCTAGATCCCGGGGTCTCGGGGCCCACCCGGAGTCTAGTTGCCCACCAAGGGTCTCGGTGCCCACCAAGAAACTCAGTGCCCACTTGGGGCCTCGCTCCCCTCCACGACCTTAATACTTACCCGGCCTCGGTACCCGCCCGCGGCCTCGCCTCCCACCCGGCCTCACTCCCCTCCGGCGGCCTCGGTGCCCACCCGCGCCCCCGACACCCACCCGAGGGCCCGTGTGCCCACGCTTGGGGGAGGCGGCCCCGCCCGGGCTCTGTGAGGTGGCGCCCATTGTGCGCCCGCTGGGGGTGAGGGGTGCCGCGGGCAAGCCTGCAGTCTCGTGCCCAGCACCCCTTCCTTCCTATGGCTCTGGAAACTGGAAGCAGGTCCTGCTAGACACGGGCCTGGCCTGGGTCCCGAGAAAGAGCGGGGTTGCGAGCCAGCCTGTCGCTCTAGCTTCGATGGCTGTCTTGCCCGTCTGCGGTTGAACATGTTTGCTGCTCAAAATGCTCACCGCGTTCCTCTGTCCTCTTTCTTGTCGTGCACGTCTTTCTGCGACCCCTGTTCTTGGGTGTCCAGCCCCTTCTTCGCTCCCTGTTCCCTATGGGCCACTCCGTGCGTTTTTTGATCCTCTCGTTTTTGCTGTGTTTTGGACTCTGCACTGAAAACAGGCACGGGTTTTTCACCCAGCCCGTTAGTGTGCTTGGAGTCCTGGATGCCCTTCAAAGAACTTAGCCGCCTCACTATCAATAGTAAGGTCAACGCAGCAGCGGCTGCCAGGGTCGCTATGGCCCCGGCCGCTGCAGCTATGATGAATGAGAAATACATCTTTAGGAACCACCGCGACTCAGCTGGGCCGAACAGCCCACTCCAGCTCTGGTCTCGCTGCCGGCTCTGATGGTCCCTTCGGGTGTGCAGGAGACATGCTAAGACCACAGGACTTGGCTCCCAGCAGCCTGTGTCACCGGCAGGACAGAGATCCGATGCCGTTGTTCACAGAACTCGAGGCCCCCAGGCTTCCACTGCTTAGTCATCAGGTCATCGTGGGCAGAACCGCGGCCCAGCACTTCCAGTATTAGTTCCTGACATCCCAAAACTCACCTAAGACCACAGTTTGTGGATTAAGTTTTATTCACCCAGGATGTTTATGGTGCAATCATGTTTTCCCATCAAACGAAACGTTAAAAAGGCAGTTGCCCGAAACAAGTAGTCATCAGACTCCTTTCAGTTAACCAGAGGGCATAAGTACCTAGAAGTTAAACAAAACAAGACAGGCTTTGGGGAGCTACATGGTTTTTGGGTTGTAGCTCAGGCTTTTACTGCCTACAGGTCCTCTGGCAAACTCTGCAAGCCCAGGTTCAGTGTCTATTAAAATGTCATATTATTCTGGACTGTTCTTACGACTACATGCTAGGCACAGCATCAGGCCTGAGATGTCAATGCATGTAATTATGCTAAGCTGCTGTTGGATATAGGGGTGACAATTTGTCTTTACCAACAGCAACCTTGCTGTATTCCATAGGTTCTAGTATTTGTTTCTTGGAACTTCTCAGTTTAAAACCATATGGTCTACATGTTGGGGAGATGGCTCAAATTAAAGCCTTTGTCTCAAGCAAAAGCATCTGAGTTTGGATTCACCAATCCCCACAGGAAAATACAAAGTCCTTTAATGTGCTCCCATCCATAGAAACCTCAGGATATCCCTATTCTGGCCCTAACTTAGGTGTTAAGCATTACCTGTTACATACTAAGTTACATACTAAGTTACTCTAACAGAACAAAACAGTACTAACAAAGGCTGTGCTCAAAAGGTGCAGTTAAAGGGTCTTTAAACAAAGCATCTATTTAGGTTTTATTAAATAAAAGGACTTTTAGCAGATAAAAATGTTTCACTGTTGCCTATTGTGTACATTAAACATCCTATGACTAACAAGTCTATATTTTTCAAACCTGTTTTAAATGCCAGAAACCATGCTACTCAGCAAGTTTATTCAAATAACCATTGGTGCTGAAGTTTGTGTGTGTGTGGTGTGACTTACAGCAAATGAATGAAAGTTTGTGTTAGAAGCCTTAAAAAAGAAACACTACTCTGTATCATTTAAGACACCACCTGATTCAAAATGTGAATGTCAGATTTCACTTCAAGTAAAACACTCCACTGAGAATAAGCAATTTAAAAAGTGATCATAGATTAAATATTAATAGGCACATTAGTTTCCTTCTAATTAGAAAGAGTCATTGATGCCTAGTCAAGTAACTAGGCTGCTACTGAGTGTTCCACTTAGTGCAGAGGGGCGTGGTGGTTAACTTGCTACAGGACACCTAGGAGGCAGGCCTCCCAGGGATTCTCAGATGAAGGCTAACCCCAACCATGCCCCTGAGGAACTGTACTGATTGTATTAACTGATGGGGGAAGATCCAGCCCACTGTGGGCAGGACCATTCCATAGACAGGGGATCCATTACTGCCTAAGAACACAGAACATAGGCTGGTTAAGACTGTCTCCCAAGCAGAAGGTCCTGAGTTTGGATCGCAGAAAGGGCAGCTGCCTGCATTTCCTGCCCTGGTGGGTAGAGCCTGAGCCTGGGAAATCCCAGAGCAAAATCAGAAGGTAGAAGCAATCCAGGATGATTCCCACTCATGCTTGCCTCTCTACAAGCATACAGTGCCCTCTGATACACACACACACACACACACACACAGTATTTTAAAAAAGAATACAACACTTTCTGGTGTAAAAAATGCCCCAAAATGACAAGAATTGAACTAACACCCGTGAGTTCAATAACAAATGTATTTTGCCAAAGCCCAAATGTGTACATATGTGAATAAAATGCTTTGTTAGTGTTGAGAATGAATTACTGTAAGATGAGACAGACAAGAACAGTCCTTGAAAGGTTGAGGTAGGTTTCTGATTGCTCTGTCTTGCACGACGGCTACCCAACTACACAGACATTTCCCATGGTCTTTGTAACCAGGTATGGCCATGTGACTACAATCTCACCAATATGTGTATGTGAAACATGTTAACTTCTGCCTTGGTCAGAACTCTCCTCTGTCCCATTTTCCTGACAAGAGACATGCATGCACAAGTTAGAGGTGAATTTTCCCCCATTTTCACATGTGGTATGTGCGGATGCATGCATGCTTGCGCAAGGTTAATATATTGGTCATTTTCTTTGATACCATCATACATAAATATAATGAACTTGTGTTTTTCACCTGTATCAGTCCATTCCTTCCTCCCTGTGTTCCACTTGATATCTTCTTTCCAGCCAGTGTCCCTCCTGCTTTCATGTCTTTTAACATGTGTGAACCACTGGGTTTCATCTGGGACATCTATACCAGCAGGTGCCTGAGTACTTGCTGGGGCATAGGTGAATTACCAGTGAATAAGCTATTGAATAGAGAAGCTACCCTTCTCATGTCTGGCATTAGCCTTAAATAGGGAGATACACACACCTTGAGATCTTCCCTCATCCATGGTGAAATGTTGATAGGCCAACTATTGTGCAGGTCTTGTGGAAATGGACACGCTGCAGTGGACACTATCTGGCAGCCTACCCTCAGGCTCTTACATCCTTTCTACCTCTCCCACGAGGTTCCCTTAACCTTGGGATGGGGTTGATTTGATGTCCTAAACTGTTTAGAGCTGAGCACTCAAGTCTACTACCTCTGCACTTTGCCCAGCTGTGGTTTTCTACATTACACATCTTCCATTGCTAAAGGATACATCTCAGTCAAGTGAGATAGCCTCTCTACTATGTGACTGTTAAGTGTTTAGATGGCAGTTTACTATGAAATACTTATAACACTAGTTTATTTCCACTTTGGGTCTGTGAACTCCCTTTTGTGTATCTGGCTAGCTTTACAGTACCAAGCATGTGGGCCTTGAAACCAATCAGAAAGCAACTGGTTACTCCAGTACTACACATGCCACTACTTATCAAAGGTTGCCTTTTGCAACCATTTAGTTGCTACTGTAGACTGCAGCATTCCTAGCAAAGTAAGACAGTTGATTGCTTCTCTCTCCTAGCAACCTGCATTTTATCTTCTGGCACTATGAATGCCAACCAGCAGGGACAAACCTTCTATATTCATTCTCCATGTCCTGTGATCCTGGTGTGGTCTTCAGCAACAGGGTCTTACTACCAGGCTCTGGTGGGTAACACAGAGCAATGGCCTATACTATCCGGGGAGTCTCTGAGGTTTCTTGATCAACAGCTCATTAGGAGGTTATCACATACCTAGTACTGTGAAATTGAATTATCCATGTCTTCTGGTAGGAGCAGAAAAATTATTAGAAATTATGCTTTATCATCTCCCAACATTACTGCTTTTAAGACAGGGTCTGCAATCAAACCCAGCCAGTCAGCTTTGGGGATTCAGTCTGTCTGCTTTCAGAGGCCAGGATGCCATGATGACCTGACATTTCATTTGAGAAATGTCATGCTTGCCAGGACAGGATCCTATTATGCAGCTGAGCCTTCTCAGTGCTGGACCACAAGCACACACACCTAGATGGTGTCTCATACGTTGAAAGTCTAACTTGGAGGCCATATTCATTAGTTGTACAAACATGTTACTAGCACTGTTAATGTAGCTTTTTGATTCTGATATCACCCTGCATGTGTGTGGAGAGGACCTTCAGATGTGGCTTCTTTCTTACCTGCAGGATCCAGGACTGGACTCGGGTCACTGGGCTTGTGTGATAGCATTTTTACTATGTGGCTCCTTCACATAGTAAATGCTACTCACTGACATTTCCAGGAGCTCCCAGGCTGAAGAGATTCACAAAGTGTATGTCCCACCGGCTTGGTGTGCTTACTCTCCAACTGTAAGAGTAACATCATCTTGTGTACTTTTGCTTCTGGAAGGAGGTCAGCCTTTATCACCACTGAGCCCACTAAAATGGCATAGGGTTACACTTTGTGAGTCAATGACAATTAAAAATCCTTGGGAAAGACAAACGAGAAGAAGTATTTAGAAGTTCCGAGACCTGCTTATCTACTCGCTATAGAAAGGGAGCTGGAAAGAAGCAGGAGTCCCAGTGTCTAGCGCATCTAGGGCACACTAACCAAACAAGAAAAGGAGAAGCCTGGGAAATGAAGACACCCAGCCTGGTGTTACGCAACTGCTCAGAGACAAAAGGAATAAGATACCAGCAGAAACACGAATCCAGAAACCTGGAACTGGGCCTCGAGAGACACTGAGTGTCTTGGGCACAGGAAGGGGTTTGAAACTAGCATATGCTGGGAGGGGTACACACAGAGAAAGACTGACTTCCAGAGAACACCAATATTTAACAGACCCTGGAAGGAAAAGAATCCTATCTAAATTTATATTGAGGTCAACTATGAGGAATGAAGGTATAAATATTTACATAGTATTACTATCTATACAGAAAAAAACTATTTCAGAAATCCTAATTTTAGGATCCCAAAGTCTGAACTACTATTATAAAACATTAATCCAGAGTAGAAATATAAAATAATTATTTTTCAAGGTTTGTGTCATTACAAGATAGTGCTTGACAGTTTTACCCCCTCCTCTAGCCGAGCCCATGAGATGATTCTAAGATTCACCACAGGAAAAGTGTATGTAGTTTCAGTAAGCAGAAGACATTATCAGTTTGTTTATTTTCATTAGCACTTGTTTGTGGAGAATGACTTTAGCAGATTAAATAAAGACAAATTAAAAGAATGAAGTTCTTAGAATATGATTTTAAGCATTATTTGGGGAAAATTTTAGCGCAAGGAGAATAATTTGGTACCTTTAAGCCAGTTCCATTTCAACAAAAACTTTACTATATTCTACTTACTAGGTAAAGTTGGTGTTGGGGGGGAACATTTGAAACAGTTTTGAACTTGCTTTATTATCAATACACAATACAAAAACAAATTTGAAGAGATATGTCATGCTCCCAGATATAATCATACTAATAATACTATTTAAAGAGCAACATATAAACCACTTTTATATCTTTTATTTTTCAAATAGCTTTGTAGTGACATTAAGTCATTATCAACTTTTAATGATCATATGCTCTGCCTTATCAAAAGCTGTGCAATACTGTAAGTACCAGACACAGTGTTAACAGCACATGAAGAGATGGTGCAGAAGAAAGCTCATCTGTACCTAAGGAGATGACAATGGTAACTCTTGATATGCTCTTAAGAAGTATTGCTATAGCATGTGATTTTGGAAAGATGGGATGACAGGTATATTAAACAGCAATTTGAAGAAGACACTTTCATTTCTTTTATTTCAGCATTATGTAATTTTCATCAGAAATATAAAAATTTTGTAACAGAAACAACATATACTACCTAAAAAATAAAAGGTCTTATTAAATGATTGAGTGTAAGTAGGAAGAAAATACATATTTACCTAACGCTTAGTATGTGGATCCCTGACAAAAGCCTTTGTTACAGAATTAGCACTTTAAAAACACTGACAGTAGTAACACACTATATCAAAGTATATACAGATGGCAGCTATGTATTTTTCCAAACTAAAGGCATGCACTTCTACTTTAATCTCCAGAGGAGCTGCCTGCAATATCGATATTAAGGAATGCTTTGAATTTGTCATACAACACCAACACCAAAGCACCCCCTGTGCCTCGAAGTATGTTGGAGAATGCACCACGAAAAAATGCAGCAATTCCCTCATGCTGGTAGATTTTCAAAAAGCAGTCTATGGTTCCTTTGTATTGCCGGTCAGACTCACCACTCTATTTTAAAAAAGAAATAATTTTTATTATTTTCTTATCTTTTAAAACAGTTCCTATCAGCAGTAAAAACAAGTAAAAATACTGCTGCTAGACATATATTAAATAGTGGTTTAATGTTCATACTTCTGAAAATGGACCATATTGGAAGTTCAGCAAATGTGAAAGAATAAAGTCACACAGATCATAGTTTACAACCTACCACACTGTAGTTAGGTAAAGAATTGTGTACAATTTCTGGGTATCATGCTTGAAGGAAAAGAAGAACAGCCCCACAATGATCAGAAAAAGCAAGGGAGCATAGCATACATGCAGATGATTGGGAATTCCAGGGAGCAAAGTACAGAAAACTTCAACAAAATTACTTTTAAAACTCAAAAGAAGTGCTGGAGAGATGGCTCAGGGGTTAAAACTCTGCCTTGCAAGCAGAAGGTCCTGAGTTTGGATCTAAGGCCTCTCAGGTAAAAAAACACCAGGCAGAAATAGCAAAGGCCTGCATTCTGACTATGGTGGGCGGAGCCTGGGAAATCCCATAGAGAAGCAAAAAGGAGATAGAAGCAATTCAGAATGATTTCCAAAGTTACCCTTGGTTCTCCACAGGGACACACACTGTCCTCTGATACACACATGCATACATGCATGCACACACAAATAAATATCTAAAAAACTCAAAAGAAATGGGCAACAAGGTCTAAGAAAAGTATATTTTACCACTATAATTATAAATACCCTGGACAATACTGTAATTGTTAAAGAAATTCAGTTGTTTCAGCTTACCAAAAGGAAAGTCACATGTCTAGATGGAGCAACATGCTAGATATACACAGTATTTCTGATCACCTTATCTGTATCCCTGGATCCTCAGAACATTTCTATTAAATTATCGTGTATCTTCAATACTAGATCACGATTTCATGTGCAGATTCTATTTTGTGTTACTAGAACTTAGAAAAACCTTTCAAATGTTTAATGAAGGTCTTACTGTGATAAGTAGTAGCAGAGGTAGAATGTATCAAAATATTGGCCTAAGAGTCACAATTAAGGAATAAGTTATTAGTAAATATGCTTACATGCATGAAGTTCAAAATACAAGCTAACAAATGGTGGTCAGCTGGGCTGGCTTAAGGAGACTCACTCATCAGTGTCTACCACCCATCCAAACACATTACAATGCGAGCGAGAGGAATATAGAGCATGTCTACTCTCGTGGCACATGAAGCAGCTCTGCTGGCCTGTGGCTACTTTGGAGTGGGAAAGAATATATGACAAATGTAGTACCATTAAACAGACAAATGACGCATGTCTCTCAGCTAAAATTTCTTTGAAACTGGAATAAATTATATTACCAGACTGGAGATACTGGAAGAGTCAATAAATGTACAAGGAAATATACATTACCTGCATCATCATTCGTCTTCTCACTGTGTCAAAGGGATAGGAAAGTATTCCAGAGCATGTGGTCACAATTTGAGCAATGATAAAGGAGACAAGGAAAGGGGTTTCTTTGGGTTTTGGCAATAAGCCCTAGAAGAAAAAAGAACCAAGTAAAGTGATTTTTCAAAATTTCTGAAAATTCTTAATTCAAATGATGCTTTATAAATATATGAAGAAGATGAAACAGTATTTAAAATGCAGTGAAAACCAGCTGCTAGTGAGGAAGGCTCTCAGTGGTAATATGCTTGGTGTGCAGCCCTGGGCCTGACTCCAAGTCACCACAAAATAAACATGAATTCACCACAGCAGGTGTACAAAAAAGTGGATGACACCACAGCAACACTTCAAAAGACACATGCAGCAAAAGAGCATTATGTGCTACTGAGAGATCTGCTATTAACAGTGCCTAAAATTAGGAATGACCAAAAAATTCCTCCTCATATAGTTGAAGAAAATGAAAGATGCTATTATACAGATAATATGTGATGAATAGCTTTAAATTTCAAAGCTGGGGAATAACACTCATTGAATTTCACATCCACTGCAGGAGGAAATGGGAAAGTTTTCTGACACATAAATATACTTGAGGAGATGCTGTTATTTCCAGTAATGTATCAGTTATAAAATATACTAAAAATCAGAGTCTAGACCAAAATGAAAAATTATATTCAGCATATTCATACTGATGATGGAATAAGATAATAAGAGTATAAATAAAAATTTCCTTGTTTTAATCTTTTAAATAATGAGATTGAATTGCTTCCTTTAGGAGATACTTTGCTTGAAAGATTAAGCACAAAGACTTTTTTGCTTGTCATTTAGTAAGTAAATTTCCTAACCATTCCTAGGCTATTTAAAATCCAGAGGATGCCAAACTATTACAAAACATTTAAGTACTTCACATTCCTAGAACTAAATAATTTCTCCAACAGTAGTCGATGCTGCACTCTCCAGTGCTGTGCAGAAGGGCTACTGTGATCTGAAATGAAAAGGCCCATGGTGAAGCAGCCTGCAGAATGCAGCAGAACTGGTGGGATCCAGCGGATGATGCGGCTACCGTGGAGTTAACTCAACCTTCCCCATTTCCCACAGCAACAGTGATTATTTGCATACAAACAATGATAATCAGAAAATCTGCTAGAACACGTCTTTCTACATGCTGAAAATTTGATTAGCATGTAAACCCAACTAGTGCTTCTCATTTAAAACATGATATACAACGCAAGCACCTCAAATGTGTGACATTTGATGCTTACATAAGGTCAGCCACCATACGGAGAAACTAGAGCTATAATTAAATAAAATTCCCTCTTTTTAATGTATCATTTAACATGTGTGATTAAAAACAATGTAGCTTTTGAGCACACTAATTAGAACAAAAAATAAATAAAACCTATGTGAAGACCCCAAGTTACCTTAACAGTATCATAAGCTCCAAAGTAAGAGGCTCGGTAAACAATGATGCCTTGGACGGAAACTCCGAAGCCTTGGTAAAGGCCAATAATTCCATCAGATTTTGCTATTTTCATGATACAGTCACCTAAGCCCTTGAACTGCCGTTCTTCAGGACCTAAAAGAAAGTCATTAAAAATCATCAGTAACATTTTCTATCAAATAAACACCATAATCAAAGTTAGACTTTTGCAATGAGAACTTCTACCAATAATAGATCTACACACAATAGCCAACATTCAACATTCCTCCAAGGACTAATTAGATTCTTAAGATGAAACAACTGCTCCCAGAGGGTCTCAAAGGCAGGTTCTGAACAAGGAAGAGGAAAAGTCACCACTTATGACTTTATCCACTGAAGAACCACATATAGTGCAGCAGAAAGCTGACTCCCTTACCAACACAGGCACCCCAAAGTAAGTCATATGATGCACATAAGCAGAAGGATGGGGTGAGGTGGGGGGTTTGAAATGGATGAAGGGAGGAAGAGTGGGAGAGGAGGGAGGTGGGTGGGGGAGGGGATCAGGATGAAAACATAAACCCATCTTGCTTGTAAATAGAACAGGGGGATAGAATTGGGAGTTCAAAGTGTGAAAGTATCATAAATTCATTGTATTCATGCACGAAACTGAAAGAATAAAAGATATAGACACACTGAATTTTACAAGTGAAAATCATCTGTACTCTCTAACTTTATAAAAAGAATTTTTCTTATAAACAGAATTTTTCATGATTATAAAAAGTTATTTATTTATTTATTTATTTGGTCTGTGTGTATCTCAGAGGGCACTGTGTGTACCTGTGGAAGCCCAAGGGTGACTTTGGGAATCACTCTGGATCGCTTCTACCTCCTATTTGCTTTGCTCTGGTTTCCCAGGCTCTGCCTTCAAATGCAGACCACTGCCATTTCTGCCTAGAGTTTTTATGTGGGATCTGGTGTCATAATTAGACACAGATGTCAACCTGATAGTTGAGGGGTTGAGCTCTGGGCACATTTGTAGAGAATTAACAGTTGGATTAAGCCCAGAGCAAACCTGCAGGAGACTGTATTGTCGATGGGACAGATCCAGCCCATGGCTGGTGGGACTAGGCCCTGGACAGGTGAATAAAATACAGAAAGAGGGTTGAAGTTGGCATCCTTTTGTGTACTTGGCCTGTATACATGCTGGCCTGGCAAGTAAGGATTGCCCAGGTAAGAATGTGGGTAGGCAGGATCCAAGAAGAAAAGGAAACCTGCTGTCTCTGTGCTCCACCCTCCTGTTAGAATGCCCTCTTCTTTTCTCTATTAAGGACAAAAAATAGTTACTTTAGGCATAATGAATCTACACATTTGGTTCAGAATGAAATATGTACACTTAGGTAAAAATATTGATCTACACCATGTTCAAAATGAAGAGTTAAGACTTTTAAAATGTCATACCTTTTCCAATATCAACTCCTAATCGAGTTCTGGCAAAATCTAGTGGATATACCACACATAAGGATGTCGCTCCAGCAGCTCCACCAGAAGCCAGGTTTGCCAAAAACCACCTCCAGAACTGAAATGCAAGTGAAATCTTTAGTAATAAACTGGTCTCTGATTAAAATATTTGGTAAACTCATTTCACAAATATAAAAAAACTCTAAATTTACCCATGATATTATACTCTTCCTCCCCTCCTCCACATTCACCTTTCCCCTCCTCTCAGTCTCCATACTAAGTCTGGACCCAGAGGCTGATGCATACTATGCCAGATTGGTATTACTGGGCAGTGCTTCTAACCCCTGGCCTCTGCCTCTCACTGGGAAATCTGGGAGATGCAATGTAGATGCCCACATATTAAGTTCCTGGATATTTTAATATCCTCCAATAAAAAGCAGTCTGCTAGCGAGGGACACCATAAGATGCCAGCACTTTAGATGAAACACAGATTTCGTAATGTTACTGTTTTCTCTCGAGAAAACCTTTGCACATTTCTGAAGCATCCCTGATTAAAACTCTGGCTACAGAAAGGTAAGAAGGCACTGCTGTAACCAATGCTGAACAAGGTTAAAAAAAAAAAAAAACACAGGTAAGGAGAGGTGAACAAGAAAGAGTAAATCACACTGAAGCTCCCTGTGAAGTGCAGCACAAAGGTTTATGAAAGGATCCTAAACTAAGTTCTGCTGTATCAGATGTAACAGGCTTATTCTTGTTCTTGTTTTGGGATGGGGGTGGCAGAACTTTTTAATTTAACCCTCATTTACCTTTTAATTTTAGTGATATTAAATTTTAATAGTTAAACAATTATCCATATCTTCAGATGCTTACATGAAGATGGGTAGGCACTATATTGCAGTTGGGTGGCATGTAAGGTAAACAATACTGGCCTAATTGTTCATACAGTCTACTAATCAAATATAATTCTTGTCAATGTACAGCTAAAATGATTTTCCTCCAAAGCTCTTCAACATAAAAGGGTCATGGGAAAAGAAATATCTAAATTAGAGCTGTTATATAAAATGCAGGGTAAAAGGACACTATAAACATTAAATACCATTAAGGCGAGTAATACACTAATGAAATTCAGATTGTTGCTATCTTTTATCAGTCAATGCTAATAATAATTTTAAATCTCAGAATTTCCTAGGAATTTTAAAATATTATTTATAAATTCTATTTGTTTATAAATTCTAATTTATCTAATATTAGCCTGAAATGTCCTTCCTACTATTTTCAAAGACAATGCTATTGTTTCATGCTTTAATTTCTATTCATGAAATCTCATATCTGCCCATAAAACTGTATGTACAGTCATATTCTATACTAAAAATATACCATATGGCACAGGTCAATTACAGGATCAATGTGTCAACGTTTCATTTTTCAGATAACATTTAAAACTATTTTTTTACTTTATGCCTATTTATAATATTACCCCAATTATAAACTTGGGGGGGGTCTAGAAATATTTTAAATCAGATAAAATCAGAAAATTTTATTTAGCATCTTGATATAATTCACATTTCATACAACTCATCCTTTGAATGATTCAACAAACAGATTCAGAGTTTTATAACCATTACCAAGTTTTAAAACATTTTTATCACTCTGAAGAAAGTCTATACCTATTTGAAGTCATCTGCACTCTCCCTACTTCCTGAAGCATGATTGTAATGATCTTTCTTACAGACTCCTTGACTGTGGATGTTTCATGAATGAAGTAACACAGTACATAGACCTTTTCATGTACCTATGCCTTTATGGTTCTTTCATGTTGCAATATCTATTACTATATCCCGTTTAACTGCCGATTAGATTATTGTATGGATAAGTCCACTTTCTTTACCCATTAATTAGCTGTTTCCAGAGGAAGAGGAGCAAGAATGAGACTAGTATTAGCTGGGTGTGTTTGCACACTTATAATTCTAGCACTTGGTAAAACAAGGCAAGAATATCATGAGTTCAAAGCCAGCTTGAATGAGCCAGAATGACTCTCAAGAAATTCAACCACTCTTATCCAAAATTCATTTAGCTGTTTTCTTGCATCTTTTACAATTTTTATAAACATTTCCCCTTTTGTTTAGGTCGGTTATTAAAGTTTTATAAATTTTCTTTGCTGGTGTTGTATTTGCCTATTTGCCACCATAGCCTTTCATTTCTTTATGCATCTGCTATCTTATTACATAACTCCAGATTGCCTGGAACTAGCTAAGAAGACCAGATTGGTCTTGAATTTGGGGCCATCTTTAAGCCTCTGCCTTCTGGGATTGCAGGTATGTGCATTATGCTCAGGTTTATTGTGTTTCTTAAGGAGCAAATCTTTTTTTGTAACAAATTACAGTCTTAACACCGTCTATGGGATGTTAGTATTTTCCCAAGATGGCAGGATTTGACCCAAGTCATGTGGCTGCTGTGGTGTCAAAGAAGACTGCAGGTGGCAGGTGTCTTCCCAGGAACTCCAGTATGACCTGGTCTAGCCCGTATGGACTGGGCTGTCTCCAAAACCTTAGTCTATGGGGCTGCTGCTGTGAAGAGGGTTTCCTCTACGGTCCACACCTGCTACTGTCTGCCAGACGTGTCTTCCTCTGTCCAGCTCCTGCTGGATTCCACATTGCATTATTAAGCAGGCAGCATTGCCGAAGTCTACAACTGAGGAGGAGGAGCATGGGAATCAAATTACAGTGCTTCAGGACCAGTAAGTGAAACCAAGATCTTTTGATCTATCTTGGGTGGATCAGACAGGTTTGCTGCCCAGGTTTCTGGTTGGGCAAGTTTGCTTTCTGTCACTGAAAATTAATGAACATAATTTGTTTTCTGTATTTTACTGAATTTTTCTCTTGCAGTTCAAATGTGCACATGAAACATTCTTACTTTTCCTTTACCTCTTCTCTTACTCCATCCTACCTATCCCCCTCCTTACAAGTTTTCCTCTCGTAAGTTACATTCTTTTGTTTTGTGTCTCACTGTGTTTAACCAGGGTCTTTTGTTACCCTAGGCTGGGGCCTATCTTTTGGAATATAGTTGACTTCCTGGTGGGTGCACAACTGGACATTTTTTTACTTCCCCTTTCCCCAGGCAATCTGCTGCCTCTTGTTCACCACTACTCTGTAGGATTCCGTAGGCGCTTCTCTGTTCATAGCTAACAACTAAGTTCACAAGAAACTTAGTTTCCAGTAACCACTTCTGATGAGGGTTCATGAATATGTGGTTTTCAAACGATGGTATTTCTCAACTCCTGTCCTAGTCTTCAGGCCCTTTTATTCATCCCACCTCCTCTTCTGTAAAGGTCCCTGAACCTTCAAAGGCAGTATACATCCTATGCTGAGGAATGATCCTCTATTCCTGGTTCTAACACTTGCTACAATCATGTTCTCTTCATTCCTCTATGCTCATGTCAATGAGAGGCCCCCATCTGCTGAAGGCTGAGGTCTCCCTCTACTGAAGGCGGAGGGCAGTCTGTACTCTGCTTCCCCTTTCGTGATCCTTAAGGGGCCAACAACTATTGGAAACAAAAGTGGAGAATGCATTAATCACAATGTTTAAAGACTTTAGAAGGCAGTTTGATACCATAACCACCGAGCAAAACCATAGTGATAGGTTCTCTCCTAGGACTTTTGATACTGTCATATCCATGAATTCTTAGCATGAATTACAGTACTAGATATGAGTTCCTTCCTGTGAAACACGTCTTGAAGCCAGCTGCAAAGCAGCTGATCACCCCCACAGCATTCATGCCACTATTGCACCAGTGAGCATGTCTTGTCAGGTTTCTTGTTAACATATAGGATTAACACTTGAGTAAAACCACTGATGGAATTTAATCTGAATCCTTCAACTGTAATAAACTGAGTATGAGACGAGCTGTAGCTTGGTGGCAGAATGCTTGCCCAGCATGCAGAAGAGCTCAATTCCAAGTATCACAAAAAAGTATGACGACGAGTATTAATTTACTGCTGACAACATGCCTGACTCAGTTTCAGTTCATGGCTCTGTTGTTTCTTTGTGGGGCAGAGCATCACAGAGAGCATGTAGCACAGCAGAGCTGCTCACTGCATGGCAGCTAGAAAGCAGCAAGAGGGATACAAAGAGGTCAGGGAAATTTTATTAATCAGAGACATGCCCCTAGAGAACTACTTCCTCCAACCAGGCCTCACTTAATAATAACCTACTAAATACAAAATCCTTAGTAGGTATAATGATTATTCTTGTGTGTTGCTGTGAGGAACACCCAAAGTCAAACAACTTAATGGGAGAAAAGAGATATTTATCAAGCTTATAGTTTCAGAGGGGAGATATGGCAGACACAGGATGGCTGTTGGTTGAAGCTGGAGACAGGCCAAATCACTACAAACATCTTGGAGGCTGAGAACTGTAAGACTGCTTGCTGCAAAGGCAGACTTCTCCAGGAGTAGGTAGGACTAATCTACCTGAAGGCCCACTCCCTGTGACCATCTTCCTCCAGGAAGGCCCCACCTCTCAAAGGTGCCATGACCTTCCCAAACACATGAGACTGTATTCAAACTATGACACTCCACCCCTGACCCCCATAGACTCATTGCCATCTCATTATGCAAATCATACTCAGTCCAACTTTAAAGGTTTTCACAGACTACATCAATAGTCCCAACACAGTCTGAAAATCCAAAGTCTCCTATAAAATCAAAAGACAAGTTACATACTTCCAACATACAATGGCACAGAATAAATTATTTCCATTTTAAAAGGGACAAATGGGGGCATAACCAGGAAAGATCGGTCCATAACAAGACTGAAAACAAGCAAGACGAACTCCAAATCTTGTAGCTTCAAGTCCAACAGGTGAACCTCTAGTTGAAACTATCTCAGTTCCAAAGGGCTTCAGTTCTACTCCTCTAATGCAACTGCACATAGAACACATCACTCTCTTGGGCTGACTCCTCCCAGGGTATACTACTCTCCTTGGCGGATGTCCCATATTTGTTTCTGGGATCTCTGAACATCTTTACTTCTCTCTGGCAATCCAGGCTTTCACTCTACAACACAAACTGCCCTTCTTGGAGGCCTCTAAACTACAGGCTTTCTGCCACATGCTGCCTGGATTCTATCATTCTCTAAAACCATGGAGGAAGAATCCACAACCTCCTCCCTTATATCTTTGATGGCTCTAAAACCAGAATCATGTAGACAACTTGGCCAAGATTTGCTGTTGCCTTAGGTAAGAGACTAGTCCTCTCAAATCACAGCTGATTCAGTTTCTTTGTGCTGACAGAAAAACATCTCTCTTGGGTGATTGCTTAGGGGGAAAACAGACCCTTGCTTTGGAATTCTACCCTTTAGCTCATTCCTTACAAAAGAATTTGCATTCGTATGGGTGAGAGCCTTCTCTGAGAATCCTGCCCTCAAGGTAGGGCCTCTCTTATCTAAATTGAGAACAGGTTTTGATTTACTAATGAAGCTCATCTCTTAACAGCCTCAGCATTTTGTTCTCTGCTTCTTCTAGGTTTAACTCTTTAAGTTTGCCATTGCATTTTCATCATCAGATCTTAGTTTTTGCTTCTTTCTGCCCGATTCCTTGCTTTTTCATAACTCTGAAGGCAACTAAAAAGTAGCCATATCACATTGTTTAGACTATATTGCTTTGAAAAGCACTCTAGTTTAACTTCAAGCAAGCTCTCATGACAAGAGCAAAACTTCAATAAACTCTCTGCCAACATATGGATCCATTTGTCACTTGCAGTTCCAAACACTCTCTATGCAAAGACTTTCCCAAGCACAAAGTTCTTCGTATTTCTTCCAACAAACAGTTCCAAAAGCACACTAGCCACATCACAGCATTGGCCATACTACTGAGTACTAATTTCTCTCAGCTTCACGTTTTGGTACCATATTCTCTTATTCTCACACAGCAACACCCTACTTCTCTGATACCTATTTCTCTCAACTTCAAAACACTACATTGTGGATGCTCTTAATCTCACAGCAATACCTCACTCCCAGAACCAATTTCTGTAACAGTTACTCTTGTGTGTTGTTGTGAGAGAATACTCAAAGTGTGTTGTTGTGACAGAATACTCAAAGTTAAACAACTTAATGGCAGGAAAGAGAGATTAGATTCAGCTTATGGTTCCAGAGAGGGGATACAATCTTTCATGGCGGACACAGTATGACTGTTGGCCAAAGCTGGAGGAGGCTATAATCTTGCCAAACACATAAGACTGTGTGGGACACATTTCAAACCATGACAATAGGTTAAACTACTAATGAAGTTAGGGCTCTATGGTCCAATGATCTCACTAATGTCACCATCTGGATACTGGGTTTTTAACACTTGAGTTTTGGGGAAAGAAGCATGGGTTGGGGACTTCATAGTCAAATCACAATTCAGCTGTTCTGAGACCTGTGAATCCTTATAGTAACTCATTTAACCTGAGGTGGGAAGGATCAATGACACAGGTAAGAAGAAAGAGTCCAAGTAAAAGGAAGTATACATTATTAGAGTTGCTAGCGAAACAAATAAACAAAAAATAGGATCCTTTATGGAATAAAGTACAATATTATGCCAAGTTTTTTTACATGAGTTTTTTAAAATCTCAATAAAATCAAGAGTTAAAAATTGTGGACTACTTTCAGAAGTGAAAACTCTTTTGAGTAGAAAAGTGCAGTGACTTTTAAAACACAAAGCTCTGATTACTGATGGTCATTTGCTGGCTGACTGGGAGACCATTTCCTTGGTGGTGTAGCCACTATGAAGTCCCATGCTCCAGTTCTGACTATGCTCACTGGGACACATACATGCACTCACACAAGCACAGGAGTAGGAGGAAACTTTTGGAAACAGGAGGCTCAGCAAAATAGGAGAAGGATGGAGGAGAAAAATGGAGGAGGAAAAAGGAGGAGAGAAAAGAGTCCAAGTAAAAGGACGTATACATTATTAGAGTTGCTAGCAAAACATAAACAAAAAACAGGATCCTTTGTGGAATAAAGTACAGAATTATGCCCTTTTTTTACATGAATTTTTTTTAATTTATTTATTCAATTGTGTGTGTATGCGCATGTGTCTGTGTGTGTGTGTATGTGTGTGTGTGTAGAACCACGGGCGAATTCGGGAACCACCATGGACACCTCCAACTCCTCCTTGTTTACTCTGCGCGGGATTCACAGGCTCCGCCCTACCAGGACCAGAAACGCAGGCCGCCCCCGCTTCCGCCCGGCGTCTATACGTGGGGTCTAGGATCCGAACTCAGGACCTTCTGCCTGCAAGGCAGAGGTTTAACTCCTGAGCTACCTCTCCAGCCCATACATGAATTTTTTTAAGCCTCAATAAAATCAAGAGTACCACTCAGGTACTCAGACTTGCACAGCAAGTACAGCAAGTACCCAAAGCTTTCTCTACAGGACCCCCACATGAGAATAATTGACTGAAATTCTCATGTTCCTGTTTTGTTTGACCCAGTCTTTTCATATAATTTAATCTTGGATAAACAGATCTTTAGCCATAAATAATTTACTTCTTTAAATTTAAATAAATTACCCCAAAGGTAGGAAATACTTCTCAATTTTTCTGCATTTATAAAAAGCAGTAGTTAAAAGATATACATTAAATACTTACTCATAAATGATGCCTTGAGACAGATAAAATCTTAATTGCTAAAATCAGCGAAATCTGTTTAGTTTAACCATTTTTTACCCACTCTGTAACTTATGTTCCATTTTTTATTTTTAAAAAGTATGCTCCCATTTTCATGCATGTGTGCCTGTGTCTGTGTGTGTGTGAGTGCCTGTATGTGTCTGTCTGTGTGTGTGTGTGTGTGTGTGTGTGTGTGTGTGTGTGTGTGAAGGCCTGGGACTGATGTCAGGAATCATACCCTGGGTCCCTAATTAAACTCAAAGCTTTGCCAGCTTGCCATGAAGACTCCCAAGCTCCACCTTTCTGAGCGAGAATTACAAGACAATCATCATTCATCTAGCATTTTAAGTGAGATCAAGGGATCTGAACTCTGGCCTTGCTTGCTTGTGTGGCAAGCACTTTAACTCCGAGGAATCTCTCCAGCTCTTTAAAATATCTTTATCGCCAATACAACTCCTTCTCTCCAAATAAATCATTATAGGAAAGACAAATGCAACTATTTTTTAGAAAAAAAGTTATTCCGAAATGTAATTACCTGTTTTTCTTTATTAACTCCAGCCATGAATAGTTGTTTGTATTTGTCCTTGAAAGCGAAGTTTAAAGCTTGTGTTGGAAAATATCGAATAACATTTGCCAAATTGCCACGCCAATAACTCAAGAAACCTATGGAAAGAAACATAAGCCTACATTGTGTTATTGTTTCTCATAAGAAAATTTGTGTTTTCTAAAATATTAATGTAATTAGTATTTTAATTCCTAAAATACTAATAAAATATTTCTAGTGAATAAAAAAGCAGTGTTTACACTATGTGATCCATTCCAAATTTGTTAATTTGCTTAAAATAAGCTTTCAAAACCTAAAATCCTATCTAAAGCATCAGCTGAAAAAGGGAATCTTAATAGTATATAAAAACAGGGCTCACTAGTATTTGTCCGAAGCTCGTAGTTAGGACTTCATCTTAAACCTGGATGCACAATTCCTACAGTAACAAAACTGTTAACAGTGAGTCAATTAAAATGGAAATGGATAAAACAATATCCTCTTGTTGTATGCTCTGAACTATTCAGAATAAGGGGTTGAAATTTAGAAGAAAAAGATTCCTTTTTGTTCAAAATAATCTCTGGGTCTGCTGAAGCAGATAGTTTTCTCACCTCATTTCTTCATGAACTATCCAACCTCATGATTTAGCCATTGTGAAACTAATTACCAGCTGTCTTTGAATTCTAGAGCCCCCCTAGCACATGGCAGCATAACTTTCCTGCAGTTTGGCTGTATGTGTAAAATGGTAAGCTGTCAAAGGCACTCACTGGATTACTCTAAATAGGTTATCTCCAGTCCTGGCTTGGAGACTATCCCAAACCAACTCTTTTAAAAATGAAGATTAAAATAAAGTAGTTTCTAATTGTATTTCCTAAAGTAAAATGCTGATTCATTCTAGACTTGAATATGGGAAAATTGAAAATTAAAATCACAATTGCTTTATGTGGATTAAAATGACTATTAAAAATATAAAAGTGTTGGTAAAAGTAGAAAAAAGGAACCACTGTGCAGTATATGAGATTCTTTCAGAAACTAAAAAAATAACTATCATATGATCCAGCAAACCCAATACGAAGGAACTAAAATCACAAAGAGATACTTGCGTAGCATTATTCACAACTGTCAATACAGAGGATCAATAGATAAAGTTTAAGTGTGATATGCACAATGGACCACCGTGTCTAACAAAAGTCCTGCCATTTGCAGTAACACTTAAGAATCCAAGGACAGAATGTTAAGAGAATTAGCAAGGAACAGAAAGCCAAGTATGATATTACTTAAATGTGCAATCTAGAAAAGCCCAACAGGAGCAGAGGGTAGCATGGTGGCACCCAAGGCTGGATGGGGGTGGGGAGAATGGAAGAGAGATGGAAATAGGGAGTAGTATGAATTATTGTGTTCATAGGATGAATAAGTTCTGGATATCTGTAAGAATGTATGAACTTTTCATTTGTAACAAATCAAGTGGTCAGGTTCCTTGAACAAAAAATGGGTACAAATGGACATCGCGGGGTATATATCTGTCATCCCAATGCTTGGTTGGTACAGGCAGGAGGATCACAAATTTGATGTCAGTTTGAGTTATATGAGAAGATCCTGTCCCATCCCTAAATTTTTAAAAAAGTAGATTAAAAACAGCAATTATCTGTTAAGTACATGACTTAATTAAGAAATAAAAACTTCAAAATTTAAGAAGAGTAAAATAACCTACTTTGAATTAAAATCTAGGAAAATAGCAACTAAAATGTAATCAAGAAAATGAGAAAAATACACTAGAGTGTTTATTACCCAACATACTGTTTGCTCATATTTCCATAGATAGTCTAAACTAGAAGGTTCCCGGTATCCTGGTGGTATGTTTATCAATTTGAAAAAACAAAAGAATGAGTAATACATACTTTTAAAAGACATATATATTATCTATTATTTACAATTGTTAAAATATCCAAATATAAGTAAAAGGGAAAGAAAAAGAATTTTGAAAACAAACCAAAACTCCCAGGAAGATGCAGTGGATAAGGTTGCCAGTGTGCAAATCTGATGACCTGTGCTTGGTTCCAGAGACTGCAAGGTGCAAGGAAAGAGCCTACGTGGGAAAACTGTCCTCTGACTACAGAGAGCACTCCTCTGTCCCCAACCCCCTCCTCTCAAATATTTTTTTAAAAAGTAGAAACTATTCTATTTCATATTTTGTCAACCCACTATTCAGTGTAAGTTTCATTTCTGGTAGGGTATATGAATTTATACTTTAAGTCCTCTTGTCTCAGGTCTGATTATCACTGTTTCTATGTTGAGTGCAATTCTCAAGAGTAAATGAATGACTCAGCTGTGCCATTTTCTGAGGTTCCTTTGATGCTAGTATTAGTTCTGATTTATTTTCAAAGTTTTGCATCCTTTGATGCTAGTATTAGTTCTGATTTATTTTCAAAGTTTTGCAGCATTTGAGAGTTTAATTAGAACCTGGTAATAGAATTCATAGCATATCCAAGGTATTTCTTTCCAGCACAGGCACAGTTCATGCATTTTCACACTGGTTGAGTAACAGATGGCACAATGCCCAAATCCCTCAAGACTGAGGAGTGGAAGAGGGCATTTTTTTATGCAAATAATTTTTCTCTTCCCTGTTCTGGCTAAAACTGTAAATAAATCCACTTGCCTTTATTGAGACTAACCAATAATATATAAATTCAATTAACTGGTAAATACAAAATACATGTTCATTACATAATTAATTGAGGAAGGCTATCTGTCCTCTCCTTTACCATCTGCAACAAATGCTCTCTTTGCAAGCTGATCTTGTCATGTGGTATATAACAAGCACTCTTCTTACAGGCTGACCCTGCCCTATGATATACAATGACATGTGGCATAGGTGCCAGTCCCAATACATGAGTATCAGCAAAATTTTTTCACATCCTTTAAATGTGTAAACTAAATGCATTTTTCTCACACTTCAAAACAATGTTCATGAAGATGAGCCATATACTAAGCAGCCTCACTGTTCTACCCTTCAGAAACAAAGGTTTAGGAAAGTTCAGATGACAGCTAATAAACTCATTCCTAAGAACTCCTAAGAAATGAGTTCTTATAGGCTCTTAAAAATTAGGCTATGCTTTTAGAAACAAAAGAACATGGACAATTAAAAAAGGCTTTTATGTAAGAAAAATCTTAGAGGAGAGAGAACAGGAATAGGACGGAGTACGGAGTGTAATTAGTCTCTAGGAAGCAACCACCTGCTAGTTTCTAGCCCCTAACCTCCACTACCCTCCATGACAGGGAGCACACGCCCACCACGGTAAACCAGTCTAAACAATTGTAGACAGGAGAAAACCGATAGTAGACAGGATCAGTTATCTCAATACTTATCACAAACACCTGAAAGTAAACTTCCATTTAAACACATCTTTATGTTTTGATAGTAGAGGATCTCAGACAGGAAGTACTGCAATGAGACTTGTCCTTATCAGACCTGTACATTGACTGACATACCAACATGCCCCCATAGACTAGTGAGACTCTCAGGAGAAACAATTAATGCAGAGGGAACCTTAGGGGCTACAGATACACAGGTAAAGGTAGAATAACCCTATCAGTGGATCTACCTGAGGAAGATCCACAATCTGCTACAGAGGCCTGAACCCCCACAAGAGCAGATAGGGAATCCTGGGGCCCACAGAAGTAGACAGACCAGAGGATCGGAAGGAGAGAGATGGATGACAAAGAAAGGGGAAGGCAAGAGAGGAAAAAGGAAGAGAGGGAGGTGGGAGGGAGAGAAGCAGGGACAACTAGTCATTATGCTTGTAAAACTAGAAAAAAAATTTAAAGTACATTGAAAGAAAATTAGTTTTGTAAAAAATTATCCTAAATTATTAAAAATAAGGCTATTCTTTTTAAAAGGGTATCCTTATATTACATAATCTTTTTAATTAAAATTATTTGCACATGCATACTTTACTCATTGAAAAAATATCAAAAAACATTAAGAGATTTGAACAGCAGAATGCTTTTACTTAACAGTCTATATTTCCTATTACATGCAAAATTTGGTATCAAAATAAAGAAAACAGAGCTGATAAAATCAATAAAGTAAATCTTCTAAAAATAGCACTAATTATACATACAGAAGCAGTACAAAGCTTAGTGTCCAAGATCTCTTCTAGAGATGAAAAGAGATTGAAGAGGAAGGTGCTGAAAGAACATCTACTGTGTTTGCTTTATTCTCATTACATGTTGCCTGTAAACATCAGCAAGAGAACATATAAAAAATGAAACTAGGACACTTAAGATGAGTATGATTTCAAAAATGAGACTGAAGGCAAATTCCAAAAAACATTAAGTGTGTCTGGTAAAATTCCATAATGATTTAATATTGTGGTTGTCAATTCTTGCTATGCAACATCTCCACTGCACAAATAGTTCACAATAGTTCCTGTTTTAGCTTTGTTTTCTGGTCACTATGATAAATACCCAGACAAAAGCAACCTAAAGGGTTATTTGATCACAATTCCAGGTCAGTTTTTCATGGCAGGGAAGCCACAGTGGCAAAAGCTTGAGGGAGCTGGTCACACCCCTCAGTGAGCAATGCAGGACAAGAACCAGCGCATGCATACTTGCTAGCGCTCCATTCTCATTCTCACGCTGGACCCTACTTACAAATGGAATGGTCCCGCCCACAAAGAGAGGCTCTTCCCACCTAAATTAAAGCAACCAAGGCTGTCTCCTACAGGTGGGAAGCTCAAAAAAGACTGGTCAACACCCGTTCCTCTGCTGACCAGAAACAAGTCAAAGACAATGACCACTTCCACATTGAAAAAAAAAAAAACATAATGTCCTCACTGCCATATTAGCAGAAAAGCTGATCAATATAATGTCCTCACTGCCATATAAAAAGAAAGGCTAAAGGAGTTTATAAAGCATTTTAATAATTGGTTGGTCATTACCATAGTGCAGGCAGGCACAAGTCACAGGATTTTTCTCCACTTACAATAAATCAGTTCTTTAAAATAAATGTTTAGAAAAAGACAATCAATACATGGGGCTTGTGTATATATACACACCACTACCATGAATACAACCTATAAACACAGGTAATATTAGAGGTGATCAAAAACCAAAATCAGGATAGCTAACATGATTTCACAAATGATGAGCAATTCCTGACAAAATTCTCAACAAAGCAAATTCCATTTCCTTAAGGCCCTGATATGGTTAACTGCACTACTGGAATGTGTTAAGTCATGTTCCAGGTAACTGAATTTACAAGTAAGTTTGAGTTAGGTGGTAAGCATGGATAATCATAAATAGGCTTTATTACTATGAGTCGAAATGAAAAGCACACTGGTGTTATACACTGTGATCCAAGTACTAAGGAGGTGGAGGCAAGAGAATCAAAGTCAAAGCCAGCCTAAGTTGCACAGGGAATTTGAGGCTAGCCTGGACTATTTAAGATCTTGTCTGTCTCTGTCTCTCAAAAAAAGGACAAGTCATTTGGGTACATAGGCACTCTTCACTGTGTAGGATTGAACTCTGCATGGCAGTATCATCCCTATCTTTACATTTGTTTGTAATAAAATCACCCTAAGGTTTCAAAATTGCCTCTAGATGGCAATACACTCCTTTAGCATAGCTTATGTCACGATGCAGTCACAATGATTTGTGCATAAGAACTGAAAGTATCTTCAAATCTGGTTAAGATTATCACATCTTGGAAGGTATTAATGGAGACCAGAACAATATTAAGAATTGACTGAATTTACAAGCATTACATGTGAAGAATTGGGATCTGAAAACCAAAGCACATAATTTAAACTTGTGTGTGTGTGTGTATCAGAGGACACATGTGTCCCTGTGGAAGACCAAATCATCCTGGATGATTTGGAGTGCTTTGCTCTTGGATTTGCCAGGCCCCGCCCACTAGGGCCAAGACTTCTGCCTAGTGTTTTTATGTCAGACCTGGAATCCGAACTCAGGATCTTCTATTTGGGAGGCAAACTCTTAACCCTTGAGGCATCTTTTCAGTCCCAAAGCACATATTCTAAATACTCCAAAACAATTCCCAAACATTTAAGATATAAAATATAAATCACACCGTCCAAAATCCTTTACTTAAATATTTTTAAAGACATATTAAAAATGAAGCAGCCCCAACTTTTTTGGAAGGTTATTAGGTAAGTATAGGCCAATAAGATCTAGTTGGTTCCAAGTGGGAAAAAGTAATGGGAAACTTGCTTTTATAAAATAAATGGGACTGGAGAAAGAGCAAGTAACTTTTTGCTCCTAGCTGGGGGATTCCTTCTTTTCTTTCTAGCAGGTTCTTGATATGTAGCCCAGGTTTTCCTCGAGTTTGTGAAACTCTTGTCACAGCCTCCAGAGTCAGTTGAGACAGCGCTTTTTAAGGCTTTACCTTTTGCTATCTATTTTCTACCCAACAGGATCAAGAAGACACTAAGTAGAAAATACCTTTTTCCTCTGCTCTCTTATTTAAGAAGGCTTATCCTGGCTATACTGTCTAGACAGGCTCTCAACTCTTTGAAGCAGTCACCACATTTGGACAGAGAAGTAGCTTTTTGTATTGAGGGAGAAGTGTGAAATGGAGTATAAGAACTATATACTAGGCCAGTAGCAAATGAAGGGACTGGTCTGGAGTTGAAGCCATTTTAATTCTTTTCAGAATATACATTAAGATTACTTTCTTCTTCAAGTTTATTTTTCCAAAGGAACCAAAATATATGAATGGGTGATGGAAATTTCTGATAAGCTTATCTCCCCGGGCAACCTAGAGACCATCTTCAGCAACCATTCATGAAGGAACTTCCAGTATTATTGAAAAAAAACTTCTATGATGAATCAAAAAAAATTTAATACTTATAGCCTGATACAAAAAAGAAAAATTGGTAACAGTGGTCCAACCACCCATAATTTCCCACTTTGCTTGGCTTTTCGCATAAGCTGATTTTTAAAATTGTATTGAGTAATTAGGTGTCAATACTACAGGACCCAAATGCATCCACATCCACAGTCAGCTCAAGAAGTAATTTAATGATGGCTGTGGAAGGGAGTACTTTCTTCAGTGGTTAAACCCTGATGACATACTGCTCATGCCTACGCTAATGCAGGCAATCCATGTCGAACCCAGTGGGAGACACACAGAGTAGGCAGAAGCCGAGGAGGGATTTCAACAGAAGGGGTTTTGACATAATGGGATGAGAATGACTTAAGTGCATTGTATATATGTATGAAACTGCCAGAGGGAAAAAATGTATCAAAAGAAACTGTTATAGCAATCCAGCATAATTTAACATACAGCCAAGGGACTCATGGTATCTCTGGAGTCCTGGGAAGCCGACAAAACATTTTTCTGGGTCAGACACTGGTGTAAATTGTGGGAGGAACTTAAAGGCCATGACAGGCGTCTGTCCCGCCTGCCAGGCCTTTTCTGGTGGCGAGTCCTGGCCGTGGATTGCCATTCACTAGAGTCAAGAACATTCTGGGGCTGGAGAGGTGGCTCAGGGGTTAAGCCTCCACCTTGCAGGCGGAAGGTCCTGAGTTCAGATCCCAGATCCCACGTATAGACGCCAGGCGGAAGCGGGGGCGGCCTGCGCTTCTGGTCCTGGTAGGGCGGAGCCTGTGAATCCCAGGGCAGAAGGAGGTGGAGGCGTCCATGGTGGTTCGCGATTCATCCGTGGTTCTACACACACACAGACACACACACGCAGACACGCACACGCATATGCACACGGTTGAATAAATAATAATAAAAAAATTAAAAAAAAAAAAAGAACATTCTGGTGCGTTAGGACTTGCTCCGAGATGTGGCGCGACCACAGCCGGGAGACCGGGGCAGAGCGCTCGGGCCAGGAGACCGCCCCCTCCAAACTGCGGGACCCCACAATAATGATGGGCGAGCAAACAAGCCCCACGCCTGCCCTGGCCACTCCCCCGCGACCCCCCACTTGCCTTGGCCGCTCCCCTCCCGCAACCCCCCCCTGCCTTGGCCTCTGACCGCGACCCCCGCCTGCCATGGCCGCTCCCCACCTGCCCTGGGGGCCTCCCCCGACGCCCACCTGCCGTGGGTGCACCGCCCCCCCCGCGACCCTCCCCCCGCGACCCTCCCCCTCCCCCCGCGACCCTCCCCCTCCCCCGCCGCGCCGCGCCGCGCGCACCCCGCCGCCCCGCACGCACCCTGCTCGCGTGGAATCCGCACCATGCAGTCCACCATGCCCTTGTAGCGCGCCTCGGGGCTGATCTGCTTGGACGACGCCTGCACCTGCAGCAGCAGCTTCACCCGCTCGATGGGCGCCACGGCCGTCTTGGACACGGCGGCCGCCACGCCGCCGGCCAACAGGTCCTTCCCGAAGGACATGGGGTCGAACAGCCCCTTGTCGCCCTTCTTCTTCGCGGGCTGCATGGCGCTGAGAGAGGCTCGACAGGCCGGCTGCGGCACCACACGGAGACCGACGAGACGACGACGACGACTCGACCCGGAAAACCGCTCGTGCTTTATCCTGGCGGGACAGCGGCGTAGAGGATGCTGGGAGAGCCGTGTGCTGGGCGGGGCTTCCCGAGGAGCTGCGCAGGCGCGTCCAACGGCCTCGCTGCTGGCTTGCCTACGTGTTTCCGGCACGTGACCGCCGCCGCGGGATCGCAGGCACGTGACCGCCAGCACGTGTTTGTGGGTGCGCGTGCACAGCACAGGCCGTAGCGCCTGGGCTCTGGTCGGGCAGCAGCGTGGGACGTGCGCGTGCACGCGGAAGCGTTTCTGCTGGGCACTCCCGCCTTTGAAATCTGCACAGAACTAGGACCCATCGAGTCACCTATGCTTTCGAGGGTTAGTTCGTTTCTGCTTCATTGCCGTGGCCAGGCGTTTTTGGTTTAGGCGAGTGATTATCTGGCAATATTTAAGATCCTGGGATTAGGCTCATGGCTACATGGCGAACCAATGACTATTTCAACTTTGGTTTACTTTTATTTTTAATCTTTAATCTTTTTGTGTGTGTCCGTAGCAGAGGGCACTGTGTGCCCCTGTGGAGGCCGGAGGATGACTGCAGGAATCACCTGGATTACTTCTACCTCCTCCCTGCTTTGTTCCCAAGCTCCGCCCACCAGCGCCAGAAGGCCAAGCCGCCATTTTTGCCTGGCGTTTTCACGTGGGACCCGGGCTCTGCACTCAGTACCTTTGCTTGTGGGGCAGAGTCTTAACCCCTGAGCCTTCTCTTCAGTTCCCCAGTGACTAGTCCTAAAAGTGTAATTTATACACTTTTAAAGAAAATTACAGGACCCTTTCCCCCAAATTATTTTTGATATTCACTTATTACAAAACTAGAGGAGAGAGCTAGAGAGATCAAGTGTGCACATGTATGGCATGGTGGGTGGATGGAAGTCAGAGGACAACTTTCAGAAGTCAGTTTTCTCCTTCCACCACGTCAGCTTGCTTCCCAAATTGAACCCAGGTTGCCAGGTTGTGTATCTTGTAGACTGTGCTATCTCACTGCCCTCCCCACCCAAAAAAAAAACCAAAGTACTGAAGTTTACAAGAAACCTTTGTTTTGTTAAATATATTACCATATACCTTATTAAAGAATTGAAAAATGGGGCTGGAGAGGTGGCTCAGGGGTTAAGCCTCCGCCTTGCAGGCGGAAGGTCCTGAGTTCGGATCTCAGATCCCACGTATAGACGCCAGGCGGAAGCGGGGGCGGCCTGCGCTTCTGGTCCTGGTAGGGCGGAGCCTGTGAATCCCCGGGCAGAAGGAGATGGAGGCGTCCATGGTGGTTCCTGAATTCGTCTGTGGTTCTACACACACATACACAGACACACACACACACAGACACACGTGCGCACATACACACACACACAATTGAATAAATAATAAAAAAATTAAAAAAAAGAATTGAAAAATGAGACACCAGTTTTAAATGATGAAAAGTTAATCCCCAAATAATATAAATAACATTCTAATTTTATTTATTTGTGTATGTGTGTCCCTGTGGAGGACCAAGGATGATTTCGGGAATCACGCTGGATTGCTTCTGCTTCCTTCTTGCTTTGTTTTGGGATTTCCCAGGCTCTGGCCAATAGGGCTAGAAAATTTCCACCTGGCGTTTTACGTTGGACCTGGGATCCTAACTCAGGGGGAGACAGAATCTTAACTCCTTGAGCCATTTTTCCAGCCCATATTTTAATTTCTTAAGTTTTTTTTCTTTAAATCAGAGATTCATTTTAGCTCAATCTGGCCTCCTGATGACAAAACTAACAAGCTTGAGTCACTATGCCTGACTAACAAAATACATATTTTTCAGGACCAGGGAAGATGGCTCAGTGATGAAATCCTTTGTCTTTCAAGCAACAGGATCTGAGTTTGGATCTCTAGGTTCTGTGTAAAAACATCGCGTAGGTATGGTTGCAGGCCTGCAATTCTAGCCCTGAAAGGTGGATCCTAGGACTCCTCAGAGCAAGCTAGCTAGCCAGACTAGCCCTAATGGCCTGCTCTGGGCTGTGACCTAAGCTCACAACAATAAGGTTGAAGAGCAGCAGAGGATGGTTTCTGATACTGCTGGTGAACTTCCACAGGCACACACACTCAAGTGCCCTCATGCGTGTGTATTTGTACACATATGTCCACTCACATACAAATACACATATATGTATGCATGTACCCCATACACACATACATGAAAAGAAAAAAAAGTTAAGCAAAATAAAAATTGCAGGGGCTGGAGAGGTGGCTCAGGGGTTAAGCCTCTGCCTTGCAGGTGGAAGGTCCTGAGTTCGGATCCTAGACCCCACGTATAGACACCAGGCAGAAGCGGGGTCAGCCTGCGTTTCCGGTCCTGGTAGGGCGGAGCCTGTGAATCCCGGGGCAGAGTAAACAGGGAGGAGGTGGAGGCGTCCATGGTGGTTCCCGAATTCGTCCGTGGTTCTACACGCATATACACACACCCGCACACACCATACATGCACAATTGAATAAATAATAAAATTTAAAAAAAATTGCAATGAGAATAGTATTGTTTTGTACTTTTTTTTAAAATTTTTTATTATTTATTCAACTGTGCACATGTGCGTGTGTGTGTGTGTGTGTGTGTGTCTGTGTGTGTCTGTGTAGAACCACGGACGAATTCGCGAACCACCATGGACGCCTCCACCTCCTTCTGCCCCAGGATTCACAGGCTCCTCCCTACCAGGACCAGAGGCGCAGGCCGCCCCCCCGCTTCCGCCTGGCGTCTGCCCCCGCTTCCGCCTGACGTCTATACGTGGGATCTGAGATCCGAACTCGGGACCTTCTGCCTGCAAGGCGGAGGCTTAACCCCTGAGCCACGTCTCCAGCCCCTGTTTTGTACTTTTGAATATTAGAATACCCAATTTAATAAAAGCAGTCAGGTTAGACAATATTGCTTTTGCACTAATGTGATATTTTATAAGAAACCAGTGGAAAAGTCTTTTGTATTATCAGGACAGAGTGAAAGTGAAAAAGCAAGTTTCATCTCAACATCGTTTGAACATTAGGTTCGACTTCATAGGAAATGAGAACTCATGATAGTAGAATCAAGCTTGATTTTCTCTGGGTAAGAATGCATACTAGGTATGTATTTGCCTGGTATCAGTATGTGTCTTTCCTTTTGCCTGGCATTGTTTCATTTAATAGAACCTGGAAATCTTTCTGTGGCAGGATATGACATATTCCTGGTTTTTTAAGGTTTATGTATATGTGAATACACACACAAGCCTAAGTGAGCCAAGGCACACATACAGAAATGAGAGAATGACTTGTAAGAGTTGCTATGGGTCTTTTACCATGTGGATTCCTGAAGTTCAGTGGCAAGCAGCTTTACCTTTTGTGGTGATTGTTTAAAGGTGACAATTGAGGGCTGAATCTGTAGGCACACCTATGGAGAACCATCTAGGTAAGGCAAGCCTTGTTGCACAAGTGTGTAGGAGGTTACCTAATTGTTGTGGGAAGGCCCAGCCCACATCATGGATTGGTGCCATTCCCTGGGCACGAGTGGGTAAGACAGACAGCTGGTTTTATATGGCTGACTGCAGACTGGCTGGCTATAAAGAACATCCGTCTTTCAGGTCTTTCTGTGGCTGTGGTGTGCCAGTTCCCTCTGCTACAAATGTGGCCATGAAAAAAGCCCTTGCTTTCCTAAATGGTTTGGGTCATGTATTCATTACATTGATGAGAAATGAGACATCCTGTGAGCCTACTTGCTAGCCCCCTGGTTGCTTTTTAAAACATGTTCTGTTTGTTTTTCTTCTTAACTGAATGCTATCTAATCTCTTATTCTGTATGATCCACAGACGGCCTCCAAACACATTAATAGTGAATAGATGAGATCTGGCTCTTCTGAATTTAAGTTTTTCATTACTGCCTTAAGTGTGCAGTGCCCTTTGTAAGACTGTTCCTCGTAAACAGCCATTAAGTCTAGGATCGAAGCCCAGGAATCTGGTTGATATTTGATTACCACACATAAAATCAGCCAACACGTTCTACAGTACATTGGGAGCCACTTCCTTTCCAGTGCTTACTCACCTCAGCTGCTGTTTTCTGTCAAGACTCACTCTGTTTTACATACTGCTGCTAGGCTAATCTTTTGAAAGCACTGATCTAATCCTTACTCCTCTAAACTTGGGGAAAACTTAAGTCATCTTGAAATATGATGAAATATTAATAAGAAAACCATCTTAAGCTTACCCCCTCCCTACCAAGACTGAGATAAAAGGCCTAACACAATGGTTTCTGCCCTCACAGACGTCAATTCTTGGGGAATCTAGTTATCTAAGTATGGTTCCTGCTTCCCTTCCTTAGCAAATACAGTACATAGCCATCTGGGAGACTCAGATTCTTTAGGTAGATCACTAGCAAGACAAGGTTTTTTTTCCCCCTTTTTTTTTCTATTTAAGTAAGATATGTATATAATGTGTGTAACCCATATTTTGGGGCTTCTGACTCAAGGGCAGTTTTTGACCAGTGACCTGGGGTCCTCTGGCCAGAGTAATAAGTCAGCTTTTTGATCAGTATTTGCATCTGTTCCTGGCAAGGAGTCACCCCATAAAAATCTCATTGTCCTGACATCAAAATCCCCGGCACAGTTCATTGCAAATTTGAGAAACGATCACGTTTTTTGTGTGTTTATATGTGTTAGATGTGCATGCATGCTTGCATATGTGTGCATTACACATGCAGATGCACATGCATGTATGTGTACACACATGAGAAGACCTGAAGTGGATGTCAGGTGTCTTGTCTCATCATCAGTCTCCACTCTCATTACTAAGGCAGAGGCTCGCAACTGAACCCAGAGCTCACCCATCAGCTTGGCTAGCCAGCTTGCGCTGAGCATGCTTTGTTGGCCTCCTCAAGTGCCGGGATAGCAGGTAGCCATTGCACTTGGCTTTTGTGTGGGCTCTAGGGATCAGAACTCTAGTCCCCTGAGCCATCTCCCCAGTCCTGATTGTCTTTTTATTTGCAAAAATAAAGGAAGAGTGAAATACAAGCTCCAGTCTCCTTCACTAATGTGAAGCACTCCCAAGTACACAGAAGTATTGCTGTACCATCACAGATGCATCATCCTGGGACTGCCTTTCATGAGGTGACGTGCTGTCCATGCATCTCTGGCTGCAGGAACAGAAGTGTCCCTGAGGATAGAAATTGGGTGTTCTGCTGCTCCTCGGGACAACTTTGTTTTCCTTGCGCCCAAACTCACATTTGATTTGACAAACTGACAGCATTACTGATATTCCTTTGTGATATTGTGTTAATACGTGTCCATTCATGTAAGATTGATGGTAGTGAGAGCAACATGGCTGGGGAGCTGGCAGTAAAGGGCTTGCAAAACAAGCACGAGGACCCAAGTTCACAACCCCAGTACCTATGTGATAAGAAAACAAAAACAAAAACAAAGCTGAGGGCTGGCTCAGCAGGCAGAAGCATTTGCCTTGCAAGTCTGGCAAGCCGGATCCACATCATACAAGAGAACTGACTCCTGTGAGTTGTTCTGTGACCTCCACATGCCTGTCTCAATATACACATGCACACACTAACTACATTGGTAAAAAGCAGCCTAGCACAGTGACATGGCCGTTACCCCAGCATCCATAAGAGGGGACAGGGTAGACAGAAGTCTCCAAGAGCTTGCTGGCCAGACAGTCCAACAAATCAGTGAACTCCAAGTTCAAGGAGAGACTCTGTCTTTAATTAAGTAAGGTGGAGAGGAATGAGGATATGGCTCAGCAGAAAAGCACTTGCCGTGCATGACAGCCTGGACCCCCAGACACAGTGGTGCATGTGTCTAGAAAGGCCAAGACCTGAGAATCTCCAGAAGCCTGTTGGCCAGTCAGCCTGGGATCTGCTGTGGCATTGAGATCCAGTATCAAACAAGATGGAAAGGCAAGGGCGAAGGTTGTTTCCTGACCTGCACACTCACACACACACACCACATACACACATGCAGACATACACTCATGTCACACGCATTGCATACACCATGCACATTAAAAAAACAAGGTGGATGGTGATTGAGGAAGATAATGCTGATCTCTGGTCTTCACTTGCATGCACACACACTGTGTATACATTCACACACACATGTGAAACATCACATGAGGGGCTCCAAGTCATTCTTTAATAGACTGGGCTGAAATACTTTGTTTGCTGGGGTCCCTTTTCCTGATTCAGTCATATCTGCTGATAATGGAAGCACCCAGGCTGAGGGTGCTCACACCAGAAGCAGCACCCAGGCTGAGGGTGCTCACACCAGAAGCAGCACCTAGGCTGAGGGTTCACACACCAGAAGCAGCACCTAGGCTGAGCTGTGCTGAGCTGCTACCTATCTCTCCCCCCATAGCTAGTGAGGCCACCTCATCCCCCACCTTGGTCACATTTAGCAGATTCATGTCCCAGTGTCCTGCCTCCCTACTTTCTCCTCTTACACTGACTCATGGCTGCCCTTGGATGTCAGCCTCATAATGACAGGCACCAGAATCTTCTGTTTGGTTCACTGCTCTGGGATAAGCATAGGGAGGTGCTTGATGGAAGGTCAAGTTCAGCAAACATTTTCCAGGTGAATACAGGAAGAGGCAACATGATGCTGCAAATCAGCTTCCAAACCACTTTTATTTAAAACTCTTAATAATGTACAAAAATAGCTTTAAATATATAGAATATGGAAATAAACCTCTACAAAATTAAATTATTTCTCACAGCTAGCTTGTTGTCCAAGTTAATAAAGTTTTAATCGCACTGAATATTTTCAAATATCCAAAATGTAAATCCTGGTTCGGAGAGCAATGGTTTGGAGTCATGTGCCTCGGATTGTGTTCCAGTGATCTAGCTGTCCCCTGGGTTTTCAAGCCGTGGGAAGCTATGATAAGCAGTTGTCACAATCCACACTCGCACCATGTGGGAACACTCTTCAGAGAGAACACACAATGGCTGGAGCACACAAACATAGCAACTGAGTTCACAGCTTTTCCCACGTGTATTAGACCTGTTTACAAAGCAAGTATTTCAAAATGATTATCTTGCTGGGTTTACAGTATCATCAGTAATCCTTGGCACAATACAAGAACTGAGTCCAGTTCTCTGCCATGACAGCAAACATCAACAGAAGCTAAGGAATGTGAGGAGAAAGAGAAGGGAAGACAGAAAAGTCAGAGTTTGGAGCGTAACCCTTTGCGGCTGAGGGATGCACAATAGGACCCGCCAACCTTGCATTCTGCTGTGTTTAGCCTTTTGTTCAAGACGGGGCCTCATTTGCGCGGCCCCTGCCTGTTCTTGGACTTAGCATCCTCCTGCAAGGCCCGAGTGCTGGGATCACAGGTGTGTGACTCCATCAGGCAGAATTTGATTCTTTTAACTTTATACACTGTGTTTCACAGGAGCTGTCTTGGTAGGGCACTGTCAGCATGAGCAAGTCAGCCCAACTCAGCTCACTCCCTGGAAGCCTGTCTGTGAAGGGTCTGTGGCCTTAGAAGCCTGTCTGTGAGGAGTCCGTGCCCCTGGAACCTTCTCTGTGGGGTCTAGGCTTGTACCTGTAGTTCCCTGGAAGTCTGTGAGAGGTCTGTGCCCCTGGAAGCCTCTCTGTGGGGTCTAGGCTTGTACCTATAGCTCCCTGGAAGCCTATCTGTGCGGGGTCTGTGCCTCTGGAAGCCTGTCTCTGAGGGTTGGTGCTTCAGATAGCAACAGCTCCATCCTGAAACTGACTCTGGGCATACCTGAAGACCAATCAGCTAGATTTACCCATGATGCCTCTGGATTCATTAGGAGCTGATAGATAACAAGCCAGTACGTGCCTCTGAGCACGCGGTGTGGTGCAGGGCGCATGCTTGCTCTGCAGCCCCTTCCCCTCCCCCCCAGCCATCGGCTGATCATCTTGCTTTACTGTTTGGATGGTGCTCTTGTGACTAAAACCCAGACAGCACCCACACTGCGAAATCTCATCAAGGGAAACAGAGTCCTGTGATTTGACCCCAAGTGTTCATCTGTTGTGTCTGAAAACCTGAGGTGACCAAAAGCTACATCCATTAGCAATTTGAGTATTCGAAACAGCTCCTGATGCTTGGGGGGGGGGCAAATTCACAAGTTGAAGACATTCGGTAAGTAATTTACACAAAGTTCCTGAACCCATGTGCACGCACATGAACAGTCCTTACAAACCAACCAGCTTAGCTGACTAAATACTGTCTTATGAGCAAGACATTCCACGCTGTTTCCTACAATGCTTCTGTGACTGGAAGGGCAAGATGAAGGCCAGAGTCACGGAAGGGACGAGGGGGGGCTGCACCTTCGGTGCCCGCGGAGGGTCTTGGGAGCCAGAGCACAGGGAGAGCAGCATCTCTACACAGCCCGTGGTTCAGCGGGCTCCGCACGTTTCATCCTGACTTGTAAGCTGGAGGCAGCTCAGGTGGGAGGCCGTTGCTCTCGGGGGCTGGGTTTTGCTTGGGTTTCGAATGCTGGCGTCCTGAAAAAGAAACTACCCAGGATTACAAAGTCTGGGGTCTACCTGAGCCTGTGGGAGGACCCACAAGGTAAATGACAGCTAAAAATGTAGTATTTGAATTTTCTTTTTCTTAGACCACCAGATTCTCATAAAGAACATTGTTATCCAATGGGGGCTCTGTGCTCCAAAGATGGAGTGAGCAATTGCTCTTAAGAGTCCTCCAGCTTTAGGAAACTCCAGTTCTTAGGGGGTTGGGTTTATAAGACAGCGATTAGTCTTTCGTAAATGAAGTCTCTAAGACTTATTTAGCCTGCCTTTTCAGCCTTTTAATATAATTTGATTTAAAAAATTGTATGAAATGTGTGTATTCCTGAATGAACTCCAACAAGACAGAAAAAGAACAAGAACTTATAGACAACTAGAAACGTACCCTAGTCAAAATGAAGCCTATTGAGGACAGAATCAGTAAAACAGGAATGAAGTTCAGTCTTTGCCCACTGCCCTGCTATGAGGCATCTCCTGAAATGCTTCCACTAATGAAAAGCCTTTGTTCTGCTAAGCACTGGAACAAGGGTCGTGCAAGTTTAGGTAATGACCAAGAAGCAAAGGTAAAGAAATGAGAAGTAGGTCTCATAGCTCAGCCCTTCAAAATCTCCCCAAGATCACTTCATTTGTTCCAAGCCCTCTGTCACCAGAGAGGCACAATGACTCACTCAGGTCATAGCGCCAATTAATTACAGAACCTCACCACCTGCCCCATTTCACCAGGTATCACTATTAGTCTTGAGAAAGAGTGAGTTGGATATACCCCCAATATAAGTATTTCCTATATTTTTATAAAACATTTCACAGTATTTCAAACTAGTCAATAAAATAACATTGTGTACCAAAATGGCAATAAGTTAATCTGGTCTTCCTGATTTGAGCAAGTATCTTCTCAAGTGTCTCACAGTCTTACAGACGACTCCACACATCAATCCAGGAGCATATCGTCTCAGTGGTTGACACACTGTTCTATATCCTGAACAGAGGCCAACAGCCAAGCCTCGTTCTGTGTGTTGATTTTAGCATATGTGATACTGTTCCATGCTCCAAACACATGAGGCTGGGTACCACTGCTACAAGGTTAAGCCAAAGAACAGCTTAAATGCCATTTCGATGGCAATTTCTGTGACGGAGTCATGGAAGCAGACGTAGAGCTCTTGCGGTTTTGGGTGAAGGAAGAGTCTCCTGCACAAGAGAACATGGTCATTCTGGAGGGTCAGAGAGAATACGGTGATGCCATAGAGTCAGAGAAGAAGAGAACATAGTCTTTCCAGAGGTTCACAGTGACTACCCACCTTTCCTTTGGCTCGAAAGAATCAGCAATAAGAGCATTAATCTCAAGCTACAGAGCAGAACACAGCTATAGTCCTAAGTGAATAATACATGCTTTAATTTTATCGTCCTCACATAGAAACATCTTTTTGTTTTTCCAGAATAATAACAACCCCCTGCTTTTATCACTCTACACCCTCACACCCCTCAATTTTAAAATACTAAACTTAGCAATTATTTTTACGGTCTGGGCAATGCCATCAGTATTACATTAAACACAGAGGTAATTTAACAAAAATCTCCCACACCCTAACCCAAAACCTGATTCTTCTATGGCAGCTGTCTGACCATACAGAGCTGCTCTGCATGCTTGCATGCGCCTCACTGGCCTGAGACCTAGTCTCCCCTGTGCTCAGCATTCCCTGTGTGTCCAGCAGACTCCAGCTCCAGCCTCTCCTGTGCCCACCATTCCCTGTGCACCCAGCAGACTCTAGCCTTAGCTGCCCCTGTGCACGCCATTCCCTGTGTGCCTAGCTGGGTTTCACGCATCATGGCTAATGGCATGGAAGAGTCTGACTGAGGTTGACGCTGACATTTCGTAAAAGCAGAGCCCTCCCACCATCTGGGGATGGCCCAGGAAGCTCACACTTAACCATGTGGCTGGGATGAGTCTCAATCCATGGAACACTGCTTTGGACCGCTGATCTGTCATGCTGCTTAGGGCTTCCTGGCAGGTGTCAGGTGAGCGTGGTCCTATGTAACTGTGACATCCTTTCTGCCAATTCTTCATGCTTAGGTTTGGGAACTTTCCATAGCTTGGTTTTTTCCCTCCAGTCTACTCCCTTAGGCTTGGCCTGAAGGCTCTCAGCAAAGGTCTTGACTTAGATTTCCAGCATGATTATCCACTTCACTGTGGTGTAGGTCTTCATGGACCACACAGACGATCCAGTGTACTCACTGCCATCTTACTGCTGACTCCTGTTCAGCCAATCCCCTCTTCTAGAGCGCAGTTCGTTTCCTACATGGGATCTAATGGAGCTGCTATGTGCCTTTCATTTCAATCCCTGCTCAGACTTTTCTCTTCTTCAGAACTCTTGTAGCTTTAGTTATACTGTCTAAGCAACTGTACAGATATATGTATATACACATACTTACAGGTAAGTAAAGATATATGTATATACACATACTTACAGGTAAGTATACAATACAGTATCTTCAAGTACATGTCTATATGTTCATGCATATCTCATGTTTCTTCTGCAAGATGTAAGGCCCTTAGATGCAAAGCCTTTATCTTAACCTTTGGCTTACTAAACTAGTAACCCACATATGTACCACATTTTGCTTAGCATAGACCATCATGCTTCAGCACATGGTTATGAAGTGCCAAGTGCTGATGATTTTATTCTGGTGAAAGTGGAGAGAGTGTCAAACAAAAAATGAATCAGGGGTGCTATGTCAGCAGAAGGACGAGAGATGCTGTGATAGAGAGAATCAGTAGGAAGAGTATCACAGATCCTCTTTGAGGCGGTAACGTGTCAGCTCTGGTGGATGTGAAAGCTTAAGGGGAGCATTCTACTCAGAAGGAAAAACAAACAAGATTGACTAGTGCCTCTGAAGGTAGCCCTCAGAGACAGAGGAGACACAGATGGGTGGGACAGAGTGAGCTGGGTCTTGTGGTGTGTGAGCAAGAAAGAGAAGGGGAAAAAGGGAAGAAAGACAAGAAAAATGGGAAAAAGTAAAACAAAGGTGGAGAAAACTGCAGATTTTTAAAATGATTTTAGGACATAAATGAAGAATGGTCTGTTTTTTAATAGAAAGGGACTCTGGAAGGACTTAAAGGAGATACCTAATACTCTAAAATATATTAAAATATTTTGACTAAGTTAGCAACCAATGCCTCTATCTTAACATATCATTGCTACTTTTCTAGTATTTGATGATCAAATATTTTTTCACTCACCCTACTACCCAGTATGCCATGGTGGGAGGGCTTTTCTTCTGATCAGTCCAGTGTTCAGGTGAGCATTCAAACAACACACCATATTCTTTCACAGGGGTAAGAGAAGACCCTGAATTTGTAGCATTTGCACCATCTTCACTGACCAGCACCTTCCTTTCCTGTCAATGAACAGGTGTATTAGTGTTAACTGATATTAACAGTGTCACGTGGCAGTGTTTCAGGCTGAAGGTGAGGCTGGCCCAGCACACTGAGACCCTGGGCTCAGTCCCCAGCCACTCAAGACAAATTTGTCATATATGAATTGGCTCAATGCCTGCAATGCCGTTCTTACCAGTACCTCAACAAAAGCTTCTGCTCTTCCTCAGGCTTTAAATACCATCTGTGAAGGGAGAGCTCATGAGGAAACACGTTGTTTGTAGCCATATATCAACATCTATACTATATTGGTTACTGTAAGGTACGACATTATAGTTAGTTTGTGTCAGTTTTTTCCTGTAGATGACAGATTACAAGATTTTTACCTAGGACAGAGAAAAAAGTCTGTGTGTTTTGTTGTTGGTGGTTTTTTTTCTGGATTGTGTTTTCTTAACTTAATTGTGTGTGTGTGTGTGTGTGCATGTGTGTGTGCACACACGTTCCAGAAAGCACTGTGTGTGCCTGTGGATGCCACAGGGTAATCACCCTGAGTTGCTTCTACCTCATATTTGCTTTGCTCTGGAATCTCCCAGGCTCTATCTTTCAGGACCAGAAATACAGGTCACCACTATTCTTCCTGGCATTTTAATGTAGGATCTGAGATCCAAACTCAGGCCCTTCTGCTTGTGAAGCACAGGCTTAACCCCTGAGCCCTCTCCAGCCCCCAATTTTGCTGTGTGACAGTTTTACTGTGTATCCCTGATGACTTGGGTCAGTCCTCTTATTGCAGGGATCCTACCTCCTCTTCCTCCCGAGTGACGGATTAGTAACCTTGTTTGGTCTGTCTCTGTATTTTTTAGACAAAAAATGTTAATATATAGATAAAAAGTCCCAGCTTTAAGGCCACAGCCCACCCAAAGCATCTGTGAAGCCCTGTGATTTGGTCTTCAGTACTGCAGATCCTGCAGTTAACATAAAGAGCACATTTGAAATAATATCTTCTCTTCCTTGATGCATAATGCCAGTGCCTAAATATCCACTAAGGTCTTAACACTGGGTGTGGCAGAGCACATCTGTGGTCTCTGTACTCAAGAGACTGAGGCAGAAGGATTCCCAAAGCCAGCAGGGGCCGCGCAGGGAAAGTCACTGAAAACAAATGAAGGAACGACCACGGCAGCAGCAAAGCAGGCCGCACTAGGAACAGAGACTTCAGCATTAGGCTCATGCCGAGATAGCATGGTGATCCCGCTTCTTCTGCACCCATCATCTGACTCCTCAGGAAGTCCTGGGTCTCCTTCCAAAGACATCCAGAATCTCAGGATCATAGTCATCTCTTGAGCCTCCACCCTTGGTACCCTAGAGCCTGATTTCAAAAACACCCCAGAGTCTCTAAAAAACTAAGGATGGTGCTTCCTCTGCTCAAAAGCATGTAAAAGAAGTCCCCCTCTTCCAACCAGATCCTGAAGTCCTTGTAACCTGGGGTCCCTGTAGCCCTTGGCAGCGCCAGGCCTCTGCATCTCTGAGGGCAGCTGTGTCTTGCAGTCAGCCACCTGGCTTGCTCCCCCACTTCACTCACATCTGTTCAAATGCTTGGCATGATCGGGGACCTTGTAAAACAGCAAATCCGATCTCCTCTCCCACCTAGAGTGACCACTCTCTTGCGCATTTGCTCTCCTTACACTCCAGCTGAGGATCTGTCTCCTTCTTTCCAACTGCAAATATGTCTCCTTCCTTCTTTCCAGCTGTAGATCTGTCTCCAGCTTCAGATCTGTCTCCTTCCTTCTTTCTAGCTTTGATCTGTCTCCTTCCAGCTGCAGATCTGTCTCCTCCTTTCCAGCTGAGGATTTGTCTCCTTCCTTCTTTCCAGCTGTAGATCTGTCTCCTCCTTTCCAGCTGTAGATCTGTCTCCTTCCTTCTTTCTAGCTGTAGATCTGTCTCCTTTCCAGCTGTAGATCTGTCGCCTTCCTTCTTTCTAGCTGTAGATCTGTCTCCTTTCCAGCTGAGGATCTGTCTCCTTCCTTCTTTCCAGCTATAGATCTGTCTCCTTTCCAGCTGCAGATCTGTCTCCTTCCTTCTTTCTAGCTTTGATCTGTCTCCTTTCCAGATGTAGATCTGTCTCCTCCTTTCCAGCTGCAGATCTGTCTCCTTTCTTCTTTCTAGCTGTAGATCTGTCTCCTTTCCAGCTTCCTCTCCAACTTCAGATCTGTCTCCTTCCTTCTTTTCAGCTGTAGATCTGTCTTCTTTCTAGCTGTAGATCTGTCTCCTTTCCAGTTGTGGATCTGTCTTCTTTCCAGCTGTGGATCTGTCTCCTTGAAAAACAAGCTTTATTCCCCAAAAGGAAGGACAGTGTTTTGTTCCTGCTCTGCTCTTGCTTCAGAATAGAATCTGGCACACAGTAACATCTTGACATTTAAACAATACAAAGAGGGCTGACTTCTGCAGAAATACTTCCACAGAACCTTTAGTGTGTCACTGGGGAAGGAGGAACAAGAAAACCCAAGCTTGCTACTTATCTACTCGAACAGAACGCTTCTGGTGAACAGTGAGTTCTGACAGTTTTGCTCTGTCTTGGCCCTAGAGGTGACGTGCTTCAGCCTGATCGCTTTACAGCTGAGAAGAGTCAGGGCTCCTACTCCCAGCCAGGGTTCTACTTTCAAGCCCAAGTTTTTTCACCAGTTGTGTTTCCTGTGTAATTACAGCCATCTTCAGAGAGCTTTTCTAGATGGGTGCTGGGTGGTCATAAGCAAGCCTCTACCTGAAGCATACACTCCATGAGAAGTAACAGCAGTGCTCCCCATGGTCAAGAAACTTTCCCTGGTATTCTAACTAGCAGGAGTATTCTTACTTATCCACTAGGTACAACACTGCCTAACATTTCACCCAATCGGCCAACAGTCTAGGGCTGACACGTGATGCTGTGTTTGGAATTGTGTTCCTTGTTCTCGCCTGTTGGCTGCTGCATGCTCTAAGAGTTAGGAGAGCATTTTAGGAATCAAGATGGTAGACATGAGTGCCTAAGTGCTGGTGATGGCTGAGTTGCAGGGATCAAAGCAGGGACTGTGATAGCATGAACACCATATTCCACTTTGCTGTGGAGAATGCATGTCCACCCCTGCAGACATGGGGGTGCTGGGCATGTACCCTAGTGTCAGAACAACAACAGGGTTACATATCACCAGTATAGTCCTTTTGGCAATGAGATGATATAAGCTAACTGTTTAAAAATAATTCAATGAAATGCTGCTGGACATGTCGATTGGAGAATGGAGTTGATATTGGCAAGACTCCATCTAAATAAATATTTACCTCTTCCGCCAGTGTCTGTTGGAAAATTGCGCGGATGGACAGACAACACTGATGGAAGTTTGCTATCAGCCGGGAGTGGATGGCACCCCCAAGCTGCGCCACGTCCTCATGGGTGGGGGTGATGAAGATCCCCTGCACTGTTTCCACGGCAACATAGTGAAAAAGTGTGTTCTCAGGACCCGATGTCAGTCTTAAATAGGGGAGGAGGGAGAAGAGAAGAATTAAGTTAATGTAAAAGCCCTATTTTGTTTTTATCTACCAGGCAAATATAACTAGGGAAGGAAACTGAGCCAGATATTCCCTCTTCCTCCTTAGCACTAGCACATGCCTGGCTAAGGTTAATTCACTTAATGGCAGTAAATGCACATGCTATAAAAGCATGAGTAAACATCTGTTCATTTGCAAGTGACTTAACTGTCTCTTTAATAAACAACCCACATTGGCCAAGCCCTCTTTTTCCATGGCTGGTAATGAATAACTTAGCTCCTTTGTGGCCTAAAGGTCTATTTAAGCCTTAATAAGGTATCAGTTTAGATTGGAACACATATGATATTATCTTTCAGCAAACTAAACGCATTTAAGTCAGCAGCATTTAAGTATTTGGCCACAATAGCAAAATTTATGATCCTGAAGAAAGACAAAAATTATTTGCAATTATACTCTTGGGTATATATTACTGTGCCAGTCCTACATTTGTCATGACAATCTTCCTTCTCTACCCTCTTACTGCTCTCCTTGTTCTTTTACATCTTTCCTCTCCTATTTATTCCCAGACAGGCCAGCAGAATCTATAAATAATGTTGATTTTCCCCCATAGTGAAGAGATAAAGAATAACAGAACAGCAAGAAACTAACGAAGCCTCCACACACCAAGCAGAGCGTCTTGAGTGCCAGATGGGTATTTAAAGCACCAGCTGCAGCACTCACAGCGACCGTGAAGGATATGTAACACCACTGGCTTTAAACAGGAAGATGGGAATTCGGACTCAGGGTTAAAGGAGGCTGCAGAGCCAATGGGAGAGCTTAGTTATCTTACTGCATTTTATGTGACAGTCTCATAATGCACATAATGAATTTTGGTTATTTTCACCCCCCCATTCACCTCTCCCATGATCCTCTATCTCCTGCTAACCCTGCTTGCCAACAAGACCCCTCAGACTTGCATGCTTTGTTATGACCCATAAGTTTAATTGAGGTTGTGTGCACCAGCACAGGTGAGGGCTGTTTGCTGAAGACAGAACCCCTTCCCCAGCAGGAGCATACTCCCTTGTCCTCCCCCACGAGGGAGCACAGCACCCTCCCACAGAAGCACAGTGCCCATTTTCCCTTTTGTTCTTTCTGTATCTTGCTTTTCCTTTCCACGGCCAACTTTCAGACCATAATTCCATACCTATAGTTCAAACATCAATTTTTAATAATGCTTTCCAAGGTGCTCCTACCCAGCAGTGAGCGGGTGGGGTGCTCCTACCCAGCAGAGATCGGGTGCGGTGCTCCTACCCAACAGTGATCGGGTGGGGTGCTCCTACCCAGCAGTGATCGGGTGGGGTGCTCCTACCCAGCAGTGAGCGGGCGGGGTGCTCCTGGGCTCACAGCCCTGTCTGCTGAGCTCCAGGCCAGTGAGAAACTCTGTCTCAGAAAACTAGGCAGCCCGTTCCTAAGGATTGACACACAAGGTTGTTCCCTGGCCTCTACATGCATGCACATACATGCAGCACATGCATGCCACGCACACACACATATAGCACATGCATCTCTGTGCGCACACACACACATGACTATGGAACACTACACAGGATAATTATTCCCCCTTAAGTTCCTTTTACTTCAGAATTCCCTACTCATTGGAAATCTGAGGTTTCACCTCTTTGTTATGGAACCGGTTGAGGTCCAGATTGAGAGAGGGAGACAGGCAAGAGGAGGCTGGGTGGAAAGCTGTCTGTGAGCCATAGTAAGGTGTGTCGGGGGAAGGAGCAGGGTCAGAGGAGGAAGCCGACCTGTGCAGCAGCAGCAAGCAGAGGTCGCCCACCTATCACTAGTGCTGGGAAGCTGGGAGGGAAGGGCGGTCAGAGCTCTGGGCACTAGGAAGCTGGGAGGGAAGGGCGGTCAGAGCTCTGGGCACTAGGAAGCTGGGAGGGAAGGACGGTCAGAGCTCTGGGCACTAGGAAGCTGGGAGGGAAGGGCGGTCAGAGCTCTGGGCACTAGGAAGCTGGGAGGGAAGGGCGGTCAGAGCTCTGGGCACTAGGAAGCTGGGAGGGAAGGCTGGTCAGAGCTGTCTGGGCTTAGGCAGGAGGCCAAACCTTTGTTCTTGATCATCCCTTAGTCAATGGAGCAGGAGTCTCAGAGGAGGAGTTCAGCTTTGAGACACGACAGCCTTTACCCCCAAGTGCTGGGCACAGGATAATTGGACATCATTTTAGCTCAGTCTAAAGTTCAAGAGTTTTTTAACTCTAATTTAATGATTACAGCAGATGTACAAAGTGGAAGTTAGACATGTGAGAGGTAGAAAGGGCGAATTTCACATTGGAAATATTACTTAGGGTGCTTCATCTCTTACAATATGAATATGCTCACTTCCCCAGACGTGTGAAGAAACACCACAGAACAGTGTAGACATGTCAGCTATATCTATACTGCTATATCTAACTGCACCTGCTGAGTTGCCTCTGTCCTTTCTCATTATAAAACTTTCTCAAAGAGAGGGTGCGAAGTAAAAAGGTGTCTTACTTCATTGTGTTATATATTTCCACTTCTTTTTCTGAGAGTTCCTTTTTCAAAGTACCCAAATTAAATGGATTTGGAAGAGTCGACTTCTTTTTAGCGACCTGCAAGATAGTTAAGTTCATGAGTTTGTATCCAAGAATATCACCAAGCAGAAGAATGATTCAGGAATGAGAGACCCTGCGATGCTGCCTTTGAGTGCTTTGCATGCTAACCTTGTAGCTCACGCTTTGCTCACAGGATCTAGGGTCCGGTCACACGGTGTTCCCCAGAAGGTCCTAGCAGACCCACCTTCCAGTTTGCATGAATGTATGCAGTCTCCCCATGGTCTGCTCTCTTCAAGCTCACACATCTGCATCTCACTCATTTTTAGGTTTCTTCTGGGCCACATTCCCTCGACTCCTTAGTGGGTGTGCAATAACATTTGCTGAATAGCTGAATCTTGTGTTAATTTGATTTCTCTTAGGAGCTGTTCATTGCTCTATGGCATGTAAACATTTCCAGATCCTTTAAGACTGTTCCCTGCTGTCTTGCTTTGCCTGCATGTTGCTGGACCAGACCACTTAAAGGGGAACAAAGGGTTTTAGCCTCTCTTATGACTCTTGGTTACAATTTTTTGTTCAGCTTGGCAGGAGAGTCCATACCAACACCAAGGAGCAGAGGGAACCGGCTGCACCGCAGCCACAAGGCCACAGGACAGATGAGAGAGCGGCAATCCTCACTTGCCAGACTAACTTGTCTGCCAAGTGTTCAGAAGGATGCCAACTTCTGTAACCAGTTCTCTCCATCTTATTCACCTGCCCAGGGGAGTCCCACCTACCATGGACAGGGCTTTCCCATCAACTAGACAATCTCCTGCAGGCTTGTCTGGGGCTCAGCTCAACTACTAATTCTTTGCAAATGTGCCTAGAGTTTAAACCTTCAATTGTCAAGTTGACACCTGTCGATATAGCAGTAAAGGATATAGCAGTGATTACTTCCCAAACACACTTCTTAGGGCTCCAAACATGTCCTGTCTGGAGTAGGGAGAGGAAGCCCTCTCCTGTGTGCGTCCTCAGCCCCCCTAACCTGGTGTTTCACTGCTGGCCTCTCAGATCTCCTGCTTGGGGTGGCATTACCACCTTCCATCTTGGTGGCAAGCTTCAGAAACGTTTCAACATGCATCAATATCACAAGAAAAAGTACAGGCATTTAGTATTTTACGTACTGTCATGGAAAAAAGTCAAGAAAAATTCTAACCTACGTATGAACATCCTCTTTTTTTTATAGTCACATGTGAATGTTTGAGGCTTTCACAGTCTTTGCTATATTTAGTCAGATCAGCTTTGAAAGTACGACATGGCTCGACTATTTGTCCCAACAGTGAACACAGAAGAAAGGCTGATGGTATGGTCAGAATGGGAGGTCTTGCCTAGAGGCACTAGGGTCCATACAGCCTGCATTTCAGGGAATTCTTGTCTTATTATTTGGATTTCCTTCTCTTTTTGGTTCTAAATCTTTGGCTTATCAATGATAAACAAAACGCCACTCTCTCAAATAAGGAATATTCTATAGTTAAAACAGGAATTCTTGGGCTGAGGAGCTGGCTAGGTGGTTCAAGTACTTGAGGTACAACAAAATACTGGCGTTCACATCTCAGATCCCACGTGAAATGTTGGGTGTGGCAGTCCCCTGCAATTCCAGTTTCAGTCCCTGCAAGCTGGCTGCCAGAATAGCCTATCAGCAGGCTCCTCTGGTTGATTTAGAGATGCTATCCATCAAAAATAATAAGGTGGGAGGATTAACAGGATTGATCTGTGATATCAGCCTGGAGCTTCTGTGCATGCACTTGTGTGCCCATGCACCTGTACACACGTGCCCACATATGTGAACACACACACATACACACACACACACACACACACACACACACACACACACACACACACACGGAGCATCTCTGGAAGCTAACCCCCACAGTGCACACACTCAGACACACACCTTGAGTGAAGCACCACTGTCCTCTGCTCCTTCAGGATCTCTCTGCTTCCGGACTGTGTCCGGGGTAGCAAGTGGGCCAAGCCCCACACCTTCTCCATCGTCACAAGCCTGCTCCTGCCCTCCGCCGCTTCGGGAGGGACTGGGCTTTCGGGTCTTGAAGGGATGATCACCGAAGAAGCTTCTCCTGCCTGTAGGCGAGGTTGCCGCTCTAGAAGTCCCTGGCAGCCGGCTGAGGATTGGGGAAGTGGCCAGGCTGTCCAGTTTTTCATGTGATCCAGCAAGGAACCAGTCGGCACAAGACAGACAGGGGCCTGGAGGGGCAGCCAGGCGATCCTCTAGGCGGGAGTCCATCCCCTCCAGCTGCTGCAGTGTTGCTCTGACCTGATCCACATATATGCAGTCGGGACCTGGACTCCCAGTAGCTTTGGATGTGCAACCTCCGGCTTCCAGCAGTACACTCAACACATAGTGTCGCTGTACAGGAAGATCGACACAGGTGAAGGTAACATGCAGCTATTTGCATATAATATATATATATAAGCTTGTGAAGACTAAAGATATGCAGGCATAGGGCACATTCTTGGGGTGAACATTTAAAATTTCCCCTTCCGGGCTGGGGATATTACTCAGGATTAAAGCCTTTGCCTTGCAAGCAAGAGGATCTGAGTTCAAATCCCCAGATCCCACATAAATATGCCAGGAGGATATAGTAGTGGTCTGCAATTCTGCCCTGGAAGGCAAAGTCTGGTAAACCCCAGAGCAAGGCAATAAGGAGTAGAGCAGTCCAGGATGATTCCTCATGTCCTCACAGGCACACACAGACAAATGACGTCTTCTACATACACCTACCTACACTTACACAAAAAAAATCTTCCTCTTTCCTTGGTTATTACCAAAGGTTGCTGATCAACTTGAAAACAATCTCATATTTTTTAATTTTGATATACCATTGACCACTTCTAATACAAAAAATTTCCTTGGTTAACTTTCAAAGAACCTCAATTATTAGAACTTTTATTTACAATTTCTTCCCCCCCCCTCTTTTTTTGACAGGGTCTCACTATGCAGTCTAGGCTGTCATCAAACTTAAGTTTGCATGCTACCTCACTCAACCTTCTAAAGCAGTTTTAGAGCAGCCATGCTAAGAAGGATTTTGAAGGTCATCCATAATTATTAGGATCATCATAAAGGAATACACCCTATTAATCTGGAGGAACTGATTTTAATACGAGAGAATATGAAGAGTTCTCCATTACAGATAAATTTAAGTTTCTCAAAAGAACCAGTTCGACCAGTCTGTCACAAGGTTCACTGGGCTGCCCCATCTTCCCCATACGAATAGACCAATGAGATGTAGAGGACCAAAAGCTCTAATCAGATTTGCAGAAATTAGAGTTAACCAATGAGGAAAAGCTGCTTTTCCCAGGCTTGACTTAAGACTATAAATAACCCTGACTCCGGCAGCCATCTTTGGCACCCTTACTTTTCAAGGACTCCAGGTCTGGAATTCATGAGTTTCTACCTGACTTTTCTCTCACCCCCACAAATTCCATGTCCATGAGTTCTTCAGGGCTTCCTTACCCCTGTATGTCTGTAAGCTCCTTTCTGGCTCTCTTGCCCCTTGCGGATTCACGTCTGTGAGTTCTGTTCTTTGTCTCCTCTATTAAACTCTGCCTTAACCCTCTGCAAGTATTCTGGTTTCATCTTCAATTCTCGAACTACAAGAACCTGGATACATAAGACCCCAGAAAACCCATAACACCTTCCAATAGTTGGGATCACAACACCCACCTGACAGAGCTATGTTCTCTCTGTGCCTTCTAGTTTGCAAAGGCTAAAACCACTACAGGCAGGGAGATCTCTAGACCCTGCTGAACTCGCATCCTGAACTCAATGGCTTTTTTTCGTATTGAACAGGGTGGGGACAGAGGACACAGAATGCTTTCGGGCAGGTTTCTGACATCCTGATCTCAAGCACTGGTGCGCTCATGTGCTTATCTGGACAGCAGGTGGCCAAAAAGAAAGAAATTCAGAAGACACTTACCAATCCGACAATCAATAAAAAATATCTCCCGTCAGGTTCCTGGAAGACCCCGGCCTTGGCGTCTGGGGGCGGCTGGAGGTGATGTCTCGGGAACACTTCTCTCCATATTATCAGCTGGCCGATCCTCTGTCGGGCGGCCAGCGGCAGCAGGCAGTGGTGGCGGCAGTAGGCAGCCAGCTCCAGAAGATCATCCTTGGGCAGGTGGCTGCACAGCAGGTAGCCCTGGAATGCAGTGCCAGGAGTGAAAGTCAAAGTCACAGCGACACAAAGTGCTTTTATAAACACTTCCACAGCCCAATCTAACACAATTGAATTTCAAATTGCGTAAGTTAGCAAATTAGACAGAGGGTGAAGCAAGAGATCAGATCTGCTAACAAGAGACTGCAGGAAGCAAAGTCACCATCCCATAGGGTTTCTCTGACTGGTGAAATTAGAAAAGAATGGAGAAGTGGAGGAACAGGTCAGGTGAGAAGACTGTGCGAGGCACAAGCAGCTTTTGCTTAAAGACATTGTCACATGAAAGAATTTAAATTCCCTCGGTGCACATTTCTGTAATACACATTGATGTTACAAAATTTACTTAAAAGATGTCTAAAGAAGAAGTAATAATAATGCAAAAGAAAAATAAGAGCGTATTTCTCTTCTTTCTCCCATATGCCTTGGTTTTTGAGTAATGTTTCATTCTTACACATTTGCAAATGCCTTAGAATATACTGAAACCTCAAACATTTATTATATATATAAGCATGTGGCTACAGGCCTCATTTCTAAGCCTTAGTCTTGAATATCTACATTCTGCGGAAAAATGATAACACATTTTTCACATATGTGAAAGTATGAGAAAATTCACTTTAGGATTGTGAGTTTAGCAGTTGAATGTTTGTAGCATTTGAAGCTTCAACTTACCTTGTAAAACAAAGAAGACCCCAAAATGGTATACAACCGTCTCATGTCATAGTAATCCTCAGACTGGGGAAAGATTCACAGTGGTTAATTACCTTTGTGTGTGCAGCAAAAAGATTCTAGTTAATCCACAATAGTTAAAATGGAAATTATATTCAGGAATAGCAATTTTTTATTCAGTCTTCTTTAGAATCAGGATGTTAATCAGTTGTAAGGTGGGCTGAAAAGATGGCTTAGGGGTTAAGACTCTGCCATGCAAGCAGAAGGTTCTGAATTTGAAGCCCAGGTCCCATGTAAAAATGCCAGGCAGAAAGGCAGCGGTCTGCACTTCTAGTCCTGGTGGGCAGAGCCTGGGAAATCCCAGAACAAAGCAAAAAGGAAGTAGAAGAAATCCAGAATTATTCCCTAAGTCACCCTTGGTCTCCACAGGGACATGCAGTTCTCTCTCTTTCAAGCACACAATAAATAATTTTTTAAAAGAGTGGTAAGGTAAAATGGGAACATATATTTGTCTGAGAACAACCTTATTTTTAGTTCTTTTTTTAAATTTTTTTATTATTTATTTAGTTGTGTGTGTGTGTGTGTGTGTGTGTAGAACCACGGGCGAACTCAGGAACTGCCATGGACCGCCTCCACCTCTGCCCTACCAGGACCAGAAACAGGCTGCCCCCGCTTCCACCTGGCGTCTATACGTGGGGTCTAGGATCCGAACTCAGGACCTTCCGCCTGCAAGGCAGAGGCTTAATGCCTGAGCCACCTCTCCAGCCCCCTTATTTTTAGTTCTATGAAACTGTTTAGAAAATCTAAGGATGAAACAAAAAATTTGTCATCCCATGAAGGATTTTTAAAAATAAATCTGTCAAGATAAAAAGCTTCTATCATGTGTTATGTAAAATACCCAGTATTACCATATACTAATATAAAAGCACAAATTGGTACAACCTACTTGTAGGCAACTAAATGGTATGTAAAAAAATTAAATACACATCTCACTTGAATAATTACTCTTCTGAGAATCTACATAAACTTACATAAATAATCAAATGAATCAAGACTTATGTGTGGAGTCAACTGAAGAATCACTGAATTATGGAGACATCAGGGACAATGTAAAGTCCAAGTGTGGATGGAGATGATTTGGCTAACTTTGATACTCTACTAGAGCTGTAGAACTGGTATTAATAATGCCACCCTATAAGAGTTGGCATTAAAGTTTATAGGTTTACTGCTTAGCAAGAAACACAAAATACAGAAAAATATTACAAGATCTGATTTTTGTTAAATACAGGCACCCTCTGCAATCACACAACACTTAGGCATATTTGCAAAGACACACTGCAAGCTGTAAGAGCACCTGCTCTTGGCTCAGTAAGAGGAACGATCTAGATCTAAAGCATTGTGGACGGATCTGAAGTATTAAGGTGGGCATCTTTTCAGTTAAGGTGTGTACATTCGTTTCATAATGAATTGCCTCAGAGAAGATGAAGTGGAATAACCTAAACACCCTCAGTTGGGAAACTATGATACAGCACACAAGGTACACAGGGCACTGCCCAAAACAGAAAGGACTGAACAAAGGTGGATGAGGCTGAAGCAGGAGGGCTGCAAGTTTAAGGCAACCTGAGGCACCTGGCAGGGGCAGCCTGGGCCACAGCAAGATCCTGTTTCATAAAATTCTTCACAAAACTAAACCTCCAAACGCAAAACAGAAGATTAAATTGATCTCGACCTAAGCAAATCTCAACCCCTTTATGCTAAGCAAAGCAAGCCAGACACACAGATTTCCCAATTACCACTGCAGAACCAACTGTGTGCCATGGTCAGCCACAGGGCAGAACGACCAGGGCTGCCAAGCACAGGGCGCAGGACAGGGGCCGACTACATTTAAGAAAGCACCATGACCTGGTGGGCTGCATTTCATCGCTGCCGTTACCACCCTTGTGGCCGCTCAGGACATAGAATCCTGGCAATTCCAGCCCATGAACATAACCAAACTGTCACCAAATTTATGTCATTTCAGCCTTAATTCTGGAATGTTCCATTTCTCTGAGAAAGCTAACTCCTTTGGTGAGAAATGTTATTCAAACACCTTGCTGTTGGTTGTAACGACACTTAATGCTTATTGATAACTTCTTTGTCAGCTTTTTCATTGGATGAATGAGAAAATATAATTATTTTTTTTCCTTTTTTTATTATTATTTCTGCTCATACAAACTTAACAGGTACACCGGTCCCCTCCCTCCCTTCACTTCCCCCCAACCCCCCCATCCCCCCTTCCTCTCCCCTCCCTTCACCTCCCCCAACCCTCCTGGGTCCCCACTTCCCTCTCCCCTCCCTTCCCATCCCCAAGTGCCTCCCCCAATCCCCGGAGCATCCTTTAATGTGCATGCCAAACTCTCCTCTGGGTCCTCCTCTCCGATGACATACAAGGACCCAGGGGCATTTCCCAGAACCCTTTCCTGTGTTCCCCTTAAGCTTAGGAACACTACTGTGACTGTCAGCCCCTAGCCTCCAAGGATCTTGGTGCCTTTAGCAGATGCTAGACTTTGTGAGATCAATAGTGTGTTGGACATTGCACCGGGCATGCAATGTCCAATTATGATTGTTTCGGCCCTAACTTGTGTGGAGTATCTTGCATATCATTACTCTTCCCATCCTTGTGCTCTTACAATCTTACCGCCCCCTCTTCCACAAATTTCCCTGAGCTTCAGGATGGGGAGATTAGGCTGGCCCAGTTCCAGGTGGTTGATATAGAGTCTCTGATGTTCTGAATTATGGTTTGTTGATTTTTTTTTTCAGTTTTGCTGCTCCTGCAATGCCTTGGCTCCATCCTGATGGGTATTGGAAGTTACCTCTTGCAGTCCTTTGCTGGTGGCCTATTTTCTCTGCTGTAACATGGTCCCCTCTCTCCTTGTTTCTGGTGGGGCCCTCCTTCCCCATCCCTCCTGTTTATAATCTTTACAATTACTGTAGGTATTACAGAGATTTGTATTTGAGTGTCTCTAAGTGGGTTTAGTACTAGGATCCACCTATTAGGGAGTACATACGGCACTTAATTTTCCATGTCTGGGATACTTCACTCAATATAATTGTTTCTAATTCCATTCATTTCCTGGCAATTTGCATTAATTCATCATTTTTGATGCCTAAGTAGTATTCCATTGTATAAATGTATCACATTTTCCTTATCCACTCATCAACTGTTGGACATTTGGGCTGATTCCATGACTTTGCTATTGTAAACAGTGCTGCTATGAACATGGTTGTGCTTGTGTTATCAAGGTGAATTTTTGCTGTAGGGGAGAGTAATTTCCAAAAGTGGAATAGTGGGGTCATATGGCATTTCAATCTTTAACTTCTTTAAGAATTGCCAGATGGCTCACCAGAGTGGTTGTATGAGCCTGCATTCCCACCAGCAATGTAGGAGAGTTCCCCTCTCTCCACATCCTCTCCAGCACTTGGTGTTGTTTGTATTGTGGATTTTTACCATCCTGACAGGGTGAAATTGTATCTCAGGGAAGTTTTGATTTGCATTTCCCTGATGGCTAAGGATGTGGAGCATTTTTTAAAGATATTTGTTAGACATTTTAATTTTGTCCCTGCTAAAGTTTCTTTTAAGTTCCAAGGCCCATTTTTTAATTGGCCCATTTGTTTCCTTGGTGTTTAGTTTTCTAAGTTCTTTGTGCACTCTGGATAATAGAGCTCTATCAGATATGTAGTTTATGAAGATTTTCTCCCATTCTGTGGGTTGCCTTTGTGCTCGTGTTACAATCTTTTTATCTGAACAGAAGCTCTTTAATTTCACAAGATCCCATCTGTTGAGTATTGGTTGTAGTGACTGTGCTATTGGATGTCCATTTAGAAACTGTTGGCCTAACCCAATCAGCTCGAGGGAGTTCCCTATCCTTTTAACTATGGTTTTTATTGTCTCTGGCCTTATATCGAGGTCCTTGATCCATTTGGAATTAATTCTTGTACATGGTGACAAGTACGGGTCCAGTTTTAATCTTCTGCATGTGGAGATCCAGTTTTGCCAGCACCATTTGTTAAAGATGCTGTTCTTATTCCATTAGGTTTTTTGGGCACCTTTGTCAAAGATCAAATGGCTGTAGTTGTGTGGGCTTATATCTGGGTCTTCAACCCTTATCCATTGATCTGTGTGTCTATTTTCGAGCCAGTACCAGGCTGTTTTTACAACTATGGATTTGTAGTATAGACTTAGGTTTGGTATGGTGATACCTCCAGCAGTGTTTTTGTTACTCAGGATTGTCTTTGCTATCCTGGGTCTTTTGTGCCTCCATATGAATTTTGAGATTGTTTGGTCAACTTCTTTAAAGAATTGCTTTGGGATTTTGATTGGTATAGCATTGAATCTGTATATTGCCTTTGGTAGTATGGTCATTTTTATGATGTTGATTCTGCCAATCCAGGAACATGTGAGGGCTTTCCACCTTCTGATGTCTTCAGCAATTTCTTTCTTTAGGGATTTAAAGTTTTCATTACAGAGGCCTCTTACTTCCTTGGTTAGGTTTATACCAAGGTATTTCATTTTTTTAGGGGCTATGGTAAATGGGATTGTTTCTCTCAGGGCTTTTTCACTTCTTTCATTCTGGGCATATAGGAAGGCCACTGATTTTTGCACATTTATTTTGTATCCTGCCACCCTGATGAACTTCTGTAATAGTTCCAGGAGCTTCCTGTTGGAGTTTTTGGGATCACTCAGATATAAGATCATGTCATCTGCAAATAGGGATAACTTGACTTCTTCCTTGCCGATTTGCATCCCTTTTATGCCCCTTTCTTGTCTTATAGCTTCAGCTAATACTTCAAGTACAATATTGAATAGAAGTGGTGAGAGTGGACAGCCTTGTCTAGTTCCTGATTGAAGTGGGAATGATTCCAATTGTTCCCCATTGAGCATAATCCTTGCTGTGGGCTTGTTGTATACAGCTTTTATTGTATTGATAAAGGTTCCTTCCATTCCAACCTTCTCTAGGGTTTTGATCATAAAGGGCTGTTGGATCTTCTCAAAAGCTTTTTCTGCATCTATTGAGAGTATCATGTGGTCTTGAATTTTGGACTGGTTTATATGGTGAATTACATTTATTGATTTGCGTATGTTGAACCAACCTTGTGTGCCTGGGATAAATCCTACTTGATCCCCGTGGATGATCTTTTTGATACGTTTTTGAATCTGATTTGCTAAGACTTTGTTGAGAATCTTTGCATTTGTTTTCATCAGAGAGATTGGCCTGTAGTTTTCTTTTTTAAGTGTACCTTTATTAGGTTTGGGGATTTTAAGTGTACCTTTATTAGGTTTTGGGATTAAGATGATATTAGCTTCATAGAAGGAATTTGGTAGTGTTCCTTCCTTTGCTATTTGATGGAACAGTTTAAGGAGTATTGGTGTTACTAGCTCCTTAAATGTCTGGTAGAACTCTGTGCTGAATCCATCTGGTCCAGGACATGTTTTGGTAGGAAGATTCGAGATTACTTCCTTGATTTCCTCATATGTTATAGGATTATTTAAATAATTCACAACTTCCTGATCCAATTTAGGTAAATTGTGTTTACTTAGGAATTCATCCATTTCTTTTGTGTTGTCAAATTTCACAGAGTATAAGTTTTTGAAACATGATGTTATAATTCTCTGGATTTCTTGGGTATCAGTGGTGATAACTCCATTTTCATTTCTAATTTTGTTAATTTGGGCTTTCTCTCTCTTGCTTTTGGTTAATTTAGCTAGGAGTGTATCAATGTTACTGATTTTTTCAAAAAACCAGCTTTTTGACTGGTTGATTTTCTGTATCATTTTCCTAATCTCGATTTCGGATATTTCAACCCTTATTTTGCTAATCTCCTCCCTTCTAATGCTTTTGGGATTAGATTGCTCTAGTGTCTCTAAAGCTTTAAGTTGCATTGTTAAGTTATTTATTTCTGGTGTTTCCATTTTTTTGATGTAGGCATTAAGAGCTATGAACTTACCTCTTAGGACAGCTTTCATTGTGTCCCAGAGATTTTGGTAAGTTGTATTTTCATTATCGTTCACTTTCAGGAAATCTTGAATTTCCTTTGTAATTTCTTCCTGAATCCAATTCTCATTCAGCATCATAGTGTTAAGTTTCCAGGAGTTAGTGTATTTTCTGTTGCTTGTTTTGTTGTGGATGTCAAGCTTGAGGCCGTGTTGGTCTGATAAGATACAGGCTAGAATTTCAACTTTCCTGTATATGTGGAAATTCATTTTGTGGCCCAATATGTGATCTATTTTGGAGAAAGTTCCGTGTGCTGCTGAGAAAAATGTGTATTCTTTGGTGCGTGGATGAAAAGATCGATAGAGATCTGTAAAGTCCATTTCAGTAAGGGTTTTATTAAGCTCCAAAGTGTCTCTGTTAAGTTTTTTACCTGTTGATCTATCCAATGTTGAGAGGGTGGTGTTGAAATCCCCCAGAATTATAGTTTTGGGATTGATTTCTTACTTTAGACGTTGTAAGGCTTGCTTAATGAATGTGGGGGGGGGTCTGTATTGGGTGCATATATGTTCAGTATTGTGAAGTCTCCCTGGTGAATTATATCTGTGACTAAAATGTAGTATCCATCTGTGTCTCTTAAGATTTTTTTTTTGGTTTGAAGTCCCCTTTGTCCAGTAGCATAATGGCTACCCCTGCCTGTTTTCTGGTTCCATTAGCTTGCAGAATTTTTGACCAGCCTTTCATTTTTAGGATGTGCCTATCTTTTGTGGTGAGATGGGTTTCCTGCAGGCAGCAGATTGGTGGATTGTGATTTTTAGTCGAAATTTGTAATCTGTATTTCTTGATTGGTGAGTTTATTCCATTAACATTTAATGTTATAATGGAGAAACTATTTTTAATTCCAGACATTTATTATGTTTAGTGGCTTTTGTAAGTGTATTGTTTCACCTTTAGGTTTTGGTAGTATTATACTTCTCTTCTATTCTCCTGGATATGCCTGTTTTTTTCTTCAAGCTTGAGTATCATTTCTAGCATTTTTGGACGGCCTGGTTTGGTAGACATGTATCCCTTCAAGTTGTCTTTGTGCTGGAAAACTTTTCTTTCTCCCTTGATCATGACGGATAGTTTTGCAGGGTATATCAGCCTGGGTTGACATTTTTGCTCATTCAATACTTGAAGTATGTCTCTCCAAGCTCTTCTTTCTTTTACTGTTTCCCTTGAGAAGTCATTTGTTATATTAATAGGTTTACCTTTAAAAGGGACTTTTTTTTTCCGTTAAGGCTCTCAGCACTATTTCTTTATCTTGAATGTGGAGTGTTTTAACTATTATTTTCTGTGGCGAGTTTCTATTTTGGTCATATCTATTTGGGATGTGGAATGCCTCTTGTATATAGATGGCCCTCTCTCTTTTAGATGAGGAAAGTTTTCCTTAATGGTAGTTTGAAAAATTTCCTCAGGTGTGGTGTTTTGGGATTCTTGTTCTGGTATTCCATGAATACACATGTTCGGCTTCTTCAGGGTGTCCCATAACTCTTGAATATTTCTCTCGAGTATCTTTTTGGTTTTAGCAACCTCTTCCTTTGAGTTGGTTAGTACTCCTACTTTGTCTTCAAGGTCTGAAATTCTATTTTTCTGCTTTGTTAGTTCTGCTGATAAGACTTTCTTTTGAGTTCTGGGTTGAAGATAACTTGTCTTAGTTCAGTTTTAAACTCTGCTTAAGTCTGTTTTAATTGCTCTATGCCTGTTTTTGTTTCTTGTACTGTTTTTCTTTGCTCCTCCAAGTTGTCTGTTGTGTTCCTCTTCAAAGTGATTGATGCGGTTATTTAATTCTTCCCGGATTTCCTCTTTCATAGTCTTGAACATGATAATGATCATGTTTTGAAAGTCATTATCCTGGGTCAGGCTTTCTTGGCTATTTTCCATGGGTTTGTTCTGGTTGGAGTCTATCATTATGGGATTAATTCCTTCAGTGGGAGATTTGTTTTCTTGGGTGTTGTTTCTCATGGATTTGCACTTTGATTTCGGCATTGTCCTTTTAACTCTTAAGACCTTCTTTCAATTTCTGTCATTTTTCACTGAACTGAATTATTGGCCTGGGGTTTGGGGTTGAGCAGGAGGGGGCGGGGGAGCTTATCTAGGTCGGCTTGAGTCCCAGCTAGACTGCGCACATACCGGGCAGGTGGGGAAACGGAGGAGGTACGGTGGTGGGGTGCTATTTAAGCTGGGGAGCTGGGGGCTTGGCCCAGGGTGGCCCTTCCCTGCTTGGCTCAGCACTGGCTCCAGCTGGCTGGTGGGTGGAGCTGGGTCCTGGGATTTGGGATTGGGCAGGGCAAGGGGGGGCTTACCTAGGTCGGTACGAGCCCCGGCTGGACTGCGTGCGTCCCAGACGGGTGGGGAAAGGGAGAAAATATAATTCTTAAAAGATTAAAAACCACATTGATAATTCTCCAGTAAGTCCAGATTTGCAGGTTTCTTAAGTAAAAATACTTTGATCCGGAAAGTCTCAATCTTCAATGCAATTCATCACTGTTTAAACCTCACAATATGAAATGTGCAACAGAAAGTTTCAACAGAGTAACCAGTGTCAAGGCAAACAAAATAGATTTCAGAAATGTCAAAACAGAGGCCTGATGTGGAGATTACAAAACCAATTGCAAACACTTGGAATGACTGATCTACAAATGAAGAACTGAGCAGTGTGCCTTTCCTGAAGCCCCGCCTCTCTTACCAGCTCTCCAAAATCTGCGGCCTCGAGGTCACTTAGAGCTGTGTCCAGTTCCGTCTATGTAAAAACAAGAAATCACATTAAACTTGTTTAATAACAACTTGAGGAACTGAATAACAATCTTTCTATTTTCTTTCACTAAAGAAGAATTTTAATGTGGAACATCCTATCTTTTAAGCTTTATGAATATGAAACCTTACAAATCTTTTCTGACTAAATTTTGCTGCAATATTTTTTAGCCTGTGTTCAGTGTGAATCATGAGGTTAAAAATTGCTTTCTTTTATGTTAAAATTTTTTAACTCATTAAATTTCTTAAACAAAAATCACTATTAATGTAGCCAACCTCTTTGGAGTTGTTTTTCCAAGTCCCGTGTACTTTTCAACAGTTGCATTCTTGGAAAATACTGACATTTTTCCCCATCTTTCTCCTGGAAGCAGTGTTTTGACTATCAGGGCTGCCAATTTTTATTCACAGATTAAAATACCAAGGCCAGAGCCTCCCATCCCCTGGAACCTGGCACAGCGCAGCCTCCCTGTGGAGCTCTAAGTAAAAAAAATCCTTTACATTGGATTTGGCTTTTGTTCCTATGAAAATCGCCTCAAGTCCCCTTCTCCAGGCATCCAGGACTTAACAACGGACCATTTAATGTGCATACATGGCAGAGACAGCAAGAGGCTGGAAGGGTGCAGCTCACACACCAAGGAGGACATTCTCCTGCTTAGGGTCACCCAGTCGCGCCAAGACAATGAAGTTTCTGAATCAGCCCTGCCTGTCAGCGCTTTCCGTGCACCTTGACTTCCTACTTGTTCTGTGACCTACACTTCTGCAGCTGACTTTGTCAGAGGTTGTCAAAGAAACAGACACTAGAGACTTCTGGTCCTGGGAGCCGCGTGACCAACCGCTGGCTGGCCTGCCGCCCACTCCCAGGCTACTTCACACATGTTCCCCGCCCTCCCCATGTCCTCTTGTTCCTTAAAGAAAAGTAAAATATCTCCCCTTTAATAGTTCCAGTGTACACCAGGAAAATAAGATTGACAAAATTCTTATACACCTGAAAGGGAAAACTGAAGTAAGACTCTATCATACATTAAACTCGGAACAAAGAAGTTATTTCCAAGTTAAAAGGAACTATTTCCACTCAGTGCTTACCAGACACAAGTTATTCTACAAAGATTCTTTAAACCTGAGTTCTTAAGGGAGTAAATTCTGTAATATTTTTCATCAGAACATACAGAGTCAATAAAACCTGCTATTTTAAGAGAATGAAAAAAAATCTTATACAGAAAAAGTTTGATTTAAATTTTTTTTCAAGACTCAGTTTCCTTTGACCCCTACTTCCCTGAAGGGTAGGGGCAGGCAGCTAGACAACAGCAAAAGACCTTCATTTGAAGATTTTGCTTGACTGAATGCACATGTCAGGAAAAAGATACAAAAATCAATCGCCTAAGCTTCTGGCTTTAGAAATCAGAAAAAGAACAGCAAATTAAATACAAATAAGCAGAATTGGGGGAGGGGTGCCTGCACACAAGAGGCTCTAAGCTCCATCCCCAGGTCCCACTATAAAACAGGCAGAATAAAGTCATAAAAACAAGAATAGAAACATTTTTTGGATTATCCCGAGGCCAATAGAATCCTAACTGTAAAACTAGATAAAGATATCATAAAAAAGAAAACTATAGATAATGCTATATAGATACAAAAATCTCCAGAAAGTATTAATGAACATATTAAAAAACTGTAATCCACAACCAAGGGAGATTTATTGCTGGTATTCAAGTCTGGTTCAACATAGGAATACCAATGAATGCAATCTATCACAACAGACAAAATCACATCAATAGGTATAAAAAAAGCATTTACCAGAAATCTAATATATACCTGCTTTAGTTTCTCTTCAATTGCTGTGATAAAACGCCTTAACAAAAGCTACTTATGGAAGACAGCTACTTATTGAAGCACACAACTCAAGGCTACAGTCCATCATGGGAAGTAATCACAGAGAAAGGAGCTTGAGGCTGAGAGAGAGCAACAGGTAAGTACATGCTGGCAGTCAGCTAGCAGTTGTCCTTGAATTCAGTCCAGGACCCTGCCCAAGGAATGGTGCCACTACAGTGAGTGGGTCTGCTGAGTTATCTTGGCAGCTTCCACATTAATATTTCTGAAGTGATCTTCCCAATTGTTCAACAGTAAAGTTATTCTGAGTGTCAGTTCTGACTGAAGGTCACACTGAACATACCTTTATCGTGTTTAGAAAACTATATAAAACTAGTGAAAAACTAAACATATGTGTTGAACTAGGAATATATCTCAACGAGGAAGCACATAGTTAGCATGTTAGAGCATCAAAAAACAAAACAAAACCAAGAATGATTTCGCTATTAGTGCATTTTGTATCTTTACTAGGAACATCATGCAGTTCACCATGTACTTGTTTATTTATAACATTTTTATTCATAAGTAAGGCAGTATATCACAGTTGTTTCTTTAAGAACTCTCCCCAAAAGTGTACATGCGTGCACACATGTGCATGTGTATACACGTGTGTGCTGACATGGGCTGAGAGCAGAGGTGGGCACTGATTGTCTTTCCCACTTGCTTTCTATCTTGTTTTTCGAGTCAGCTCTCACTGAACCCGACTTGGGTGCTCTGGCTAGCAGCAAGCCAGCAATCCTCCTGTATCCTTCCTCAGAGTGGGATGCAGGCGCACACCACTGCACCGGGCTTGCTTCCATGGGCCCTGCAGCAACCTTGGGGCCCCCATGATTGCCCAGCAAGCAGGTCATCACTGAGTCTTCGATGCGGCTGGTTTGAAACTGCCTTTTGAGTTTATGCAGAAGCATGACATTGACCTTGCATTATAAGATCAAGGCCATGAAATTCCAAGTTATAGTCTCTGAGATGAATTCTAAACTTAGACAAAGTTTAAATGTAAAATAATACAAGAGCCCATTCTGTCTCTAAAGATCATCTGTCCAAGTTCATGACAGTGAATGACCTCCACTCTATCAGTTGTCTGCCCTTTAATACCCTGACAGCTACAAACCCTAAGAAAGAGAAGAAAAAGTCTAAGCATGAGATAGTCGGCTCTATTCCTGAGATCACCTTGATTTCCTGAGGCAATGTGAGCCACCGGACACCAGGAAGACCGTCCAGCAACACAGCGCTGGCCGCCTCATACTGCTGGGCACCGGGGCTGGGCTGCAGCTCCACAGGCCGAAGCACTCTGTGAAAGAGCAGGCTGAAGAAATGATCCAAGCGAGGCACGTTCTCCACCTGGCAGAAGGCACTGCAGAGGTAAGAGGCGGGTCAGAGCAAAGCTCAAAGGTGGTCTCCTCCGAGGGCACCTAGGGGCGCTCTCCCAGCCACCAAGCTCTCTCTTCCTCGTTCAAGGACTCTCCTTCCTCCCCCCTCCTTCCCTTCTTTCCTCCCTCTCCTTCCCTTCTTTCTTTCCTCCCTCTCCTTTCCTTCTTTCCTCCCTCTCCTTCCCTTCTTCTGTCCCTCTCCTTCCCTTCTTTCCTCCTTCTCCTTCCCTTCTTTCCTCCTTTTCTTTCCCTTATTCCCTCACTTTTTCTTTTTTCCTTTTTTTTTCTTGCCTTTCCCTCTCTTCCTCTTCTTTCCTTTCCTTCCCCTTTATTTCCCCATTCCTTCTCATTTGTAGAAAATCTGCATTCCTTTTATCCCTGACTATTTTCCAACTATTTAAAACTCCCGATATCCTTCATGGCAGTGGATAACAGATTTGAACTCAGAAGCAGAGCATTGATGGCTGGGAAAATCATCACTGTTCTTATAAGACAGCTATCATAGGCCAAGCCTCCAAAATCTAACTTCTGATTCTAAAACTCAGGTAGCACAATCCAACTCACATGTATATAGCCTAGAGCTGAATCAGAATAATTTCCTGTGATGCTTATTACTAGCACACAGTAAGTACAAAATAAGGACATAAACTATTTTTCCTGATAAAATAAAAATACACTATTCAGGGAGGAGGGGAGAAGAGAGAGATGGGTGAACTGAGACCCATGAAAACAATTCTCCACCAGTCACAACCATCCCCTGGAGGAACTCCCAAGAGGCACCACATGCTGCTAACTCAAAAGTGAGGAGAGAGTGACAGAAGAAGACATCCCACACTGACTTCTGGTCTACATACACATGTGCACACATATACATGCATGCAGACACATACAACACATGCATGCATGCACATACACAACACACATACACATGTACATATATGAACATGCATGCATACAACACATGCATAGTCATGCACACATTCATGCATGCATACATATATAAACACAATACACATATGGATGCACACATGCATGTACACACATATAAACACAATATACATACACACATGCATGCATACACACACATGGACACATACACACACATGCACACACACATGCACACACAATCATAGTTAAAGATACAGATATCAGCTTGACAGTTGAAGGTTCGAGCTCTGGGCATATTTATGAAGAGTAGTTAAGTGCAGAGCGAACTTGGAAGAGATTGCCTAGTTGATAGGGAGGGCCCAACCCATAGCAGGTGGGACTAGGCCCTGGGCATGTAAATAAAATATAAAAAGCTGGCTGAGGAAGTTGGCATCCTTGTGTATACTTGGCCAGACATGCTGGTCTGGCAAGTAAGGATCATCCCTCTCTCTGACATTATGTGGATATAGTATGACCAGTTCTCTTGGCCCTTGGTGTTAGTGTGGGCTCTCCTGCCAAGTTAGACAAGGAACTGTAACCAGACTATCATAAGAAAGAATAAATCCCCTTGTTCTCTTAAGCTATTTTGTTGTGACTTTTATTAATAACCATGCAGGGTAACTACTATACACGTGCGCGCGCACACACACACACACACACAAAACCCTAACAATAAGCCATTTAAGCTGATATCCCAACGTCAAGAAGATTCAACAAAAGACAAGAATGTGAAATCCCTAAGTGTCATGGTTTGAGCTGTGGTCACAAGCAGGTAGCAGCCAATCCTTATAGGATGAGGGTTGGGGAGATCACTCAGTGGAGAAGGTGCTTGCCCTAAACATGGGAACTTGAAGTTTGGATTCCTGGAACCCACATAACAGCTGGCCAGGCACGTGGTCTCCTGTAATCCCAGCACTCAAACATTTACTCCCAGATCACATACTTAGAACTTGAGATACAATTCAGAGAAGTACTTACCTATCTAAAGAACCATACATAAATGTCAAGGTTTGGGCAACATCTTCTATCATATTCCTTAGCTGAGGAAGAGGAACTCTAAGAAAGAAACAAACAAACAAAAAGCAAAGAAATAGATTACACTCATTTATAATAATTAAATGATACATCTCTAAAAGATACCTTTTTACATTTCATATGCAAGATCAACTGTGGAGACAGCTATGAAAAATGCTTATTACTGTACTGACATTTGGGCATGATTCAAATGTGCTTTTTTTTATTCCAGAATTAATCTGTAGACCAGTCATCGCTCTCTAGGGTTCAGTTTGCTCATGTATGAAATGGGATGAGTCATCACTAAACACTTCAGGTTGGTCTCTGCCACCCCACTGTGTTAGGACCTCAGCCCCCAGGGCCTTACACATGTTCCATAAGAGCTGCACCCCTGAATCCCCCCTCCCCCCACCAAAGCCCACTCCAGAGGAGTAACCAAGCAGGAAGCAGGAAAGGCTCAGCATGAATGTGAGGCTCCATCTCAAGAGCTGGGGTCCTGGACTGAGTGAAAAAGGAAGAGAAGGGCCACAGCTGAGCACCCACATCACCCTTCCTCTGCCTCCCACACTGTCCACAGACCGTCCTTCACTGGGCCATGGAGCATCCAGCACCAGCTCACAGACTGTCTGTCCGTGGGCAGAGACCAGGCTGCCTCCACTGCGCCTTCTCCACAGAACACACTGCCTTCTTCTCAACAGAGACAAAACGCCCACTCTCCCAGGATGCTGTCCTGTCCCCTTCTGCTGCTGTGAGAAAACATCCTCACAAAGCAGCTCGGGGGCAAAGGTTTTATTCTGGTTCACAGTCTGAGGGGTCATCACTGCGGGAGGCAGGGTGGAGGAGCTGGAAGCAGCTGGTCATGTCTCATGCTTGCTGATGTCACGTCACTCATTACAGCTTTAACACAGTTATTTAATTCCTTGTTTATTTGAGAAAAGAGAAAAAGTGCACAAGGCAGCATCCAGGCATGGCGCCACGGTCCCATGAAGAGGTCAGAGAACAACTTTCAGAAGTCAGTTCTCCCTAGTGTGGGCTCTGGAGAGGGAACTCAGGCTGCCAGGTTTGTGTGCAGGCGCCTTCACCAGCAGAGCCGCCTCGCTGGCCCACATACTATATTTTCAACATCTTGACTACAATTTGCCAGAGGATGTTACATGGTTCTGCACATCAAAGGGAAAACTGAAATGCATTTAGTAAAATTTGCTCAAATATGTTTAAGTAAGTAAGAACTTAAGTGAGTTTAAATCACTGAACAAGGATACTGGTAGTTAAATGGTAATTGAACAGAATCAAATCTGTCTCCTTGGGGGCTGCTTCTGTATTCACATTTCACTTCCCCACTGGGGTTTAACATCTAGTTACATACAGAATCCCCGCAGTAGGAAGAACTTGGCCATGGAGCTCTTCAGGTCTGCTTCACGCTAACTGTGCAGCCTTTGCTGAGGTACTAACCCTCTCTCCTCATATGTAAGATGGATCACTCCACAGCTAGAACAGACTCTGAGGATCAACTGGGATTCATCAACAGAAAACATCTAATGCAGTGTTGGGGCTCATGGCTCCTCACTGTAGGAATAACATACCAGGCAGGCCTGTATTGTCTGTATGGGCTGCATACAACTTCCCCAAGCTACCTACTGCCATGCCTGGTGCTGATGCCAACCTGCCCGACTGGGAAGGCCAACCCAGACAAGACAACAACAAAAATTCACTCTGGGACTTATGGGATGTTGGACATACTTGTTACTATGCTCATAGATCATCAGAGAAAGCTTAAAGGCTATGGGTAGAACTTGTGGGGTTTGCTTGAGGAACAACCCTTTGAGCCCACCTCATTACAAACAAAAAAGGGGGATATGTGGGGGCCTCAGTCTAGGTGACCTCGCTGGTCTGGCAAGCTTAGACAAAGATGTTTTGATAGAGGAAGACAAGAGGAGCCGTAGCTCAGGATGTTTTGAAGAAATCTTGCTACACACAGCCTGCATGCTGGCTTGACCTTTAAGATGATTGGTTGCCTGTTTCCCCACCCTGGAATTCCCTTTGCAGTTTCTGCCTTTATAAGATGGCTATGGACTTGCTAGAAAGGAGTTCCTGCTTGACTAGACTCCCAGTCGCATCTGATTGTCCTCAGGAAGGAGGGCTGGGAGTGGGCGGACAGCGCACTCACCTTTCCCGGATCTCCCTTGTGGAGGACCCGCGGGACCAGCCTGCAGGACAGAGCTGCAATCCCCGGGGACTCCCACACTCACGAATGCCAATCCTGCCTTTACTTCCAATACCAAAGTGAGTTATTTTTCAAAATATGTGCAAAAAATGCAAGAGAGAGAAAAGGCAAGAGATAGACAGTGACAATCTGAGGCATATCACTATAAAAGTTACTTTATAGTGCTAGATGGTCATTGTATTGTCAAAGGTGTGGAACATCTGTGCAGGATATGCTTCTGCTGACCTGGGATTCTCCAGCGTGAATGAACCACAAACATCCCAAGTCCAGGTCAGATCACACTGTCTAAATTTCAGCAGAGAATATATTCATGTTCCATCCACTTCGTTACCAACTACAAAAGAGCCCCGGGCCCTACTAGTTCAGACAGGTGACCTCAGAACACCCCGAGCCTGCTCAGGACACCCCGAGCCTGCTCACAGCCAGTGACCAAAGACCATACCTCACTCGTGCAGTGTACCTTGAAGTCACAAGCCTGCTATAAGAAGCGTGCCTGTTGACAAGATACCATGTTCTAACAAGTTGTCCACGGGCTCTGTAACCACGAGTGACACTGATCTCTTGGCAACAAGATACCGTGTTCTGGTGAGACGGGCTCTGTAACCACTAGTGACTCACTGACTATTAGTCACCATTATTTCACAAGTGATAAGGGATCTGCACTCACTCGTCTGCAGGCAGGCCAACCAGCAGCAGCTTGTCAGATTCTTTCCAGTAAGCAACGTGAACTTGTTTCCCATTTAAAAGGAGGGATGAGCTAAGAAGAAAACACATTCAAGGTAAGATTAGAGTGTCAAGTGCTGTGAAAGTATAAAGATCATGCATAAGAGATTATATGTGACTTAAGCAGTGAATACCTGCCTAACAAGCAAACTTCTGGTGGGTACCTAACTATCATGCAGGAACAGCAAAGGGTGACGTGATAGCACAAGGACATTCTCCTTCCTGTCAGATTCCTTGTAGCTTGCCTACAATCAGAGGTACAATTTTTATCAGAAAATGGGAATAGAAATGTGAAAAATCTAGAAAATCCAACTGATATTTTTAAATATTACCAGCAATATGGTACCTCTTAAAATTTTCAATAAACTATTTTTGTAAACTCTAAAACCGCTGACAAATTAAGATGACATTTTGTCTGTAATAAATATCATTTTAGGAAAAAAAATCTCTTACAGCTTTGAGTCCCCTCATCTATAAGATAACTAGGACATTTAAGATGATGGCTTGACAAGACAGTATGGACTAGTGACCGCTCGCAAGTGACTGACATAATCTCCCCTTTCTCCCTTTTCCCTCCCCTCCCCCTCTTATCCTCCTCCACCCTCTCCTCCTTCTCCTTCACTTGTGCTAGAGATGCAACCCAGGGTCATGCTCAGAGCAGGAGGCTGTGTGTGTTTGTGTGTATGTATGTGCATGTGTGTTTGTGTATGTGTGTGCATGTGTTTGTGTGTGCATCTGCAAATGTTTGTGGGTGTGCACGTGTATGCAAGTGTATATGGACATATGTCCATGTATTTGTGCACATGTGTAGAGACCAGAGGATATCCTGAGGTATGTGTCCTCAGGATACTGTCCCCCTCTCTTCTGAGACAGTCTTTCACTGATGTGAACTCCCCCAGGTGGCTGGCTGGCCAGCCGGCCAGGGAGCCCCAGGAATCTACCTGTGTCTACTGACCAGAGCCGGGATTATGCACCACTCTATCTGACTTTCAAAACATGTCATGATCTGCTTGGTTATTCATCACTAAATTAGGATCACAGAGGTCACGTAATATTCCTTCTAAAGTATGTACGCCATTTCTCTGCCATTATTAAAAGACCAGTGTATTTTCTAACTGGGAAAAATTCAATATTCATAGAATTCTTGTCTAGCAAGTTAACAATCACAATAAAGCATGACAAAGCCAAAACACATACTGCCATGTTCAAAACAGAGACTCTTACGAGGATGAACTATAACTGTACACCATAGCCAATTGTGTTCATTAAACTGTTCTCAAAACACCCAGTCCTGCAACTGAATTGAAAACTTTACATTCTGTACTAGAGATGGCTCAGTAGGTAAAAGCACCTGCCTGCAGGCCTTGCAATCTGAGTCGCTCCCTGGTAGCCCACATGCTGGGAGGAGAGAACTGATTTCTGAAAAGTTGTCCTCTGACCTCCACCCATGTGGAATGAATGACATGTGTTTGTGTTCACTTTGTTCTCTCACTCGCGCTAATAAATAAAACTTTTTTTTTTTTCAAAAAGAGAACCTACATTCTAAATTAAATTGTCAATTGGTGGAAGTAACTTAGCATAAAGAGAAGTGAGAAGACATCTTATCTACCAGTATAGAATTTACCTTACAGCCAGTAAGTACGGCTGTCCAATAGCTATTTTAGCATGCTGTTAGAACCAAAGAGGTGCTGAAGATAAACAGGAATCACACCTGGTAACTTGTGTCCCTGTCACATTTTCCAGCATGTCACAGAGTGTGAGAAAGACCCCTCGCACGCTTTTGAGCTTCTGAGATGCTTCCGACATTGGATAATGATAAAGAATTTCTTGCTGTGGAAGGAAAGGAAATGGAAACGATCAGCCTCCTAATTCTCTGGCCACCATCACGGACAGTTCGGACTTTGGACCAAGTCAGAGTTTCACTTAAAGACAAGGACAGAACTATGACTGGGATTTTCACTCGCACTTAAAATACCGCATTTCCAACTGGCCACAATACTAAAAAATCTACCGATGAATTGAAATTATTATTTTTAAATAGTGTTTTGTGTGTCAATCTTCACAACAACTTCTAACACTGATATTTTACCGTATTTTTTATACATACATTCTTTTCCACTCTATTTTCATAGCCACACACACCAAATGTAACTTTTAGTTATCCTTAACTTCAGTTTCTTGTATATTGGTTTTTAGAAGATGACCATCATTTTAGGTAAAATTATTAGACACATAGGCTCAAGGCAAAACTATAATTATATTTCCTAAGTGAATGTAGTACGAATAGGAAGGAAACAGTAACATGGTATTATATATTCTTATCTGTCTTAACTTTGGGAGGGTCTGTATTATCAAACAGTAAATTTAAATCTTAAAGGTAAGATGTTTTATTTTAAATTACAGAAAATGCTAACTTAGAAATTCACAAAATGCTTAATATTCTTTTTAAAATAGCATGTTCCCAGGAAATAGCATTTATAAAAGTAAAATTAATAAAGGTGCACAGGGCCCTTAAACACTTCCAAAACACGAAGAGACGAACCACTGAGTATCCCACTTTTTTGAGGTGATGTCTATTTTTCTTATAAGACATATTTTTTTAAAAAAGTGTAGCTACAAGGCACAGAAAATTCAAACTGTCTTTAGTGTCTGTTTCATAACTATAATCGTAAATATCAATAGCCACAGTCCAAAGTCCAACTCGCTAAGTCATATCGGCCTTTTTCTTGGTTTTCTCTAAAAAGCATTCCACAGCTTGCTCTGGAGTCTCTACAAGAAATAAATACATGGCATGGTGTCTGCATATTGACAATTGTTACATTAAAACAAATACGAATAATGACAAACTGTACACATCTGTGTTTCATATTTCCTAAGAATATTTAATAAATGCAAATTGGTGTGGTGAATATAAGCCAAGTAAACTCTGCCTAATAATCACATTTTCTGGAACTATTCCCATTTTATATATATATATATATATATATATATATATATATATATATCCTATATATATTGGATATATATACACACACATGTACAAAACATTAGTTTATCAATTAAGTCAAACATCTGTGAAAATATTCTGTGATATCTACTTAATAAATTTAATCTTTGGCCAACAAAGCTTTCACTGAATATTGCCAAAATATTAAACACTTAGAAACAATCTCAGTTTCTTCAATTCTAGTACCCTAAAGACACGAGGTCTATATCAATCATGTAGCCAATGGAACACAAATGACCTGATGCCATCTCAATGTCAGACAAGCCAATGCCCAGTACCAAAGGCCATTTAATAAGCAAGTCTCCAGCGGGTGGCGACGGCCTTCTTGTTAAGGGCCTAGCAAGCGCTGCAGCTCCTGCCAGTTTAATTAGCTACATCTGCCAGCCCTTGCCAATGGCCCGTGTTTGCTGCGGCTTCCACTCCGCTCAGTTAGAATAAAAGCTGCCGCTCAAAGCCATATTGATAGAGTTGGCAGCAGACAGAAAGTTGCTCCTCCGAGAAACATGCACACACTTTCCCAGGGAAAGAAAGGCGAGGATCACAAAGGCTTGGCAGGCCCCGACCCAGGAAGATGGCATGCTCTCCCTGAAACTGGCTGAGTGTTTAAAGTATGAAAGCTTCAATGTCTTGCTTAGTTTAAAGATGCAAGGAGTTGAGTAATGCAAGGTGTTTAAAGATGCAAGGAGTGAGTAATGCAAGGTGTTTAAAGATGCAAGGAGTGAGTAATGCAAGATGTTTAAAGATGCAAGGAGTGAGTAATGCAAGGTGTTTAAAGATGCAAGGAGTGAGTGACGCAAGCCACTAGTGGCTGCTGCTGGGCCTCTCTGTGCTTTTCAGAACACAGAAAATGGTGAAACTATGCAAACAGCCATCTCTTCTTAACCAATTTAATTGCTTATTTAATCTTGGCATGAATCAAGACAAGGAAGGGCATTTGGTGATGAAATGGCTTTGCCATGGGAAATACAGGCCAAAAAGATTTCAAGGGCAAAGACGTGCAGACTGGCTAACACATCAGACTGCAGACTTGCTCAGAGCACAGCCCTGGAAGGGTACTGGGACATCGCCTACCTGCTGGGTCCGGGGCCAAAGCAGATTTACTGAGCTTCTGGACAAGAACTGCTTCCTAAGGCTCCGTCCCGTGCTCCCTGGGAATTCTGCCCCCAACGGGGCCCGTGCTGAGTGCTGAATAAGTACATCCTGAAGGCCGGGCCACCTCGAGGTGCCTGAGCTAAGCTGACAGTTGCTATGTTAAGCCCAGGCTCTCAAGTAAGACTACTGTCCACAGGGTCAGTGGCAGCAGACCCTGTTAGAAAAAAGCATTCCCATTCCAGGGGCACCGGACTCCAAGAGAATACCATCTGTCATAGTTAGATGCAGGTATCAACTTGACATTTTAGGGTTTGAGCTCTGGACACATTTGTAGAAAATTGGTGGTAGTTGAATTAAGCCTAGAGCAAACCTGCAGGATTTGTATTGTAGATGGGAAAGGTCCAGCCCATGGTAGGTGGGACTAAGTTCCTGGGAAGTGGAATAAAATGGAGGGAGCTGTTTGAGAAAGGAGGCATCACGGTGTATACCTGGCCAGACATGCTGGTTTGGCAAATAAGGATTGTCCCTCTCTCAGCTGCTATTTGGAGATGGCATGACCAGTTCCTTTGGCCCAGGTGTCAGTGTGAGCTCTCCTGCTAAACTGGATAAACACCTGTGACTAGGAATTGTAGGAGAAAATAAGCCCCTCATTCCCTTAAGCCACGTTTGATGGTAATTTATCAGCAGCAGTGCAGGAGAACTATTACACCAAGCAAACAGTGAGTATCACATAAAGGGTCTCGCAAACATAAGGCAAACCACATGCCATGGTTTGGATCTCGGATAGGTCTTGCATGCTAAGGCTTGGTTGCCGGTGCAAGATGCTATGATGATCCTGAGGATGGTAGGACTGGTGGGAGGTGGGCACCGTGGAGGAAGTAAGTACTTGGCCAGTTCCTGAAGAAGATACTCAGGCCCTGGTCAGTTTCTCTCTGTTTCCAGCTTGAAAAATAGAGCAGCTTTACTCTGCCACCTGCTCCCACCATGAGGTTCTACCCCCAACAGCCCCAAACAATGGAGCCAAACGACCACAGATTCTACTTCTGCAACCATAAGCCACAATAAGTGCAGAGTTGCATGCTAAGTCACTTACCTGGGGCACTTTGCCACAACCACTGAAGGCTGATGGGCCCAAGACTAAAAACAGTGGAATGGAGAGATACAGAGCAGAAAAGAGCTATGCATGAAATGCTTTGAGATGCAACCCACAGACTCACAAAGCAAACAAAGTACAGGAGAATACCTCCATGGCAGATTTCATTTGCAAATCAATTAAAAGCTTTTCACGGACTTATAAAAATAAGAACATAATTGCTTTAGTAAAAACACAGTGGAGAGCTGAAGCAGTTTGGAGATGGCAGAGACAAGAAACTGAAGAAGGGCAGGAAAAACATCAATGAGAGGTTGACTGTGGCCTTCTCAACAACGATGACGGAAGTCAGAAGACAAAGGAATACTATTCTCAGAATAGAGAAAAGACCTTCCCAGGTGACAAATATTTATATACATAGTGCATAAATGCATATAGAATACAACAATTAGCAAATAATGCTCAGTTTGTGCAACTGGAAAAATAATGTTAAAATACTGACAATAACACATGGGTGAATAGAGAAGGGAAGGTACTGAGAGCTTTGAAATAAAGGTGTACTGTGGGCCCTGGATTACTGAAAATAGGTTATGAAAGCTTTCAACTTTAGAATCTATAGGGCAAGTACCAGATAAACATTTAGGAATAATCACCAAAACCCAGAAATACAGTATGCAAGAAGAAGAAGGATATAAGCAGCCAAAAAACCAAAAATCATGCAAATGTAGTTCAAATAGAAATTTTGGCAGAAGATGACAAAAATACGCCAAGAATTTCAACATGTATATTTACTAAGTTTTTCAGTTAGAAGTTAAAGATTGATAGATTATAAATTTCTATAAGTAAGAGACACATCAAAACATATATAAAATGATCCGGGGAGGGAGGGGACTGGGGTGCCTATTAAGTCTGTATGAGCAGAAAAAATAAATAAATAAATTTTGGGGAAAAAAAATAAAGTTAAAAACAGTTTTTTAAATCATCTAAAAATATATAAAATGAAAAAGGAGATAAAGATAAGCCGTTCAAATTCTTATAAGACAAAGCTTTATTAATATTGCACATTAAAATATTTATAACATTAATGTTTAAAAGGTCTATAAAACAAAGAAGACTTCCTGTATTATACAAACCATCAAAATAGAGTCACAAAGTGGAAAACCTGAAGAGACCAGTACAAGGCGCTAAGACGATTGAATCAGCAGTAATGTGCCCTGGAGAAAATTCTAGGAACGGGAGACTTCATCAATAATTTTTACTCAACTTTCAAGGAAGAACTATACTAACTGACAGAGTATGAAATATATCCCCCACAGTTTCATGTGCTTGGGAAGGTCATGGTACCTTTGAGAGGAGGAGCCTTGCTGGAGGAAAGCAGTCATGGGGGATGGCTCTTGAGGTGGATTAGTTCCACTCTACTTCTGGCAGCTCTCAGCCACTAGGATAGATGGATGATCTAGGCTTCCTCCAGCTTCTGCCTCTAGCCATGCCATATCTGCCATGAAATATTCTATCTCCACTCTCGAACCGTAAGCTGAATAAATCTCCCTTTGTCTCTTAAATTGCCTGACTTTGGGTGTTCTCTCACAGTTACACAAAGAATAAGTAGTATGTCAATTGTATAATTTTTTTAATGCAAGAAGGAAAATTCCTTCCAAACTCATTCTATGAGGCCATCAACTCTGACACTGATACAAATAAGGATAAGAAAAGAGGAAGCTACTGATGAAAACAGCCTAAGAATGTTCAGCAAAACACTCACAGACCAAATCTACCAGCACAACAAAAAGATCATTATATATGATGAGATGATATTCCAGACATGCAAGTATGGTTCAATATGTACAAATCAAGAAACACAAGATACCGCATGCAGACTGAAAGGTATTGCAATCATTTAAACAGATGCAGAAAAAGCATCAATGAAGTTCAATAACGATTCATGGCAAAAACTCCAACAAACCAAGTACAGCAAGAGTAGATTTCAGCATAACAAAGACGACATATGACAGACAACCCCAGAGCATTTACCAGCTGAGGGGGGAAGTGGGGAGTTGAAGTCATTTCCTCTCTGGAGTAAGTTAAGAATGCTGACTTTCAGCTGCTTTTATTCAGCTGAGTGCTAGCATCCCACCAGAACAATGTGGACAGAGAAACAAAGCTTTCAAGTCCAAAAAGGAGGCAACTAAAATTGTCCATCTTCAAATGATGTGACCTTGTCTATAGGAAATTCTAAATATCTCAGAGTCTGTTGGAACCATGTATTTGCAAGGTTCAGGACATGGAATCAATGTTAAAAAATAAGTAACTTTTCTGTGCGTGAACATTGACTTACTAAGAAAGGAATCCAGAAAACTATCCTATTACGATAATTACTAAAATTAAAAACAAAACAAAACAGGAATGAGCTAACTACAATGATGAAAGAATTCTACAACCAGACATGGCAGAGCATTAGCGGAAGATACAAAAGGGGGCCTGAGCGGCAAGCCTGTGTTCACGGATCTGAAGAATGATGCATGGGATCAGTACATGAGTGCATGTGTTTGCAACGTAGATGGATGCCCGTGTGAGTGTGCCTGAGGAGGCCAAGGGCGACATCAGGAATCATCCTTCATTGCTCTTCCACCTTACTCTTATAAGCCTGGGTCTCTAATTACACCCAGAGCACATCACTAGGGCTAGTGTGTCTAGCCAGCTTGCTCTAGGGATTCCTAGGCTCTGCTTTCTGGGGCTAGAATTACAAGTGAGCTGCTGTCTGTGTGCTCTGGTTATCTAAACTCTGGTCTTTTTGCTGCATCAAGTATTTTAACTACTGAGCCATTGTCTAGCCCAGAATTGATTTTTTTTAAATGTCCCTATTGCCTAATAGGACTGGATGCCTATGCATCCAGTGTAACTGCTACTAAAATACCAATACCATTCCTCATTGAAATAACAAAAAATAATCACAATTTTTTTTAAGGAAACCAAGAAACATCTGAAATAGTCAAAGCAATTTAAGTAAAAAGAACAATGCTGGGGCTTTAAAAAATCACAGAGGTACAGTCATTGATACAGCATGGAACTGACAGGCAACAGACAGAGACCAACAGGGTGGGACAGAATCTAGACAGGACAAGATAGAGCTCAGACAGGATGGGACAGAGCCTACACAGAACAGGGCAGAGAGACTAACAGGATGGGGCGGAGGCCAGACAAGATGGGGCAGAGTGTCCAGACAGGACAGGGCAGAGCTCACATAAGATAGGGCAGAAATGTCCAGACAGGATAGGGTAGAGAGACCAACAGGACAGGGCAGAATCCAGACAGGAGCTCTGGCAGCTATAGCAACACTGAAGCCAAGGAGATATGCTGGGGAGCAGACAGGGAATCTTTGAGCACCAGATTAAGTGTTAAGGCCTGCAACGGAAACCACTAAGAGAAAGTATAGGGAGCCAATTCAGTTCATGGCCCCAGCAAAGATGTTTTCCAGGACCCTGAAAAGACAGGTGAGCAAATCCCACACTCAACAATGATTCACAACTACTTCATGAACTCTGGCTGAGCACAGGAAATGACTGGCTTCACAGTAGTGCATTCAAGAAAATATGTGCAAACTATGCATCATAGGGGGTTAAATCCAGAATTACAGGACCTCACCTCAATAGCAAACCTCAGATAATCCAGCCAAAGTGAGAGAATTCCATCCTTCACAGTCATATTGGCTGGCTTTCATCACTATAACAACTCACCCAAGTAAATTTTCTGATGGTGAAATACATTCTCTTCTCTTAATTACGAACTGGCCAAGCAGTAAAAAAAAAACTCAGTAAGAGATACAGAAAACCTGAACAAAAAATTAGGCCCAAACACCTACTCTGAATAGCAATCTGGTACCAACAAAAGGGCACAGACTGGTGGTTAACCAGAAATGGTGCCATCCAATGGCTCTGGACACTTGAGCTTGTTCTTGGCCTGGACTTGACCACATCCTGGTCTGCAGGTAAAGATCCAATTTCCCAATATCTAGCATGGTGTTGTACTCAAATGGGGGTCCAGCAAACACTGAGGACGGAGCAGTACACAATGAGACATGAGGCATGAGGCGTGTTCACAGCAGTGGGCCATGCACCAACATCCACAGATAGTGCCTGGGGGCCACCTTGATGTGGCATCCACATTATCTGAGGAATTCTGCACAAACAGAAGAGTGAAGTAAACTGAATTCTCCATAAAAGTCCAAGTACAAAATAATGGACAGCCCACCAATGCTTCTGGAGCCCCTCTTTGATCTCAAGCAAAGGCCCAAGGTCTGAGGATTCTTGAGGGCATGTGTCAACTTGACACACCTGAGACTACACCTGGTAAGACCAGCTGAGACCACCTGAAGAGATTATCTGGATAATACAATATAAGCCCTAGATCCCATCAGAACCTCTATAGATCTCATAGGACTCTCCCAGTAGTGAACCATATAAAAGGGAACCACAGAAGAGGAGATGCTCTGTAGCTGTGCTAGGAGTAACTCTTCCTTCCAGCTGCCCAGTTTCTTCGCTTCTTCAACCCTCTACCCTTCTCTAGAATCCTCCAGCCTTCAGCCATCACCCACTGGACTACTGGACTGAGAAGCTACTAGCAGCCATCGTTGGACTACCTTGGCCATATCTCATGAAGCCTAAGCTGGCCTCCAACTTGAAATGTAGTTGAGAATGTCCTGGACTTCTGATCCTTCTGCCTCCACCTGCCAAGTGCTGGGATTACAGGTGTGAGTAAACTCAACACATTCCCTATTTATATATTCATTTTGTTAATTCTAAAACTCTAGAGAACCTAATACAGGGCATGAGGGTCTCTCAGGCCAAGAATACAACTTCCTAAGTATCAAGTTCTTCTGATGTCACAGACTGTGTCTGTGCATGTGCCGGAACCAGGAAAGCTCTCTCTTTCTCCCTCCACTAGTCACCTGTCCTTCACTGCAGCTTGCAACCTGGTTTCCAGCCCGATTTTGCATTTCTGCATAAATAAGGATGCAGAAGGTGGACAGACAACAAATTCACTGTTCTCCAAGTAGGGGACTGTGGTCTTTCCCCCATCCACACAGCTTCTGATCATCTTATCTTGTGTCTTGTAATTTATTTCTTCTGTACTTTCCTCTGCCCTGAGGCTTGTACGTGAGTATATCATGCACGGATATGATTTTATTGATGTTGAAAAAGACAAAAGGATGAGTGTTACAAACACAAATGTCCTCCCGATTAATTCTAGCATGGGTGGGAAACTGACAACAGATGGGTGGGAGGGGACTTAAGAGGCCATGAAGAGCTTCACATCACAGCTATGTGACCTCACACAACTGCACAGATCTGTGCACACGTCTGTCAGCACCCATTGGCTGTGCACTGGGAACTATACAGTACTTATAAGTAATACCTCAACACAACAGATAGCATTTTAGCGATAAGCCAAAATATTGCAATTCTTTCCTTCTCCTTTCCCACTGCTTAGAATAACCAGAGTTGACTCACTTTTATCTCACTTATTTGAAAGTGTTGGTACTATGGAAGAGCTGCATCTAGAATAAAGTATACTAAAATATCCAGCTTATTACCTGCTGGGCAGAGGGGAAAGGTCTGACTCTCTCCCTGGCAGACACCCACCTCCTCTTTGGACGACTCAGAGTCTAGCTGCAGCGTGAGGTACATGGCGATGTGTGGGGTGTCCTGGACCCTCTGCTGGAGGCTGCCAGCCTCATCCCCACACAGGAGTTTCACTAAATCACTTGTGCTGGATGGTGACTTTTTCTTCTTTGGTTGGGCTGCTTCCTTTTTCACAGCGTAGGCATTTTCCAATGTCAGTTTCACCTTAAAAATGAAAATAATATGCTCAGTTTTTCAAAAGGCAAAATCAGTCGCATTTTTCTCAAGGGAGGCCAATGGCACTGGTGTGTGTGATGAGGCAGGGTCCTGGGCCCAGGGTCCCGTTGCGTTGAGTCCTTAGTGGGACTGCTGGAAGTGAGGGTCCTGTGCTTTACTTATGTGTTACATCTCCAGCTCTGGCCCTTGGAATCATAAATATTTACTGAGTGAAAATGTATAATGCTCTGTGCAAAAATTCATTCTTTGAACTTCACCAGACTACCCAGACAAGAAATGCCACAAAAGAAACTCATATGATTTGAGTATAATAAGCAGCCGGCTTCCGTTATAACTCATCTGAGGGTTAAAAGGTTAACTACACAACCTGACTCTCCTTCCTTTCTAATGAGGGCATTGGGAACATGCTTCTCTCTCATCCTCATAACCTCTCAAACAAGTACCCAGCACAGTGCAAACAAACAAACAAATGCAGACCACCTGGGGACCTCAGGCCCAGGGTCCCAGGAGGCTCCACCAAGAAAGTGTCACTCTCATGGCCTGATGCTGAGATTGGTCAGAATCCACAATGTGGCCCCTTCCAGCCTTGGAAAGGAAGCTTGTACTTCTCAGTCACCTTTCCTTGCAAGTGGAGCTGCTGGCCCGGTGCCAGCCACCTGGGGACAGCTCACTGGTTCTGACGAACGCGTCAACAAGAACATTGGCTCAAGTCACAGAGGCACACAATGCTCCAAACACTCACAATCTTAGAGCACAGATTGTAAAAAATCCACATTCTAAAACTTCAAAGTTTGACAATTGTTTTAAAAATAAGGTCAAATTTTAAAAGAAAGAAAAATAATGTTTTGATTAAGGATAAAGAAATCTAGTCATTATTGGAAGGCAGGTAATGCTATGAATGTAGCATGCTACATTTTGGGGTAGAATATTTTTATTTATTTATTTATTATTTATTCAATTGTACGTGTATGAGTGTGTGCACATGTGTATGTGTGTGTGTGTAGAACCACAGGCGAATTCGGGAACCACCATGGACGGCTTCCACCTCCTCCTCGTTTACTCTGCCCATGGATTCACAGGTTCCGCCCTACCAGGACCAGAAATGCAGGCCGCGCCCGGCGTCTATACGTGGGGTCTAGGATCTGAACTCAGGACCTTCCGCCTCCAAGGCAGAGGCTTAACCCCTGAGCCACCTCTCCAGCCCCATGAATATTTAAAAACGGAAAGTAATTCAGTAACCTGTCTTAATAGTGACAAGAGGTACCACTTTCTTATTAAAAATGATCTTTTTGTGTGTGAGAGAGAATGTGCGGGCAAGCATTGTCAAAGTGCACACATGACAATTGGAAGACATTTGTGTCACCTTCACCTGTGGTCTGTGGGCTGAGTGCAGGCGCCAGGTCTCACGATTCATTATACCCACAAGTTGCTGTCATTCTGGCAGTGTGCCCACAGCTGTGCGGCACAGCATGTGCCTTCAGCATGGTGCTTCTGGAAAGTGGGGGGCAACTTTAAGGAGGTCTCCTTGGAAGTCTACACTGGGGGCACGCCCTGGAGGGCCTGTGGACCTGCCCTTCCTTTTACTACTCTCTCTCTCATGGTTACTGGTTGGTACAGTTCTGTTCCGTCTTTCACCCTCCAACAGTGCCCTCTGGAACACCTACTGGAAGAAACGGGCTTACCCATGTGATGGTTGGCCTGCATTTCATTTGACTCACCTAGGAGACACACCCGGGGGCATTTCCAGAGGGGTCTAGTTCAACGATGTGGTATGACAGGGCCCCTGGGCAGTCAGCTAAGCACCTACATTTCTGCTGTCTGCTTCCAGGTGTGCCTGAAGTGGGAGTTGAGGCTGTGCCCACCCAAGGTCAAGAGCTCTATTGGGCCATCCCTGCCATGATGGACTAACCCATAAACCATGAGCCAAGATAAACCCTTCCTCTCTTCAGCAGCTTATTACCAGGATTTAGAGCACACCTAGTAACTAAGACACTGAACTGTGGACTACAAATGCAAAGCCATGTGTTGAAATAAAATTGTCCTCTTTGTAGGTTGATTATCTCATACTTTTAGTAGTGTCACTAAGCTATAAGCAAGAAAGGAAGGAAACATGGTTTAGCTCATATATGCACATATGTATACATATGCATAGATTATATGGGAATATTAATAAAGATGAAGTGGACCACAACCAGTAGTGATTTACACAGAGTAGAAGTGAGAAGTTCCTCATGAGATTTTTCTTACAATCATGTCTCTTCATCAAACATTTAGCATAATATCAAAAGGGAGAGATAAATGTCTAAATTTGTTTTTATAAATATGATTTAGGAAACATGACCTTTTGCATCTAACCATTGTGTAAAAAAAGGTGAAAAGGGGCTGCCGAGATGGCTCAGGGGGTAAGCCTTTGGCTCACAAGCAAAAGGACCGGAGTTAAGATCCCAGATCCCACCTAAAATGATGGCAACCTGCACTTCTGACCCTGGAAAGCAGAGCCTGGAAACCCCAGAGCAAAGCAATAACGAGGTAGAAGCAACCATAGGGAATCCATGTCAACCTTGGGCCTCCACAGGTGCACACAGTACACCCACATGCGCCTACACACATGTACACATACTTACACACATGTATATACGCACAATAAATAAATACTGAGATGAAAATTGGTATATTTTTGGGGGAAAGACAGTAAACTAATTAAACAAAAACACAAAAAATTATAGGCTGGAAAGATGGTTTAGTGGTAAGACCCTGACTCACAAGCAGAGGATACTGAATTCGGACCATAAGTCCCACATATGCCATGCATGATAGCCAGCATGGTGGAAAAAAATACAAAAAATTAGTAAGCCCACAAGAACATAATCAAGAGTTCCCATCTGGGGCTGGAGAGATGGCTCAGGGGTTTAGACTGTCTCGCAAAAAGAAGGTCCTGAGTTTGGATCCTAGGTCTCATGTAAAAAAATGCCAGATGGAAATGGTTGTGGTCTGCACTTCTGGCCTGGAAGGCAGAGCCTGGGACCCCAGAGCAAAGCATAAAGGAGGTAGAAGCAATCCAGGATGATTCCCAAAGTCACCCTTGGTCTCCCACAGGGACTCATAGTGCCCTTTGATATACACTAAATTAATTAATTAATTTAAAAAAGAGTCCCCATCTGATAGGAAGAGGTCGAAGTGAGAAGGCTGAAAGCTTTAGTGATGGTGCAGGTATGACCCAGCACTTGGTGTGAGGTTTTGCTATGTGCTCCAAGGTTACACGTGTCTTAAGTTTCTCGGCGACACCCTAGTCTTCGGTACCAAAACTGTCTTGGTTATCAATTTTGTTGCTGATGACTTCATGATCCAAACAGTTATGGGAAAAGGGGCTTTACTCATGTACATGGTTCTAGGGTACAGTTGATCATGGCAACCCAGTTCATCCATCAGGAGCTATATACACAGGAAGAACCGAGAGGGAGCATACTTTCTCACTTGCCAGTCTGCCAAAATACTGGATCTGCTCTCTCCCTTTATCCACTTGCCCAAGGAAATGGCTGGTCACGGGCTGGGGTCTTCCTACATCACTTCGCCTTCTACAGGCTTGCACAGAAGCTTGCCGTAACCAAATAATCCTTCACAGGTGTGCCTAACGGCTCAGCCGAGATCCACAGCTAACAGCTGCACAGAGCATGAAGCCTGGTGTAATCACAGCATCTGTTCTAGGGCTGTCATGACCAGTGGTGTGCATGTGGGTCCTGGGGGAACCAGGGAATGTATCTGTTCCTGCTGAGGTCTTTGTGGGTGAAGAAATGAAATAGGGTATGGCTTCTGGAGGTAGCTCAGTGCTGGGGTGCTTGGCTAGCACATGAGGGCTCACCACTTCAACACTGCAATTGTCAAAGCCAAATAATAATAATAATAATAATAATTAATAATAATAAAAGATAGGGTGTGACCCACCAAAATGACAAGAGGAAGTGAGTTGGTACATGGAAAAATTCACTAATTTTACGTTGGGCAGCAGCAACCACCTATTTCAGAGTGGCTTGGTGGAAAATGACCCAAGAGCTTACACAGTGGCATTTCGGCTTTATTTGGCAAAGGTCACTGTGTCTGCTCTGTGGGGCAAATGCCTTTTCCCCTCACCATGACAAAACCCAAGAAAATCAAAGGAATGTCCATCGATATTCTCGGGGAGCTGATTTAGGTGTGGATGGCTCTCACATGGCAGGAACTACCCTTCAGAAGGACAACAGATAGTCAAGATTCACATGTGACATAGCTGCAAATGCTGGGGATAAAGGTGAGACATGACCAAATTCAGAATTAAGTGCTATGTTTACCGAGGGGAGGCCATACAAATATGGAGCAAATGTGGTGTCTGTAGGGATAAACTTGTACTAAGTAGTAGCTAATGCAAGTCGACCTACTTGAAACTGAAACTTTCCGTCACTCCCCCAGTCTTGGACCTGCACAGGGTTCCTGACCATATCCCCTGTTCCTTCTCACCTTATCCTCCCTTCTCCTTCAGGATCTTTCTCGGAGACCATGGTTAGGGTCCTGACTCATCACTTCCAAGGTCTCGTGGCTCTATTAGCTCTTTCTGAGTCTTCCCTGGGCCCATCCTGCTTAGGGAGCATTCCTCCTGACCCTCTGCCAGGGTAGCCTCAGCTGTCACAGGTCACAGAGGGTGGGGGGCTGTCACAGGGTCTAGTTGGCCTGCAGCCTGTCCTCACGTGGAGTCAGCATGTCTGTTGCAGCTAGCACATGGCTGCTGATAAATTCGCAAACAAATGGCTTAGGGAACAAGGGGTTTTATTCTCTTTTACAATAGTCTGGTGACATCTCCTTGCCCAGTTTTGCAGGAAAGCCCACAACAACTCCATGGGCCAAGGGAACTAGCAGCACCAAACCCACCGGGCTGCTGAGAAGGACAATCCTCACTTGCCACACCAGTATGTCAGGCCAACTCCCTCCATCTTATCCATCTCCCCAGGGACTAGTACCACAGCACAGGCTGGGTCTCCCCATCAATCAGACAATCTCCTCTAAGCTTGCTTGGGACTTAACTACTAAGTCTCCACACCGTGTCCTGGGCTCTGCATGCCCAGCCTCCAAGCTGACATGTGTATCTAACTATGACAACACCTTTCTGTGTCTCATCCTTTCCCTTTGACGGACAGGTGGCAGGTACCCTCATTACCGCCTCCCCAGTGGAGATGCTGCCAGGACATATCTGATGGGCTCTGCACCCCCAGCCTCTTCTCTTTGGGGCACCTCAGTCCCCCTGAGGTCATGAGACACAACCAGGTAGCCCCTGGCTGCCCTCTCAATACAAACTTGCTCTCTTCTGCCTGCAGCTCTTAGACCTTCCCCTTCATTCTGACATCAGTGCCTCTGCATTCTTACCTCCCTCCATTGAGCAGCTGCAGATCTGACCTGACCTCCTGACCTCCAGGAGATATTCCTAAAGAGAGTTTCCTAATCAGGTCCTCTTGTTCCTCCACCTTAAAACACCAATAGGGACAGTTACTATGTTTTGTTTCTGAAACCTATTCAGTTTTCTGAGGTTTGGGTTCTGAGAATATGCAATGCAGTGTTTGGTAAACATGGGAAATTACCTAGCTACATATGGTATGCTATTAAAATGCTCTGCTTTCAATATGACAGAAAATATGAGGGAGCCCAACATGGCCAAGGCAGGAGGATCATGAGTTCAAAGCCGTCCTCACCCATATAATGAGAGCCTGCCTCAGAGAGGAAAGAAGGAAGGGAAGGAGCAAGGGAAGAAGGAAGAAAAAGAGAAAGAAGGAAGGAAAGAAGGAAGGAAGGGAGGGAGGGAGGAGGAAGGAAGGAAGGAAGGAAGGAAGGAAGGAAGGAAGGAAGGAAGGAAGGAAGGAAGGAAGGAAGGAAGGAAGGAAGGAAGGAAGGAACACAAGAGGAGGGCTAGAGCTGAGGACTAAATGGCTGAAGCTAGATGCTTGAGAAGCTTCTAGAGAATAGGGAGTGAAGTGTTTGTTCATTTTCTCTTTTACTCCTTGACAGCTCACACATGTACACAAAGAAATCTGCCATTCTTGCCCTCTGTTACCCTCCGACTTCTCCTCCTCCCTTCTCCACTAAAACCTCCTCTAGGGCGGTCACTGTGGATTCTGAGAATAAAAATTTACAATTCAAAGAAATGTCCATTCCCTTGCTTCCCATGGCACCTGTGACCATCACTTATTACAAGAAAATAGTAAGTGCCCACCTAAGTATCACATGCCCAACAGTTCCTCAGCATTTTCTCTTTTGTGTGCGCGTGCATGCGTGCGTGTGTGTGTATGCGTAAACACACATATACATTAGGGTTTATTACTAAGGGTCTTGTACATGTTGAACATGTATCCTACCATTGAGTTACATCCCAACACTCCACAATATTCTTTTGAAGCATCTAAAGCAACTGGTTCAAAAATGTTAAAACTTGGGCTTCTTTCTCTTCCTTTAAGTCCATAGGCTTTGCCTCTGTTTCATTCGGTATTCTGAATCTATTTATAGCAGAAATCATTTGCAAAGCCAGAGAGATCCCTTGAGCTGAGGATTCCCAGACTGCCCCTTCATGTCCCCTCTGACCGTAGCTGAGGGACTGAAGAGGCTGACGCTGGCCAGGGCCAGGCTTTCAATGGGGCCTGCTGCCCTCTCCCCGCAGGATCTCGCTCCTTCCACCATCTTCCAGCACACTCTGTGGGAGGATCTGACCATTTTCACGTATGTCTCAAGCATGGCTGTCAGGTAGTTCCAGTGGGTGTGAGAAGCCTCCTGTGGTATTATTACTTACAAACCTGTGCTCTTCCTCTCTCATGCTTGCTGGCCCAGCAAGGCAAGACACCAGTAGCCTCACAGGGTGAATGCGAATTGGAGGACTATCACTCCATATTGCTTAAACTCTCTTTCTTAGTTCATTCTCCCACTCCCCTCCGCTCTGATCCTCTCCCCTTTCTCTCTAGGAAATGTGACCTGGCTAGGAGCTGCCTCAGCTATAGATTCCCAGCACCACATGAACTGGGCAGGGTAGGCATGGATATAATCCTAGTACTCGAGTGTAGCCAGGAGGATCAGGAGTTCGGAGTTGCCTTTGACGACACAGTGTATTCAAAGACAGCTTGGGATACATGAGAACCTGTCTCAAAAAGAGGGAAAAAAAGCCGCAGACAACCGTCCTACTTGAGGTTGGTATGCAGCCCCTTTACTTGGGGAAGGCAGGTTCCCCTGAAAAACACACTTCTTTGTTACAGTCTGTTAAGAGGCTTCCATCTCACCCACTTGAACCACAGTACCTTGGCTCACCAGGATCCTCTTACACCACGGGACTAAGGCAGACAACAGCTTGCCCACATTGCCTGACTTAACATTCTAGGCACTGCTCTGTCTCTTCCTCTCTTTCTCTCTCTCCTCCTGGGCATGGCTAGTCCCCCAAGATCATGGTCATCCCAACACTGTTTTACATTTAAGGGACAGCTAGATTTACGGAACGGAGCATCCTGCGTGGCTTCATTCGCCTGTGTGCCAGGACTCAGTGTGTTGACATAAGACAGTGGGCACAGTGGAAATTCATTTCTTAGAAGCAGGAATTCCATCCTGGCTCCCGTTATGAGTCTCAAATCAGAGGGAAGCAAAACTCTGACCTATTGGAGAGTTGTGCTTCACCCTCAAGAGCCTGTGACCCTCAAAGTTATCTAAATTGAACCCTCTGGACCTTCTAAGAAAAAGAGAAAGCTCATTCCTGATGCTGAGGAAGCAAAGTATCCCCAAATAAAAGGCACAGTATTTTCAAAAAATAACAAATATCCTAGAATGTCATCCTGGACATAAAAAAAAAAATGTTTAGAATATCAAAGTGACTTACAGAAAAAAATTACTTTTATGAACATGTAGTGAAAAGTGATCAAGCAGCTAGGTAAAAGTTGGGGAGAAAGATTTAAGGAGGTAACAGAAAAGTCAAAAAAATACTGTAATTCAAAACATCAGAAGCCATATTTTAAAAACTTTGCAAATGCATGCTTTTACTAAGTTGGAGAGTAGAAAACTCCATGATGATTTGATGTGACTTCTACGAAGTCCTGAGCCCTATGGTAACTACTGTGGCAGCTGCTGATTATATATGTTTCTATTATGGCTGGTGCTATTGCAGTACTTAGCACACATTGCATTTGCATGCGTTTTCTCTTTTCAGAACAATGTCCCAAAAACTCAGAATAATGTTAGAGCTAGAAATTACTTAAATACTCAAGTATGAGTATAACTGGCTCATTATGCACAGCAACTTTCAGAATCCTAAAAAAAAGAAGCATAACACTTCACACAACACCAACAAGAATGTTCACACCTCACACAACACAGATGAGAATGTGCACACCTCACACAACACAGATGAGAATGTGCACACCTCACACAACACAGACAAGAATGTGCACACCTGCATGGGGCCAGGGATGCAAGACAGAACTCGTTCTATGTTTTCAGAAGTCACGTCTACATCGTTCACAGCCACGAGGACATCGCCTGGAAACAGAACAAGGAAAGATAATTATGTGAATTTCCCAAACCCAAAAGATCTAGAATTGCAACATTAGAAAGCATCTGTCCTGACTTCTTCCCAGTGTAAAGGGAAGTGTGAGGCTAGGTGGGGACTTAACCAAGGCTGCATGGCATATCTGAGGCAGATAATCACCCAACTCATCTGTCATGCTGCCCAGAGCTGCACCGAGGCTAACTATACCTGTGAGTATTTAAAGAGATCAATACTCCTGCTCTTGATGTAACTGGAAGAGTTATACAAACCAAAGGACAAATGGGGAATTTTTAGGATAAACCAAGAATTGTGCTTAGCAAAATTGAATCTAACCACTCAGACCCACAGTTAAAAAAAAAAACCAGCTGAAAATTTAATTAAATCCATGTGGCCCACCCTAAGCCAACATGCTGTGGCATTCAGTGCTATTGCTGACTTGAGTTGTGCCCAACAACAGTCTTTGCTTCGAAGGTTCCAATAATACCAAAACTCACAGCATGTTTCAGTTCGAACCCCATTTCACTAGTGTTTTCTAGTGTACATGCTTACTAAGTTCAATAATAAAGCTCAGTGTTAAATGGAAGTTTACTTTAAAACTGTAGATGTGAAGCACAGCTCTCACCTCCACATCAGTAAGAATCTGCTTATTCTTGAGCCACATGAATGATCAAGGGCCAGGAACACAGATCTGAGCTATCCAACCAGCATGTGCTAACGTGGATATGGCTGCATGAGCTTTGCTAGTTACAGAACAAAGGAGAGCAATAATCAACACATTCCCCAAGTTTATTGGTGGGGTTCACGAGTGGGTAAGTTGGACAAAGTGGGGGACCATAGATAGATGGGCTGGGTGAAGTAGGGACCATAAGTGGTTGGGTTGGGACTGAGAAGCTGTCTGAAGATGTCCTTGTCTTGGGGTTGGTGGAAGCTAATGATCTACTAAGAAGACATTTCAAAGGTCTTATCTCACAGTCAGATGTAAAAGTGGGACAATATTAAAGGAATGTAAAGGATAAAAGCAGGGGTGGGCAATAAGCAGCTACCAGCTATTGGCTATGGAGGGCACTAAAGATAACCCAAGATAACTTGGCTTTGTATCTGCAACACTCCAACTCTCCATAATCAGGAAGTTTCTAAACAGCTATTTAGTCTTAGTCTCGATTTTACATGAACATAATTAAAGGTAACATCAAACCCCAGTGAGCTGTGATAACAGAACTATAGAAATATCTCAGTTACTTGGCTCATCATTCCAAACTAATTCCTTTAGGAAATGGATCAAATAATGACATGCATGCAATCATTCTATGAAGTTCTTATCAAGCACCTGCTGTGGGTCAGATTCTGAGCACTACGGAAGGAGAATTAAAAATAAACAAACCAACACAAACACTTCTCTCTTCTCAGGATGCTTGACACTCTCCCAGGATGGGTAATAAGCTGTATGTGGTAACAGTGAGGCATATGATGCTCTTGTGTCTCCCGGGTTCCCTGCAAGCTGAGGGCCCAGTCTCCATTGTGCTCCCTTTCCAGGGTGATCCTGGAGGGAGCACCTTCGGGTGAAGGAAGACATGTCTCCCTGCAGAGCATGGATGAAGTCTGCTTCCTGTACAGACACAGGGATGAGTCTTGCTTACTCTTTATTGTTCCAGCTGTTCTTTATATATATAAGGCTGCTTCTTCAGCAGCAAGCTCTCTCCTTTGAGACTAACTCCCACTGGACATCGCCAATTCTTATTAGAGTTGGATACAGAGGGAGACTGGTCTGGGTATGGCTGTTCCTCTAGCTTCTCTCCTCCCTTGACGCCATGTCCTATGGGGAGAGGTCTGGGGGCAGAGTGAGAGGGCTTAGGAAGGCACTGGGCACCTGGCTATCTAGCTGAGGCTCCAAAGGTGTGGACACAACCCAGCTGAAACCCCCTCAGTGTGCACTTGGCCCAGCTGTGAAGCTTCAGTGTGCACACGCCCAGCCAAGGCCTCTGAATGTTTCAGGGAGTCTCCTCTCAAAGCTTCATATTCTATGTGTAGGAAAATAAATCTGAAAGGCAAACACAGGGTATCCAATGCTTTTCAATGCTGACCAGAATAAACTCCCAATCTCTAAAATGTTTGTATCTGCTTCTCATTCTCTGACTTTATTTAGGTTTTCTGTGTGCAGCTGTTGAATGACACAGAGATGGTTCCTATACGTCACAGTGTCGAGACCAGGAAAGTCCACATCTGAGGATGTTAGTAGGAACAGCTATGGCAGCCTGTACCATCTCGAAGGCTTCAGTTTTTAACGAGGGAAGTTTTGGGAATTAATTATGGGCAGATACTGTTATCAAGAGATACCCAAGAATCTCACAGAGCTGGACCTTGCTGATGTAGGCCGACCACCCCTGCTGTCTGGAAGGATCACAGCCTAGATAACTTAGCAAGACTCTGTCACAAAGATGAAAAATAAAAAAGGATTGGAGCTCAGTAGTAGAGCACCTGTGCTTAGCATGTGCAAGGGCCCATGCAAGGGTACATGCTTAGCATGTACTGAGGAAAAAAAGTCAGAGGTGAAAATGTGAGATAATTCCCCAGCACGAAGCTCAATTTCTCAGTATATACTTCATAGACAACACACATGAACCAGAGGGCTACTATATAAGATACCAAGGGCTATGAAGAAAATATACACACAAATCTATCCCTTGCCCTATTTATATGACACACAAAATGAGCACAGAGCTTAAAAGTGTATATAACTAAGAGGAGACTGAATGTTGTCAGTATGGAGAAATGATGTTTGTCTCAGGTGAATGATATATGAATATTGATCAGAACCCTGAACACATGTGTTCATAGATCATACTCTATCCTATTAGTACATACATTTATGATGTCAATTACAAAGAAAATAATTGTGAAACAAACTTATTACACATAAACAGAGAGAAAAAGAAGGGAAATATACCAAAATGTTGCCTGCGGAAATGGGATGTTTTACTTAGATGTATTTTCTAAACTGACTATGATAAATATATATTACCACTGCAGAGACAGAATAGTTCAAACTCATTTTTTTGAGGATTAAGGCAGACTTTATTAGAGGAGAGAAAGAATGGAATTCACAGACTCCACTCATGGAATCCATAAGAGGCAGGGAGCTGGAAAAAAACTCACAGACTCTAGATGTGGAGTGCCACGAGAGGCAGGCGCCAGTTCAAACCCATTTGATGAAAAACAAAAAACAAAAATCAAAAAAACCTCCATGGTGGTCAGCAGAATGACTAGTTCACCAGAGACATTCCTACAAAATCTGTACATACAGAACCTGCACAGTATGCAACGCTGCTTTGACTATTAGGGCCTGGAAGATGATTTGGGCTTCCAGCTGGTCCAGGTGAGATGGCAGGATGCTTGGTAAGGACAGCAGAGGTGCGGGACTAGAGACCCTTGAAGAGGGACCCTCAAGTTATCTAAGGCTAAGGAAGGCAGTGTTGGAGCTGCCAGGACGAGGGATCCCTAAGAACACTGAGGATGTATATGTGTGCGGGTGTGCGTTCATGTGTGTGGGCATGTGTGTATAAGAGCATGTGTTCACATGCATGTATGTTCGTGTGCTCATGTGTCTGTGTTCATCTGTGTGTTCATTCTGTGTTCATCTGTGTGTTCATGCCTATGTGTGTTCATGTGAATGCGTGTATGCATTCATGTGTTTGTGTGTGCGCATGTGTCTTCATGTGTGTGCGTGCATGTGTCTTCATGTGTGCGCGCGCATGTGTCTTCATGTGTGTGCGTGCATGTTCATATGTGTACAAATGAGTATGAAGGCCAGATAACAACCTCAGGCACTGTCTGTCACTGGCCTGGAACCCACTAAGTAGGCTGGCTCGCCAGGGAGCCCCAGGATTCATGGCCTCCACCGCTTCAGGGCAGAGAGCCCCTGGATTTACAGCAAGATGTTCAGCTTCTCACAAGGGTTCTGGGGGTCAGACCAGGGTCCTCAGACCTGTATGGCCAGCACTTTACCAACTGACCTATTCCCCCAGCTCCGATTTTAATGTAGAAAGACCCCTTTAGACTTGTAACAGAATTACAGATAACAGTTTATATCATTTTAAAACACCAGTGGATTGTCATGGCAGCAAGAGAAAAGGCATGAGCCCAGTCAGCAGTACAAAATAGTCTGTTAAATAGCTAAGAGCAGAGGAGAAAGAACAGAAGCATCTGGAGATTGGCAGGGGATAGCCAGTCTTGTATCTGCTTCTTCAGCCATGCTGAGGAAAGAGCCTACCAGGCAAGCGTTTTGCCACGATGCTAGACCTTCTGTCCATAAGGGGACATTCACACAAAAGGTTAGCAAATAGATCAGACTGCATATTTAAACTTTAAATTAAACCAAGTTTGTCTTTAAGGGAAAGAGAATTTATTTTTGAAACACAGCTCAGACTTCAGACAAACATATCTAAAATGTTTCTAAGGTTCTTCTATCAATATATTTCAGATTGTATTGACTTAAAGGCCTGGTAACTTTCAGAGCTGTTGCAAGTTTTAAGTTTCATTAAGAATACACTTTCATGCTTGATTAACCTATCATTAAGACATAGAACAACACTATTACTAACTCACACGCAATATCCAACAGCTTAAAAAGGATGAGCTAAATAAAGGGCTCATCTCAGTTTATGTTCAAAGTAAGTTACGAATTACTTTTGCTGCAAAACTGATGTGATGTTTTATAACAAGGATCCTGACAAAAGGAACTGGTGGGTAACACCAGTGTAGCTACACACATCACACGCAGCAGTAAACACCATTGCGAGAACTTTGTGTGCTCAAGTGCAAACATACAATTTAAAAGTATTTTTACTCATAAATTACATATTTCTATCATGTTACTGGATACTGCCACTCAAGCCTAAATTAACACCATACAATCAAGTTACTTTCTTTTCCTCGTCAACAAACAGAACCAAGATGAAATAAAATTATATAAGCCACACTTGGAAACGAGTTGAACTCCTGGCCTGAATACAGCATATGTGGCATGCTAGAGAGCTTATTTAAAGAGCACTGAACAGTCATGCAGGAGTGGCAGCCGCCTATAAGCCAGAGGAGGCGAACATGGGAATCCCAGGCAGCTAACCAGCCCACAGGTGGAGCTCTGGGTTCAAGAGAGAAGTCCTGATTTAGTAATAAAAAATGGGAGGGGCTGGGGAGACAGCTTGGCGCAGAAGGACCTGAGTTTGGATCTCCAGATCCCATGTAGAAATGCCAAAATTACCTGGTGGGTGTGGTGGCCACCTATAATTCTAGCCCTCCAAGGAGGAGCCTGGGAATCCCCAGAGCAAGTTGGCTAGCCAACCTAGCCCTAAAGGCTGCTCGGGGTTTAATTATAGAGACACAGACTTACAATATGGAGGATGATTCCTGATATCACCCTTGGGCCTCCACAGGCACACACTCAAGTGTAGCTGTGTACATGATAGTCCCATACACATGTGCACCCACTCATGTACAAACACACATGCACATGCCTCATACACACATACTTCTGAAAGAAGAAAATAATAAAAGTGGAGAGGGGAGAAAGACGACATCCAATATCTACTTTCGTGTGCATACATGTGAACATGCACATGTGTGCACCTGTATGAACACACACACATTACCACATGTGAACACCACATGCAACTGTGTGGCCCTGCACCATAGTTCACCATGCATCTCTGCATACAGGAGTGGAACTTGTTGCATGCACACCCCCACCCAAGGCATCCATGCATCTCTGCATGCAGGAGTGGTGCTCATTGTACACACACACTCCAAAGGAGCTGGTTGGCACTTACCGATCAGCACCTGTCCACTCTTCAGAGCGGGGCCTCCAGGAGACAGGCCGTGCACCACCAGCCTCTGCCCATCCGCCTGCTTCCCGCTCCTCTTCCAACTCCACTTGGTCTGGTGGACAATCCCCACCAGCACTTCCAGGAGTCTGAGCGGCTCCCTCGCTTTGGTGACCGTCAGCTTCTTGGGGTTCACATACACAGTCACGTCCTTGTACCGCTGCTGCACGGTGACGCCCGTCTTCTGCGTGGACTGGTGCTTTAGGATGGACACGGGCCCATCGCTGCTGGCTGTCTTGTGGCGTTTGGGTAGCAGCCTCTTACTTTTCAGGATTTTGGTGAAGCGCTTGAGTTTGGGCTCTGGTTTTTTCCTCTCAAGATCATCCTCATTGATGATGATCTCGTTCTCGCTGAACCTGACTCGGTTCACAGTGGGCGTCTCGGGAAGAAGGCTCTCTTCCTCACCCTCACTCAGCTCCAGATAGAACAGCTCCCCAGTTTCTCTGCACACTGTCCAGCCACTCGGGCTCCAGGTCACTAGGGGGAGAAAAAAGCTGCTGATTGAAAGCCCGACACCAGGAGACAATTGGCTTTCCGTGGGGGTCAGGACCGGACCAGGAGCAGGGGGGAGTGGAGGCTCTCGATCTGTTGGATCCTTATCTACTCTAATTTAGTGTATCAATATTGATTCTTTAAGGATGCCTTGCAGAGAGTCTTGAGAAGGGATTAAATAGCAGAGTTTCTGTATGTTATGTATATGGCTGTGGTGTTACATTTCTTTGACATTTCTTTGTGAACGTGAGTATGTGCGCACACTCTCACACATTCCACAGTGGGTGTGTGTGTTTGTGCATGTGTGCTCACATGTGCCATGAATGCTTTCACACATGCTACAGTATGTGTGCCTGTGTGCTCACACATGCCACAGGGTGTGTACATGTGTGCATATGGATGTTTTCACGCATGCCAGTGTGTTTGTACAAGTGTGCTAGAGTGCGTACATGTGTGCAGTGCTCTCACACGTCATAGTGTATGTATTTGTGCAGGTGTGCTTATACATGCCAGAGTGTGTGTGGTGGCCAAAGGGCACTTTTCAGGACTCAGTTCTCTCCTTCCATTACGTGGATTCTAGTGATAAAACTCAGTTGTCACACTTGGTAGCAAGCACTTTTACCTACTGAGCCACTTCTCAAGATCCTGATCTGCTTTTTTAGAATAAAGCTAAACTACGTTAGGCTCGGTGGCTCATGACTGTAACCCAATACTTCAAGAGCTTGGATGAAAGGACTGTCATGATTTCAAGGCTAGTCTGGACTATGTGATGAGTTCCAGGCTAACCTGAGCTACAGAGTGAGACTCTGTCCCCCAAAACAAAATTGTAATAACAAAACCACTAAATCAAGGGTTGGGGAGATAGCTGTGAGGGTAAAGTGTATGCTGAGCATCAGGATCCCCAGTGTCATCAAAACGCTAGGCATGCATCCAGAGCCCCGCATGCAGCACGTGCATCCAGAGCCCCGCATGCAGCACATGCATCCAGAGCCCCGCATGCAGCACATGCGTCCAGAGTCCAGCGCTGCAGCACACACTCGTCCAGAGTCCTGCACTCGCCTCCACAGCCTGGAAAGGCAGGGCTAAGACAGGGAGATCCTGGGGCTCACTGACCAATCAGCTGGGTTGAAATAGTGAGATATGCTTCTCAAAAAATGAGGAGAGCGATTAAGGAAGACACCATGCACCATCATCTGACCTCCATACACACATCTGGGTACACCCATATAACTAACACACAAGCATATGTGCACACACACACACACACACACAGGGGTGAGTACAACACTCAAACATACATGCACATACACACTCGTGTGGGTCACAATACCCATGAAATACACATGTACATGCACACACATACATATACACATCAGCCACTGTGTAGCTACTGTTCATGTTATTTTCACAATGATTCACATCAGTCAATGATCATGTAACTTCACCCACAGATGCAATCCGCTGAGGAATTATTCACCGCACCACCTTGTTGGCATGCAAAGTGTTCACGTGGCTCTCAGCACTCACGGACTCTATTGATATAACAATTGTCAAAAAAGAAACATTTATCTTTCCAGGAGCTGAACTCATGGTTGAAACAACCAGTTTATATCACAGCGTGTAATGACCACATCGGCAACCTGCAATTTCTGTACAACTCCTTTAAAGAGTAATTTTAGGGAGCAAAGCACATATTACATAATTCACCATGTGGCTGTGAAAGAAAATCCTTGAACCGAAAAGCCAAGCTCATTGGCACTACAGTGCGTGAAACACAATCAACAAGAAAAACACTCATCTTATGGTAATAAAGCTAATCACATGCTGTTCAACATTAGATTCTACTTTCTAAACTGCTGTTTTTTAAAGTCATGCTTATGAAACTAATGTTATCTTTGCAACAAGAACCAGACAGAATACCTTGTCAGGAAAGAGTGTAATTTGTGTTCTAATCATCTAACCAAATGGAAGAGACTTCTTTTTAAAAAAATATTTATTGGCAGTTCTGGTTCCTTCAACTTATTTATTTATGTGTTTGTTTGTTCATAAAATGTCACTTCCTAATACTATGCAAGTCCCCAAACACTCTGTTCCATTACTGCACTGGTCTGTGGCTGGTCAGTAACAGACTCCTCAGGGATGCAGCTAGTGCCAAAGAGCAAAGCTCGTATTTCATTGGTTCTTGTTGGTTCCCAGTACTCGGCATCCCTTTAGATGTTTAGTATCACCACAGATTGACCATATGCATCAGTCATTTCAACCACACCTATCTGTCCCCACAGAACCAGCACTTGATAGTTCTGTAGACCTTCTCTGAAAAGCCTACCAAAAACTTTCAGCTAAAAGAAGGATAAAAACTTGAACTGACACATTGTAAGTGACGTGACTATATGTGTTTGGATGTGAAATGCCCTCAAAGGGCTCATGAATGGAAGGCTTGGCCCCCAACCCATGTGGTGCCATGGAAAGGGCACCGACCATCCACTGAATTCCCCACTGAACCGGCAGGCTATTAGGAGGCAATGCTGGAGGCGGGGGGGGGGGGGGAGCGGTCGGTCATCAGAAGCAGGCCTCTCAAGGGTCTACCCTGTTCACCGCCTCCATTTCTTGCTCACTCACTCTCTGCTTCCAGCTGCCTCCTTTCCTTTGCTGTGTCCCTCCACCATCATGAACTGCCTCATGCACAGTAAGTAGCCAAACTTCAAAACCTCTGAGACCAGGAGCTGAAATAAACTCACTTGCATTACTTATTCCAGGTATTTTGCCACAGTGATGAAAAGTGACCAATACATACATTAATGGCTTATTGGCTAAGTATGGATTTAAACAATAAATGAAGTCTATCTATCTTAGAATCTTCTCCTTTTAGCTTGGTATGTTCTTCGCATTAGAGATATATGACTGTTCTTCCACGTGCAAAGTATCAGGAGTGGTTGGGTTAAGCTTTAAGATCTAAATATGAAACCATTTCTGGATTAGGGTTCAAATCTATGCAGGTGGAGGAGAGCGGAGGGAAGGTACAGGCTCAGACACAATGGCAAATACCAATTACCAGATGAAAACACCTTTGCTTGGTGGGGAAAGGAAGCTGGGAAAGAATCCATTGTGATACACATAGGAAATACCAGATAGAAGGCAAGAGGTGAGGAAAGGAGCAAGGGGACTTAGAAGGGGGGAAGGAGACGGAGGGGGAAGGGGAGGGGAAGGGGAGGGGGAGGGGGAGGGAGAGGGGGAGGGAGAAGAGCCAAGCAGAAGGCATAGAAAAGCAAAGGCCTGCAGGCAGTCTTGCTGATGGAGTGGGAAGTTTCGGCTGAGTGGCGTCCATGTATGGCAGGAGGTAGATGCCGATCTACACCACACGCCAAGGTTTCCTGGAGTATGTGAGCGGGCTAAAGAGAAGGCTAATGTGTCCCCTCTTCCTGGATAGATCTACTTTGGCAAGTAACAGAAGGTGGGTTTGGTTGGGTTGCAATTCAGGAAAATGGGCCGGGGGGGGGGGGGGGCTATTCCTGCAGTGGAGCAAAGAATGAGCTGGTGATCGTGCTAGGGAGGAAAAGCAGGAAGACCGCCGTGTGAGCAATGTCTTAAAAATCTTAATCACAAAATTGAAAACTTCAGGCCGACATCAACTAACCAAAGGCATTTTAACGGAACGGTTAGTACAGGTCAAAGCAGAGGCGCTTGGCACCACCGAGAGACAAACCGATGTCGTAGCAAACCTGCAGGGTGCTGGCCGCCAGGATGTCACAAAGCCCACGCCACTCGAGGAGGTTCTTTCCAGGAGGACGGTTAATTTTGGGTTTTTTGTTGTTATTTGGGGGGGGGGGTTGGCGCTGACAGCCTCTCTCGCACAGCGTGCAATCCACCAGGAGACCCTCCTGCCTGAGAATCCGAAGAACCCTCCAGAAGGTCGCGCGGCGCCTGCCTCGCCCACAGCAGCCCGCGCACGCGGCAGCGCCCGGCCGGCGCCCCGCAGCTCCCGGGTCTCGGCCTTACTCGTCGCTGCTGGCCGACGTGTAGGAGCCCGAGCCGCTGGCGGTGTCCTCGGAGTCGCCTTCCTCCTCTTCTTGCGACGTGGGCTCCGCGGGCAGCTCGCCGGGGCTCCCACGCGAGTCACGCGCAGCGGGGGCCGCCAGGGTCCCGGGAGACGATGCTGCAGAACCGGGAATGTGGCTCCCGACTCCTGCCGGCCGCGCCGCCATCTTGCCGGACCTTAGGGTCACGTGATCGCGATGCTCCGTTATGATTGGCCACGGTGCCGGTTGCCCGGGAGACGGAGAAGCGTCCGTGCGAGAACGTGGACCCAGCGAGAACGCGAACCCAGAAAACTTCCCTGCTTTGTGCCACTCCCAATGCGCAGCCTTTGGACAAGTAACTTCTTTTCTCTTTTATCTTATCTTTTCTTTTCTTCTTTTTTCTCTTTCCTTTTTTCTCTTCTCTTCCTTTCCTTTCCTTTTTCTTTCTTTGTTTTATTTCCTTCCTTTCTTTCTTTACCTTCCTTCCTTTTCTTTCTTTCTTTTCTCTCTCTCCCTCCCTTCTTCCTTTCTTTTTCTCGTTCTTTCTCCTTTTTCTCTTTCTTGCTTTCTTTTTCTCTCTTTCTCTAGCTCTCTTCCTTTATATTTGTCTCTCTTTTTCTTTTTCCCTTTCTTTCTCTTCTTTCCTTCCTTCCCCTTTCCCCCTCTCTCTTTCTCTGCCTTTCTTCCTTTCATTCCTTCTTCCTTTTTCTCCTCCTTTCTTTGGGTGTCAGATATCTTAAGAGTTTGCACAAGGTCCTGTTTTTTTCTTTTAGTTTGGTGAATCAAAATACAGTCCCATTTATCCTGTTGTTCTATGACAAAGAGTCTTGGAGTAAAAGGGCCTTTGTTGTCATTTGGTTATGCACTTCTAGGTATTGATATGATATCTCATCTGTTTCTTTAAAAAGAGAATCCACCCTGTCAAGGATGGGATTACAGATTGGCAATAGAGTGCTTGTCTGGAATGCATAAGTTCAAAGCCCCAGCATCTAAACAAAAACCTACATAAACAAAAATTGTTCATTTTAGTTTTTTCAGATGTCTCATCCTTCTCTAGCCTGTATTAACTGTAGCAAAATATTTCATCATGGAATTTCCATATGTGTATATAATGTATCCCCCCCAAGCTTCCCTCTCTTATCACTCCTTTCCTTTGCTCCCCTGCCTCTTCATAAATGCTCCTTCTTTCACTTTTATGCCTTAACTAGTTCTGGTCTGCATCTCAGAGAACATACACTATTTATTTTTCTGAGTCAAGCTTGTTTCACTTACTAGGGACTCCATTTTACTTTCCTGAAAATGACATGATTTTAGTTTTCTTCATGGCTGAGGGAAACTCTGCTTATTTTTACATCCACAATCTTTTCTTTTTCTTTTTTAGCTGACTAATATGTGTGGGTCAACATATGACAAAGATTTTCATTGTCTATTCCTCTGCCCCTGCATGGGCGCATAAGCTGATTCAACTAGTGCTAAGACAGATGTGAGTGAGCAAGTGTCTCTAACATGTGCTAACTCTAACATCACACCCCAGTTAACATAGAAGATCCCTGGGGATTTCTTTCTATCAGCAAGCAAGAATGCCTTGGACAGTATCAGAACATCTATGTCTAGCCCAGTTCTGATACTAGCTTAAGATAGAGTCAGCTCCCACAAGTTGAGGGTTTAGTCCCCAAGTCTGATTCCCTCATTCTGTGTGTGTATATGTGTGTGTGTGTGTGTGTGTGTGTCTACATGTGTCTATGTGTATACATTCGTATATGTATATAAAAGAAGGCACTTGAGTGTATGTATGTGTGGAGGCCCAAGGGTAACTTTGGGAAGTCCTGGGTTGTTCTACCTCCTTACTGCTTTGTTCTGGGGTTTCCTAGGCTCCACCTACATAGGCTCTAGGAATTTGAACTCAGGCCTTTTTGCTTTTGAAGCAAAGGCTTTAACCACTGAACCATCTCCCTAGCTCAAAAGTTTTTTGTCACCACCATCTGAAACATTAAAAATTACTTAAGATTCCATTCCACATTAAAAGGTGTTAAATACTCCTGTCTAATAAGTTAAACTTCCTTCAATTTTTGAAAAATAAAAACTAATGGAAAAAGGTATTTTACATTAACAAAAATTCCACTTCCCTCTTACAAATTATAATGTGTCTTTTTCTACACACCTATGCTTATAAACCTCTGATAGACAGGACCTCATCAGAGAATTGAGTCCAAACTCTGTATATTCTTTAGAATTGGTTTCTAATTTGAGCTGGGAGAGTGCTTGCTTAGTGTTACGGTTTGAGTTGTGTCCCCCACAGGCTCACGTGTTTGGGAAGATCATGGCACCGCTAAAAGGTGGAATCTTGCTGAAGGAAGACAGTCACAGGGGATGGACCTTATTTCACAGAGAAGTCTGCTCTTTTTTTTAAAAAAAACCTTTATTTTGCAGGCGTATATATGTGGTGTGTGTGTGTGTGTGTGTGTGTGTGTGTGTGTGTGTGTGTCTCAAAGGGCACTGTGTGTCCCTGTGGAGAACCAAGGGTGACTTTGGGAATCATCCTGGATTGCTTCTGCCTCCTTCTTGCTTCCCTCTGGGTTTCCCAGGCTCTGCCCACCAAGGCCTGAAGTACAAGCTGCTGCTGGTTCTGCCTGGCATTTTTATGTGAAACCTAAGATCTGAGCTCAGGACCCCTGCTCCAGCCCAAGAAATCTGCTCTTGCAGTTGGCTGTCTTGCAGCTCTGAGCCTCCTGGAAGGATGTGACCTAGGTCTCCTCTAACTTTTGCTACCAGCCATGCCATTTCTACCATGAAAGACTATCTCACCTATGGAACTATAAGCTTTTTCCCTTTTGCCCGTTAAGTTACTTGACTTTGGGTATTGTCTCACAGCATGAAGCCCTGAGTTCCATTTCCAGGCACATGGCCCACACATGTAATCATGGCAGGAAAATCAGAGCAGACATGCTCAATAATGTAGTGAGTTTGAGGTTAGTCTGGGACACATGTGCTCCTGTCTCCCTTTTTTTTATTTAGAATTCCACAAATAAAAAAGTACCAATTAAGAATTTGATGTCTAATTTCCTATTGCAGCCTACCAAGTTGAGTAAACATCCATTTTATCTTATCCAGAGGAATCCCTGGGGCTTTTTAAATATTCAGATTGTAAAGTCTTGCCCCCCCCCCCATAAACAGGGTCAGATTCTGCAGAGGAAAAGTCTGGAAATCGGTTTTACATAAGGGTCCTGGAGGTGGTCTGTAACTCAGGAGCAGTTGACTAAGCTTCACATCAAGGATGGGGGCGGTTGGTCTTCCTCAGTGAATCTGAGCCTAGCTCCCTGCTCTCTGATGGGGTCTTCAGAGTGCATATCCATATGGCCTGAACAGCTCAGCCTCCTTGAGTTCCTCTTTCCTACTCTGTCATTCCAGATGTTGGTACCTATTTCACAAGACTGTTTGGAATCCAAAGAGTTAGTGCATGTAAAACACATGGTGTGTAAAGTATCAGTAAAAGCCAGCTGTTCTCTACGAGTTATAAGGTCTCTTGCTGGAGAATGATACATCTTCAAAATTCACCTGTTGAAATGCACATTCTGGCAGGACCCAGTGGACCTCCTTCCAAAGCCCTCCTGAACTGTGCTAACTGCATAAGAACTCTTTCCACTTTTTCCTCAAACATCCCATATGTTCTCATTAGAAACAAACACTCCTTCTGTATCTAAATTACTTAGGCATGTATCAACCTGCCGCCAAGTGATTGTCTCCAGGAAGCGCGACTGAGTGACTCTCTCCTTTTCCCCTTTCCCTTCACCTTTCCCATCCTCTTTCCTAATTCTTCTCCTCCCTTCTTTTTCCCTTCCCTCCTTTTTCCCTCCCTCCCCTCCCCTTTCCTCTCCTCCCTTCCCCTCCCCTTCCCTTCCCTTCTCATTCCTTCTCTTTCATTCTCCCTTCTCTTCTTTTCCCCTTCTCTTCTCTCTTCCCTTCCCCTTCCCTTCCCTTCTTTCCTATATCAGAAAGTATGAAGAAGGAAGGAGATGGCTTTCACAGGGCCTCTTACAATGCTCCACTTATCACTTCACGATTAGAAATTGTAAAAGAAAAAAACTTAAAAAGATTCAGACAGAGCCCCAGTCATTGAGCTGCCACTGAGAACTCAGCTGCCTCCCGCTTTGATTCCCCAAGCTCTGTAGTCCCTGCCTTCTGCAGGCTTTCACATATCCACTATCCAGAACATCCACTCTTTCGACCCCTTTGCTGATGCAAGTAAGGGTGATGACCTGCTTCTTGCTGGCACTGAAGATTATTATATCCATATAAGAATTCAACAGAGAAATGGCAGGAAGGCCCTTACTACTGTCCAAGGGATTGCTGATGTTTACGATAAAAAGAAACTAGTAAGGTTGTTTAAGAAGAAATTTGTCTGCAATGGCACTATAACTGAGCATCCAGAATATGGAGAAGTAATTCAGCTACAGGGTGACCGGCGCAAGAACATATATGCCAGTTTCTGATAGAGATTGACTGGCTAAGGACAATCAGCTAAAGATTCATGGGTTTGTGGTTGTGGTTCTCTGAAATTTAAGTGAGGATTTCCTTGCAATGAGTAGAATTTCCCTTCTGTCCCTTGTCACAGTTTAAAAACCTCATAGCTTGTATAATGGAACCATTTAGGTCCATTTTTAACTGGACTAGTGTAACTTCTTCATGCAATAAACTGAAAAAAGCAAAAAAAAAAAGATGTAGACAGAGGTATATTCTTATTTTCTATTTTTTAAAAAATATCTGTGTGTACCTGTAGAGATGCAAAGGTGACTTTTGGAATCACCCAGGATTTTGCTACCTCTTCCTTGCTTTGCTCTGGAGTTTCCGAGGTTCTGCCTTTCAGGGCCAAAAGTGTAGGCTGCTGCCATATCCACCTGGCATTTTTACATAGGATCTGGGATCCGAACTCAGGACTTCTGCTTGGGAGACAAAGCTTAACCCCTGAGCCATCTCTCTGGCCCTCGTTTTTTTTTATATATATGAATGGTCAACCGTCTGAAGTATAAGCATGTTTAGTTTAATACACAGGAGACAAGAGGGCCCTATTTCCATAGATTACATCTCAATTAGGCCAGCAGTGCAATGCGGACATAGAATACTCCAGATAAGAACATAATTAAATATTTACCATCTTTAGCAAGTTCAGGAGCTCCTTCTTCAGATCAGTTCCAGCCAGCCCTGAGCAGCCGGTGAAGGTGGAGACAGGGGCCATGGGAGGTGATGATCATTGAAACTTTAAGCCACGAGGTAAAGTGTATGTAACAGAGGAACTAATTAATATAACCTTAATGTTTATACAGAGATAGCATTTTATGAACTAGGTAATAATGCTGATGACCACATTATTGTAAACAAGTCAATAATGCATCATTTTTAAATTATGACTTTCAGTGTGAAATTTTCAAAATTTAAGATAGCATGATAATGTATAAAATAGCATGTCTGTGGGGTTAAATCTGTGTAATAAATTCATGACCTAACATTCTCATTTGCTTATATAAAAACTGCATCACTTGTTCAGAACTTAACTGTGCAGTCCATAGCAGTGGACTACATGCAAGGACCCCAAATCAGGCAGGTGGCTGCAGCACAAGCCTCAGGCTCAATTAATTGGTTCCCTACTTGTCTTCATTTAATCTCTCTATTTGTGAATTATAGCAAATTTGCAGAAGTGGACTGGAAAGATGGCTCAGTAGGTAAGAGGTGCTGAGCCAACATGAGGACTTAAGTTTGAATCCCCAGCCCTCAGATAAGCTGGTGTGGTCACGCACACCTTTAACTCCGGTATGGTATATGGGGGTGGGCATAGATAGGAGGGTCTCTAGGATTTACTGACCACTAGTCTAGCTCCAAGTTCAATGAGAGACCCTGCCTCAAAGGAGAGTGGTCGTGGTAGAGCAGGACACCAAATGTTCTCCTCTGGCTTCTGCTTGTGCATTGGTGGGCACATTTGAATGCGTACATGTGCATACTCTATAATGTGCATACTCATGCACCTCTCTCTCTCACAAACACACACACACATAATCATAGAACTGTTCTGTCCCCAGAGACCTATATTTGCAGGCCATCAGGAAAGGCCGTCCTTTAAAGCAGACACATCTGTTGCTGATGGTTCGCAATCTGCTGAGGAAGTGGAGGAATACTGAAAGCAGACACGAGAGGTAGAGAAGAGCCATAGCATCCACCACTGCCCAAGGCAGAAGAATGTTGTTTTCATGATGGCGGTACTGCTGACCCCTACAGGATGACACGGTGATGGTCAACATGGATGTCACCTGATGTCCATGCCTGGCCTTCCCTCTACAGCACCTGAGCTTCCTCCTGACAAGACAGCAATGACGACTCACCCACCACACAGGCTGTTAAGATCCAAGTGTGGTACCCCTTAAATCATGGGCCTTAAGAAATAAACCAGTCTGTCTTTTTATGCTACGTTTCCAACAGCTTTTGACTTTATTGTGATTCATGATAGTTTTTACTTTTAGAGTTCAAAAAGATATCTTACTCATGTTTAGTAACAGGGATATAACTTAATGGGACATTTATTTTATGTCCGAGAGTTCTAGATAGTTCATATGTGTTGGATATACATACTTTGGTGGTTTGCAAGAGTGTAAAACTTGGATCGTCACTTCTTGGATTTCACTGTCTGTGCTGGGTAGGTGTCCAAAACATCAGATATCTAGTATGGTTCTGTGCTGTTCATTAGCCATTAGACCTCCAACAAAGTGTTCTAAGACCCCTAAGGACACCTACCCACTTGTTTTATTTCAGTACTTTTGGGGGAGTTGGGGGATAGTCGCTAACGCAATCCCTTATAATCAACAGACCATGATGATGTTTACGGAATGCATCATTATCACCAGATACAAAACCATCCTACAAGCTGAGTACATTCTCTTTGTAGTACTGAGGTGCTGAGAAATACAGACAGGCTGAAGACTTGCCAAGTCCTACAACTATCAGCCGTGGAAAGAGAATCCTGAGGGAAGTGGTGAAATTGCACTAGTCATGAGCATAAGTTTTTTGAAAAAAAAATCTTTCCAAAACACTACTGAGTACTAACATTGACAACTTTATAACCACAATGATACAAAAACGTTGTTACTAAGTAAAACCAAGAAATCCAATTCTGAAGTTTTTTTCTAACTCAATATGAATCCCTCCCCCCCAAAAAAGACTAGCTAAGTTATTTATTTACTTATTGTGTAGCATTTGTCATTTTAGAGTAGACATTTGGAAGCTAAAACCTCAAACAAAAAAAGATTTTCAACTCTTCAATATTGGTTTCACACTCTCTTCTTGAAAAAAACAACCACTTAATGTTTGCCATACAAGTAATTAAAAATAAACACTCAGAAGACTTACTCTCTACAGTAAGGCTTAAAAATAAAATGGCCCTGCTTGTCACTTTCTCCTGTTCTTGAGTTTCTATTGCTCAAGGTCATTGATCGCTTTAACGCAAGTGCCAAGATATTGTGGACAACTAATAAGAGATGTGCTTACAGAAAAATCAAAATATGCACAAAAACAAACTTAAAAAACAGATCATACATTGATCTAGTTCACGAGAATGATGATAATCAGATGAATAGACTTTAAAGGCTGATTTTCCTATTTTTTAGAAAGTATGTCTAAACTGACCTTTGTATATGCAAACAAAAGATACTTGATTGAAAGTGAATGTGTGAAACATAGACTCATCAAATGAAAGAGACTTGGAGGGATGTCTTACAATTTTTAACATGTGTGTTTGAAAATATGAAAATGTCAAAAAAGTCATAAAAAATGCATTTCAATGCCACTGGGTCCTTATATGTCATCGGAGAGGAGGACCCAGTGGAGAGTTAGGTGTACACAATAAAGGACTCTCTGGGAATGGGGGGGAGGCACTGGGGAAGGGGAGGGGGAGAGGGGGGGCAGGAATGGTAAAAAATTTTAAAATGTATAATTAAATTTTTAATAAAAAAAAAAGTAAAAAAAATGCATTTCAAAGGTAGAGATTTCCAGTGTGTGCCATGCCTGATACTGACAAACACATTTATAGTTTCAGAGGCTGTTGGTTTCTCTGCATCTGGGAGCAGTTATTTGTAATTCAGACGAAGTGGCCGTTTCCATTCTAACACTGGGCAGGTTTATTCCAAAAACACAGTCACTACTGACTTCTGAAACCATCACCCCAGTCTTTAGGAACACAGACAAATTCTTTTGCCCTAGTTCATTCAGGTAGGTTTGAGATTCGGAGGGAGACCCTGTTCTCCCATCACTTAGGATTTTTTTTTTTTTTTTGCACTTGACAAGTATTTCAAAGATGAAAAGTATGAGTAGGTTCTATTGTAGTGGAGTCTTAAGAGTTTAAAGCAAATACCCCTCCCAGCCTGACCAAAGTCATGCTGTGAATGAGCTCCCAGAATGCACCTTGGGCTTATTCCTGAGCTGTAATTTTATCAGATGCGAGGGGGATTGTCCTGGGGAATTCGGCTCCTCCTTCCACGATGTTTCATTTTACATGGCACCAGCCTTATGCGGTGGGAGGGGGGCGGGGGTGGATGTGGAAAAACTGCAAATTGTAGAAAACTTTTAGATAGAAGCCCAGCTTCTCCCTTGCTCCATGCCTTTCTTTTTGTTCACCCTTCCAACGGAACGGGGCTTCTGCAGCTCAAATGGTTTTGTACAGGAACTTAACAAGGGTCCCACGAAACGTTTGTAGATGAGAGTACTCACAGAAACCTCCCGACAGACATTAAGCACGCCACAATGTAGTCAAGAGCTAAGGCTGCTGCCGATGCACTTCACGCGCTCCCACATCACATTGTACCAGGCCTTCCAAGAGGCAAAACCCTCTTTTAACTGTTGCCTGGCATTTCGTGCATTGTTCTTAAAAGTGGAAAGTTGGTTCTTCCTGCGGATACTTCTGCCTTTCCTTTGCATAAACTCCCTGCCTTCACCCGCTAAACCTTGTTAGTTATTTTGATTAAAAGGTAAAATTTAGATAGCAGTGCTGCAGTGTTTTGAAAGTTGGGGGTCTCACCCTCTAAGAGGACCGCCGAGATGGATTCCGTGGACTGCTTAGAGGCGCACACACGGGCGCATGGAGAGAAAGGAGTGGGGTGCAAAAGTTGCTCTTTTAACTTCCAGCAGAAAGCTCAGCTTATTTTCCTGCAGAAAATCTAGAGAAATCTAAAAGCCTGAGTTCAATCCTGCTTTCTAAAGTCAAGCGTCGAGGAGATGGGAATCCCCCCCGCGGGACGTCTTCGGAACACCAATCCGGGAAGGAAGGGCGCATAGCATAGAGCTGAACTTGAAGTCAGACCCCAGAAACTGCGTCGCCCCGGCCCTGGCGCTGGCCTGCGCGCTCACCTGTGAAGAAGGACGCGCCCCACGGAGTCCAGGTCTTCCAGGTTCCGGGGTGCAGGCTTGGGGATGCTGGCCTTGCCGCCTCGAAACATCCCCGTGCCAGAGCCGGCGCCCAGACAAGCAGTGGGTCCGGGACACTAGGGGAGCGGGGCGGAGCGTTAGCTCAACCCTGCGGGTCCCCAGCACCGCCAAGGACACAAGCAGCGGGGTGGGCGCCGCGGGGTCCCTCCCTGCGTTCCGGGGACGCCCGCAGGCAGCGATCGCGGGGTCTCGAGGCAGGTGGGGGTTCTGCTGGTGCCACTTCGGGCTGGCCAGAGTCAAGTCGCGCTCCTCAGAGCCTGTCCGACCACCCCGACGCGCGCAGGGTGCCCGGAGAGAGCCGTCCAGCGCCGCAGGCATAGTCGCTGCCAGCTGCGCCCTGTCGCCGCCTAGTGCAGGATCGCAGGCCTCGGGCCGCCCCTGCGGGGACAGAACTGTCCAGGCACCGCCCCCAGCCGAGAGAGCTACCTCTGGAGCTTTCAGGGCCACCAGTCCCGAAGGCCAGCTCATATTCGAATTCTCAGACCACACACACCCGCCGTGGCGGAGCACTCCTGTAATCCCAGCGCTCACCAGGTTGAGGCAGGAGGATGTTGGCGAGTTCGAGACCAAACTGGTCTATATACCGAATACCAAGACTACATATAGCAATACTCTGCCTAAAAACAAGGCGTCAAAATGCAAATCAAGAAGCCGTGGGGAGCATATATCATTACGTGTTATATGGCCCACCTGGCTGATTTCTAGTTATAGGAGTTACTAGCTTGGCTAGAGTCCTTGCCCTCCACGGGGTTTTTACTTGGCTTAAAGTGTGCTTAAACTGGAAAGAGTCCCCAGAATTGTGTACTTTCATGTTTTTGATCTCCCAGAGAGAAAAGGAAGCAGAAACAGGTGAGCCCTGAGTTCCACACTGGAAAGATGCCTGTGTGTGACTGTCTGCTTGTCCTAAACCAGAATCAGAACCAGACAGAATGGGAAAGGGACCAGAAGAGGGAGAATGAATGGATAAACTGGGAAATGGTGGTCTTAATTAGGAAGGACCATTTTGCATGAGTGAGGATCTGCTTTAGACCCTCAGAATGCATGTGCACACACACACCATGGATGCATGTGCACACATATACTCGCACACAAGTGGATGCACACATATACTCACACATATGCGTGCATGTACACATACACTAACACACGCACATGTCTGCTCATGTATGTACATGTGCACACACATACGCAGTCATGCATGCACACATACATATATTCACACATGCACAAGGACTCACAGAGTATCCCGTAGTGGTTCTCACAATCCCAGCACTGGGAAGATGGAGACGGTGGGTCACTGGGACTTGCTGGCCCAGCCTAGCTTATTTGGTGAGTTCCAGGCCCTATATCCAAAATCACCAACAAAAACCACAGTTTTCAAGTTTAGTAAAAAACTAAACTCAAACAGAACAAAATAAAATCCCAATAATAAAAAATAAAAATCAAAGATTACCATCACCTGAAATACACTTGAGATTGTTGTTGGGTCTTTACCTGAGTGTGCACACACATTTGTGTACACCCCACATGTATATACTTGGGATTAGAGAGAGTCTCATGGGAAGAACTACAAGGAACACCTCTGGCTTGACAGAGGAGACAAGGAGGGTGGATGGGAAACTTCCAGCAGCGGAGGGTGTGAGCCGGCTGACCTGCCATGCATGTGGAATTTTGGATCCAGGACTCGGGAAAGATTCCCCCCACCCCAACCTTTCGTTAAGCTCTCAGTCACAGTGAAACCTTACTTTGTTTGCCCTCTGAGACCTCAAACAGAGAACCTGTGATTGGGTTAGACATCTGAGCTAGTTACTTGGTGTGGAGACGGTGAAGACTGTGGCAAAACTAACACCAGGTGTTTTCTTGGTTACTGATAGCAAATTGTCCAAGGAACAGTTCTCACCCAAATAGTTTGTCTCCAGCAGTGCTTGGCAACTGTCACTCAGCTATGGTTTCCACAATGCCACATCCTAAAAATTGGGCTTCTTCCCTATCCTTCTACCTTCACGTCCCACCCTGTAACATAGCAACTGCCTTCAGATGTCTGGAAGAACATCAGGTAGAGCGGAGTTTACTGGAATCAACATGGCTTCATCAGAAGCTGAGCTTGGGACAAACAGATTTAGACCTAATACAGGCCATCACTTTGGCTCGGGGGTGGAGGGGCTGACTCTCAGGCTATGGGAGATGTATCAGGGGTCAGTGGCTGAGGGGCAAGGGTGTCACCCTGGGAAGAAGGAGAATCCCAGATACAAGATGGTCTCCACAGAACACCTCAGCCCATCCTGAGTCCTGAACTGAGGCAAGCAGGATCCATCCTGGCGTCCAGAGAAGCCCACGAGCTGAGGTCACATGAGTCCAGTGAAAGCTGTTATCAGACAGGAGTTCAGTAGAGAGTCCCAGCTGTCAATCTTCCTGGAAGTGAGAGAGGGCCAGCAAAACATCCTAAAGGTTGGAAGAATGCCAGCTGAGTGTGTGGGACACACCTGTGCTCTCAGTACTAAGGGGAGAGACAGTGTCATCACTCATTACAGGCATCTGCTTGACAGTTGAGAGTTCCAGCTCTGGGCACATTTGTGGGGAATTAGTGGTTGAGTTAAGTCCAGTGCAAACCTGAAGGAGATTGTCTAGTTGATGGGGAAGGCCAAGCCCATGGTGGGTAGGAACCTGGGCAGGTGAATAAGATGGAAGGAATTGGTATACTTAGCCAGATATAGTGGTTTGACAAGTAAGTATTGTCCCTCTCTCAGCCATTATGTGGCTATGATGTGACCAATTCCCCCGGGCCTTGGTGGTGGTGTGGGCTCTGCTGTCAAGCTGGACAAAAACCTGTAACCAGACTATTGTAAATCAGAATAAAATCCTTCATTCTGGACCAGAGTGATGGCTCAGGGGTTAAGTCTGTGGCTTGCAAGCAGAAGGTTATAATTTCGGATCTTGGATCCCATGTAAGAACACAGGGCAGAAATGGCAGTGGCCTGCACTTCCTGTCCTAGAAGGCAAAGCCTGGGAAACTCCAGAACAAAGCAAACAGTAGGCAGAGAAGCCAGGGTGATTCCTGAAGTTACCCTTGAGTCTCTATAGGAATGCACAGTGCCCTCTAATACACATAGACACAGACAGACACAGACAGACAGACGGACACACACATACTACTCTCTACACACACACACACACACACACACACACACACAGACAGACACACACACATGCACGCATGCACACACGCATGCACACAGAAATAAATTCCTTATTTCCCTATAAGCCCTTTAGTCATAAATTTATCAGCAACATGCAGAGTAACTGTGACAGACAGGAAAGTTGAGAGGGTAAGGCCAGGAGAGAGAGAGAGAGAGAGAGAGAGAGAGAGAGAGAGAGAGAGAGAGAGAGAGAGAGAGAGAGAGAGAGAGAGAAAGATATTTGAGATTTCCTTTTGGATATTTCTGGTTTTCTTTTACTATTATGCAAGATTTCCAACATAAATAGAGTTCTAGAGATCAGAAAGGTGGGCTAAGGCAGGCCTGGGAGAGGAGGGAAAGAGTTGTTTGTTTCCACTTCACATGGGATCTGGGGATTGAACTCAGGTCATTAGGATTGTGCTGCAAGTGCCTTTATCCACTGATCCATCTTGCTGGCCAGCTCGGCATCTTCTGCTATAAGAATCCACTTGTTCGTATTTCCCTGGATCACGAAAGAATTCTAAAGCACAGGTACAGAATGAGGTCGGCTCTCTGCCTTCTTGGGAGACAGCCACAGTATATTAGAAAAATCCTTTATCATCTCCAACCTGTTTAAACCATATGCTTCCTATAGAGCTTGCATTTTGGATAAAAAGTGTGTAATTGCAGAGCAAATGGAAGATTTGGGAGAATATTTAAAGTAGCTATGGACTTGCTTGTAGATTATGAAAAATATGTTTTTAAATTATTTCCTTCATAAGAATGTAGACATTAATGCAGTATCATTGGGAGGAGACTAGGAGAGGATGGATGAGAACCAAGTATAATCTCACACAGCTAACGTATGGAAATTTCCTTGGAGGCTGCTTTTGATGCTATTCTTTGATCGACTGTGGTAATTGTAAATAAAACCATGTTTACATGGTGAGAAGTACGTCTGGGAAGCTCTCTGTGATTTTAGGAGATGATTTTAGAGCTGTAAAACAGTCAATCCAAACTTGTATTGAATTAAAAACTTAGGTCCCTTCTCTATTTTAAAAAGCAGAGGAGCGCCACCTGCTGCCAGATGAAAATATTGACTGATTTTTATTCCACGATTTAGAATTGTTCATTGTCTAAGAATTATTCTAAAATCTGGGCTGGAGAGGTGGCTCAGGGGTTAAGACTCTGCCATATGTACTCCCTAATAGGTGGCTCTTAGTACCAAACCCACTCAGCCCACCTAGAGACACTCGACGATAAATCTCTGTAATACAGTAATTGCAAGGAGGGATGGGGTAGGAGGGCCACATCAGAAACAAGGAGAGAGGGGACCATGTTACAGCAGAGAAAATAGGCCTCCATCAAGGACTGCAAGTAAGTAATGAGACATCTGGTTAAGTTCACAGACTTTTCGTTCCTGATCATTTACAACTGAGGGGGTGTGATCTCCCAGAAGGGGAGGACATATAGTCTGGCAGATAATAACTAACCATTTTGCAAATGGGTGATTGACCCCTCCCTCGCTGTGGTTTCCTACTTCTATTACATCTACCTTTGAATATACTCTTATAACACATCTCTAGTTTAACAGCTTTTTATCTCTGGCCAGAGGGTGACATCCAATACCCATCAGGATGGAGTGAAGGGCATTGCAGGAGCAGCAAAACCGCAAAAGAAAAATCAACAAATCATAATCTAGAACTTCAGAGACTCTATATCAACCACCTAGAACTAGGCCAGACTAATCTCTCCCCATCCTGAAGCTCAGGGAAATTTGCAGAAGAGGGGGAGGTAAGACTGTAAGAGCACAAGGATGGGAGGAGCAATGATATGCAAGATACTCCACATAAGTTAGGGCTGAAGCAATCATAATTGGACTTTGCATGCCCTGCGCAATGTCCCACACATTATTGACCCCACAAAGTCTAGCATTTGCTAAAGGCACCAAGATCCTTGGTGGCAAGGGATTGGCAGCCACAGTAGTGTTCCTATGCTTAAGAGGAACACAGGAAAGGGTTCAGGGAAATACCACTGGGTCCTTGTACATCATCGGAGAGGAGGACCAAGAGGAGAGTCTGGCATGCACATTAAAGGATTCTCCGGGGATTGGGGGGGGGGCACTGGGGGATGGGGAGGGAGGGGTGAGGGGAGGGGGAGCAGGGGGGTCGGGGGGAGGAGGAGGGAGGAAGGGAACCAGTGTACCTATTAAGTTTGTATGAGCGGAAAAAATAATAAAAAATATTAAAAAAAGACTCTGCCTAGAAAGTAAAACGTCCTGAGTTCAGATCCCATCATTCCACATTAGAGCACCAGGTGGAAATGGCAGTGGCCTGCACTTTGGGAAATCCCAGAGCGAAGCAAGAAGGAGGTAGAAGTAATCCAGAATGAGTCCTGAAGTCACCCTTGTGCCTTCACAGGGACACCCAGTAGTATCTTTGGATGCTCTCATGCACACACACAAATAAAATATTTAAACAAAATCTCTCTATTCTCTTCTGCTTATGGTAATGTTGTTGCTACCATCCTGAGACATATAGAATTAGCTTCTTTGATGAATAATGATGATTAAAATCCAGGTCTTACTTTTCATGTGGAAAGATTCTGGAAACTTCTCTCCTATGCCTTCTCTTCCTGTTCTGTGTAGCAGTGGCAAAGCCTAGGTTCCCTTGACTGCAATCTGTCCACACACAGGACTAGGCCTCACCCTCATTGGGCTGTTCTCCTTAAGACAAGTACATCAAGACATAGAAAGAGGGACACCTTGATTGACAGGCAGACCACCCTGTCCATCAGGCAGGTGGGAGGGCTTCCCACAGCCTTACCTACCAACAGCTGTCCAATTGCTTGCTTCCCTCCTTTGGTTCTAATGCCAGAAGACCCTAGAATCTGACGGCTTCCCTCCATTCCCAGCCTTCCCTTGGTTTGTCTTTGTGTCGTCTTTTTACCTTCCATTACCCAGCCCTTGCCTTCCACAAGATTTGTGCACTCCCAGCTTCTTCTCCTTTCTGAAGGAACACAGGACCAAAACAACTTCAGGAACAAGGGACTTCAATCCAGCTTAGAATTCTCTATTACATTCACTATGACAGCAGGAGCATCCATACCAACATCCGCTTGGAGCCACCTGAGGGAACTGGCCACACCATATCCGCAAGAATTACTTTCTTTCTTGCGGTTTGTCAATGTCAGAGCCAGCTCCCTGCGTCTTATCCACCTGCTCAGGGATTGGCCCCACCATCTAGGGGGCTGGGTCTTCCCACATCAGTTAGTCTCCTGCAGGCTTGTTGACAGCTGGCCTAACTAACAACTCTTCACAAGCGTGTACATAGGCTCAACCCATGTCAGCGGTCAAGCAAGTAGCTGCCATGCTTGGCATGTGCTTCAGAATCCCAAACTAACACAAGATCCCTTCTGAAAGCTGTCTGAGGAAGCAAGGAAGTAGAAGTATTGCTCTTACGTTCTGAAACCCAGCTTGCCTGATGTCTGCTTCTTATGCTTTAAGGTAGAATGGTGAGTGCTGGGTTCAAATGGGGACCAGGCCGATCAGCCTCATCTTCGAGTTGAATGTACATTATTAGACAGCCCCAGGGATCAGCGGTGTGGCATGCAAGTCTCACCACACACATAGTAGCACATGGCTTCCGAAGGCCCTGGAGTCCCGTGTGTGTGTGTGTGTGTGTGTGTGTGTGTGTGTGTGTGTGTGGTTTGCTGCTGTCTACTGATCCTTATGCCTCGGTGACACAGCATAAGGAAAAGTGTCACAGCACCTTCTAAGTGACAGAGTGAAGGAACCACCCCTGGGAGGCCAAGACCTGTGGCTACACCATCGCCCGGCTACAGGAGAGCCCCTGGACTTTGGGCAATGGCTGTCCCCTCCTTCAGCCCATCTCCTTACATGGCAAAGATACATCTTTATTCTTTTGCATAGTTGTAAGTCTTAAATGAGTACTGAGAACATTCTAACTAAATTATGCTGCATACTAAGGTTCTGTTGTCATCGTTCAAGTGTATTTGTAATGAAATTGTCTAAAGAAAATAGGTGTGTTAACAAAATTTGAATCTTTTAAAACATGCAATGATTTCCTCCCTCCCTCCCTCCCTTCTTTCCTCCCTTCCTCCCTTCTTTCCTCCCTCCCTTCTTCTCTCCCTCCCTCTCTCTCTCCCTTCTTCCCTTCCTCCCTTCTTTCTTCTCTCTGTCTCTCTTATAGCCCAGGCTAACCTCAAGCTTACTATGTAGCCAAGGCTAACCCCAAACACATGATCCTTCTGCCTATACCTCTGTTATGTTGGGATTCCAGGCTGCACACTCAGCTTGGAAATTTTGTAAGTAAAATTTTTCTGATGCAACTATTTAAATAGAAAATATTGGTTTAAAATAGACTTTACTTCTGTTGTGCCAGATATATGGATTATTTAAAAATAATTAAAAGATTTGGTCATTTAATTACCCTTTGAAAGGTAAAAAATAGAAACAAGAATAAGCATATTTAAATTGGATGAAATATCTGGAGCCAACAGAAAAGTCATTTTCTTTTTTTTCAGTTTTTGGGACCAGTTACAAATTGAAGCCAAGAACAAAAGCAGCTATTTTGTTTGTATATAGGCAGGACCAATTTTTTCTCTGATACATTTTGGTATTCTTTCATTGTTTTTTGAGAACCATTAATAATTTATCTCTACAAATTCTGTTTGAAAACCATAGCGGAAGATGTCTTCTGCATGAATTATTCATTTGTAATTAAAAGAAAATAATCATTCCACTTAGTTTTGCTTTTCCTCATCTGTGCGTGTAGCTGGGGTGAGTGGGCAGCTGGGGTGCATGTGTTGCCAGTGTGGGCAGCTGGGGTGCAGTGCGGCTTGGGTGAGCACAGGCGGTCCGGAAACAGCAGGGCCGGCACCTCTTGGCTAAGTTGGAACAGAAAGAGAACAGGGGCTCATCTTGCAGACTCTAAGGACAGGGACCACTTGTCCTGTGCTGGCGAGAGGGCGGCCCTGGGATCTTTTCACCCTCCCCGTGCTATGCAGAAGGTTTCTATCCCTGGAATAAAACTGGCCAGAGGTTGCGTTCTGTGCCCATCCGAGCCTCTCAGATGATAAGACACCTTCCATGCAGGGCCCACTGACGACGGAAGAGGGGCAGCCGCTCTGAAGAGGAAAAGCCCTGTGGTTTCCCCCACTCGACGCAGCCTGCAGCGCGGATCGTTCAGGACAGGCCTTTGCTTTCCCTTCCTGCAGAGAAGACAACAGCAGTTCACTCAGGACGGCCCTCCTTCGCGGTGCCCCCGCACTTCCGGCTCTGCTCCCGGGGGAGGGGGGGTCTGCAGGAGGCCGGCCCGGTGCGGAATTGCTCTTTCTGGCATCTTCTGGAAAGGTGTTGTCTAGGGTCAAGGCAAGACACCCGGGGGAGCTGCAAGCGGCCCAGGCCCAGGTGAAGGGGACTGTTTGCTGTTTGCAAACCACCGTCCACAGGGGGCTCCAGTGGAATCCTCCAGAGTTAAGCTTTCTGCGTGCATAAGCCCGCATGGCTTTTCAGACAAGCGTATTAGCCCTTTAAGACCTTATTCAGTTCTCAGGTGACTAGAAAGGCGAGATGTGTGCATCACATCTGAACGATTCTCCCGGTAGGTCCGATTTCTGCCATCACTTGCATACATTGCAATAATAGCTAGTATTTTACTAGAATGATGTGTCTTGCTCTTTTCACTTTTTCAGTGACATGGAAAACATTTTGTTTGCTTGTATTTGATTATGACTTTGCTTTTCAGTTTTTTTGAGTTGGAACAGAAAGAGAACAGGGGCTCATCTTGCAGACTCTAAGGACAGGGACCACTTGTCCGTGCTGGCAGTTTTTTTGTTTTGTATACTTAGTTATTTTTGAGACAAAGTCTCACTTGTGGCTGGTACTGTCTTAGTACTCAGTAGCCCACACTGGCCTTGATGTCCTCCTCCTCCTGTCTCGCTCAAGCACTGAGAGGACAGGCATGCACAGCCACCTCGGGCGAACGTCCCTTCTGAAAGAGTTATGAAATGTTCTTTCGCGAGACAGTGCATCTTTCTGTCCTGGAAACAGATATTCTAGTAAAAAACACTAGAGGGCAGCCGGAGTTCTTTGCAAAGACATTTGTAGACCATTTCTCTGTGGTTGCTCATATGCAATGCCGGCTGTTCATACGCTTCTGGAAAAAAAATCCTCGGCTCCATCTCAGGCTAAGCAGATTCCAAAATCCAAACACAAGTGAATGTGCCACAAGGCACAGAGACACTCAGTACACTCTGAAGTCATAATAGAAACAGATGCTTAGTCTTTAATGCAATTTAAAGAATGTCAAAAATATCTGGAGGAGATGGCACAGCAGATAAAGAAGCGATTGCCACGCAAGCCTAAGGACCTGTGTTTGAATCTCCAGAATCCTGGAACAAAGGCAGGTGCTATTTTATCCTATTGTCTGTGTGGTGGTGTTTGAGGGAGTCACTCTGAAGACCAATTCTACCTCTAGATGTATGTAAAGTTCTTAGGAAGAAAAAAAGAGTCAAGCCTGTGAAAATTTTACAAGGCTGAGGAGGAACTGCTTAGAACTTGGTGATTATGGAGGATTAGAACATTACAGATCCAGAGCCAAATGATCTTGGACTAACTTTAGTCTCCTAACAGCCTGTCCCTGTGTCTGACTGAACGTCCCTGTGACTATCAAGCAAAACCTTCAATACACTTTGCTGAGACTTGCCTGCCTTTGACCCCATCTATGCGCTGATTTGTGATTTCCTTTGTTCTTGTAACCTTGTCTCTGTTTGCTATCCTTGTGGGAGAAAACAATTGTATACACATCCCAGAAGATTCTAGATAGTTCTTTTCTCTGTCTACACCTGACTGAGTGTGCTTTGATACTCTACAGTGGGAGTTACACTTGGATGTATCTGCCAGCAAGTCGGGGATGACTGTGTCAAAGGAATGCAGTCATTTATTTTGTTACACAGAGAGATTCTGAAGAGTGGGGAACCTTGCACGTTTGAGAATCATATCAGCAAAGCCGAGCTTAGAAACATCTAACGAGGAAGGGATAAGACAAATAAAATTGTAAATATCAAGTTGTCCATTGATTTACTTACAACAGCAAACACAGATGTACAGGGGAATAAAACTGTTTGCAAAATAAATTTTGGCTCATTTATTTCATGTAATATTACCTATCCATGATCATCTAGTGTAGATGGACATAGATCTCCTTGGATAAAAATATTCAGTGTGTTCTGAGAACAAAACAGATTACATGTGATGTTAGGTGTGAGGTAGTTCCGAGGGTCTTTGGGAAATTAAGGAATTTTTTTTCCTTTTTGATTATCTGTGTTTTAACTCATTTCTGCTCTACACTTGGACTTGAACAGGCCTAATCAGCATGAAACATGAGTTCTTAAGTGACATTTTTTTTTCCATCCCTGTACACAGCAACTGCATGTACACATTTGTGTATAGAAGTGAAACATCAGCAATGACCAACACATTATTGGCTCCTCAAAATCTAGCATGGACTAAAGACACTAGGATCCTTAGAAGCTAGGGATTAATAGCCACAATAGTGTTCCTATACTTATGGGGAACACAAGAAAGAATTCTAGGAAATGTCACCTTATATGAGAGGAGGGCCCAGAGGAAAGTTTGACGTACACATCAAAGGATGCTCCAGGGATTGGGGGGGGGAGACACTAGGAAATAGGGAGGGAGGAAGGGAAATGAAGGAGAAAAGGGGGGAGGAGGTAGGGGGTCAAGGGAAGGGTGGAGGGAGGGAGGGGACTGGTGTACCTATTAGTTTGTATGAGCGGAAATAAATAAATAATTTTAAAAAAAGAAGTGAAACATCGTTTTGACAAAACATCCACCCTGTGGAAGGATTTCAAGAAAAGAGGGGGCCGTTAAAGTGAAACTCAGTTATTTTATGTCTCGGCTCCAAACTCTATCAGTTCCACATGCCACTGAATAAGGGTTACAGTTCTTTAAAATGATGGGTCCAGTCGACCCTGTGGCCACCCTCCATTGCTGACCTCACTTGGTCTCCTCTAGGTCTCCTCCTTTGCCAGAACCCCTGGGCCTCGGCCTCCCCTGGGGTCCTTGTGCAGGTGGGGACCAGCATGGTCTGCAGGCATGTTGGGCCCTGCACCCAGCCTCGATCCCCAGCGAGCTCTGCTTCCCTCGATGGAGTTGTGGTTCTTCTACGCACCACCAGCCCGGCCAGCGTCAGTCCACCGGCTCTTGCTGATCACTTGCCGACAGGCTGAGCAAGGTATAAAGAGAAGAGGGTCACTGGGCTCATGCTTCTGGTGGCTGTCCAGGGTGGGAGAGAGAGTTCAGGGGTCTCTTCTGATCTCTTCTCCCCAATCCGTTGCTATTTCATTGCGGGATTCCCACTGATGATCTCAGCTGATGGCCGTCAAAGGCCCACCTCTAAACATCACAGTTTGGGTAAATTTCTCGCCAGATTAAGACTTATCATGGAGGTGAATATCAGCACAGGAGGCTTTGGCAGTGCTTAGCCCAGATTCAGATCACAGCTGTGATAAACACATAAAAATATGCAAAGCTCCAAGTCTTAGTGGATCAATAAATTATGTAGAGATTTTATTACACTTGTATCTTAAGAGCTAGGTGACACACGCTTGAAACACACAGCCCTACGGAGGCCGAAGCAGGAGAAGGCTGAGTTTGAGGCTAACTTGGGCTACGTAGGGAGACTCTACCTCGCAAATAAAAATAGCAACAACAGGAAAAAAAATAAGAAATAAAAAACAAAACAAGCACAATTGTACATGGTAAGCTTCTGGGAAGGCATAAAAATAAAAATGGAGTGTTATATATATATAAACATATATATATGCACATGACACATACGTACACATATACTTGCATGTGATATATACATACATGCATATGACTTATACATACTTGCATATGATATACATACATGCATGTGCTATATACATACACACATGATATATTCATACATACATATATACACATACATACATATATATATATATATGAAATTTCAGTTTTTAAAGAGGATGAGGAAAAAAAGTGAAAAACGGCCAATATGGAAAGGTAGAGAAAGCTTCAAGTCACTTCATTCCGGAAAGTTTCAAAACAAAGTTGACAGATTCCTAGAAAATGGTTTATTGGAGTTGACTAAAGATTCAAAAACCTAAATTTACCCATTGCTGTTAAAGTTACTTAACTGGGATTTATGGGTCTTCTTAAAAAGTAAGTACTGGACCAGGGAGACTTTTTTTCTGTTGAGTTCTAGAAAATATGCAAGGAAGACATAGTATTGGTCTTCAAAATCTTTTTTTTTTAATTTTTTTATTTATTCAATTGTGCGTGTGTGCGTATGTATGTGTGCACACGCATGTGTGTCTGTGTGTGTAGAACCACGGACGAACTCGGGAACCACCATGGACGCCTCCACTTCCTCCGCCCCGGGATTCACAGGCTCCGCCCTACCAGGACCAGAAATGCAGGCCGCCCCCGCTTCCTCCTGACGTCTATACGTGGGATCTGGGATCCGAACTCAGGCCCTTCCGCCTGCAAGGCAGAGGCTTAACCCCTGAGCCACCTCTCCAGCCCCTGGTCTTCAAAATCTTATTTCAAATATTCTCTAACTTCTTTTATGAAGATGGTACAGCTAGTCGCTTTAGAATCAAACATTGGGAGGTTGCAGTCATGAAAACAGATGTGGCTGAGGGAAAACACAGCTCTCACCTTAAAGGGAATAAGGTCATTCGTGTGAGTGTGTGTGTGTGTGTGTGTGTGTGTGTGTGTGTGTGTGTTTGTGTACATGTGTTTGTCTGTGTATATCAGAGAGTACTTTGAATATGTGTACCTGTGGAGGCTTGAGGGTGCCAATCATCCTGGATCTTCTTATTGCTTTACTTTGGGGATTCTCAGTTTTCATCTTCCAGGTTTGGAATTATAGGCTGCTGCCATATTTGCTTAGCATTTTTACATGGGATCTGGGGATCTGAACTCAGGTCCTTTTGCTTGGGAGGCAAATGCTTGAACCCTTGAGCCATCTCCCAGGTCCAAGGAGTTGTTCTTTAGTGGGGACCATGGTCAAGAACAGATTCAGCAAGACTGAATGACAGGGTCCAGTGTAAAAATGGCTTCAGATGTCCCTATAGTTACACAACGATAGTCACAAATCAAGACACTTTGCAGATGCAGGGAACAGGAAAACCATAATCGTGCTCTTCCCACATGCTGTCTTGATACAATCTCAGCCTTGGGGTTGGTGGGAGCTAGTGGTCTGCTAACACATTCTGGAAGGTTTCACCTATCAGTCAGAAGGATGCAAGTTTTAGCAGACCATATGGAGGGCAATGAGTGGCTGTTAAGGGGGCTAAATTAGTCTAAGATGCTCTGTGGATCCATAGCCTTCCAGCTGCCCTTAATCATGACATTCTATTCAGTCAATCAGACTTACAGACTCTTCTTTTTTTGAAGGGGAGAATATTGTGGGGGATTTCAGTTCACAATGCAAAAATTCTCAACTGCATAGCACATAATTAATAGTTCTATCTATCTCTGAGTACAAAGATAAGTCAATCTTATCCTAATATATCTTGCCAGACATCGATTAAAATACTAGCCCATAAGTAAAAATAATAAAAAAACCAAAAATGAAATAAACAAATTAAAAATAAGAGTGTTATCAGAAGAGGTCTTAAAGTGACACAAAAACGAGAGGAAAGCCACAAAATATCATTGAAGAATAATACAAATTTCTTTTTCAAAAATATCACTAAGAAAAAGGCAAGAAACAAAACAGAAAAGTGGGATAATGTCAGGAACAGACATGGCATCAAAGCAAACACAGAAGTGATCAAAAAATTCTGAAAAGATGTTTCTTGTTGATAATTAGTGAAGTGCAAGGTAGAAAGAACCACAAAGAGGTTTCCATGAAATGTTTTGCCTCTGATATTGAGATATGGATAAGAAAGCAACTCCACACTGATGATTAAAATGTAAATGGAGATGCTCATCCTGGGAAGACTTGGAAGCCCTTCCCTTGGGAGGACACTGCCAGAGACACCTGAGAGGGTTCCCAGAGCACTCCCAGCCTTTTGACTACCAGCCAGTGAGACTCTCCACAGGTGTGCGCTTGACAACAGCTTCATCTGTTGGGTAGGAGGAGCCTTGATGATCGACTTGCAGGCCATTATTGCTGTAGAGTACCAAACAGGCACAAACCAAACAGGGAGAGGAAAGCAGGCTAGATAGAGAAGACTGGGAGGAAAACTGAGCAAGGGGTTTGAAGAAAACTGAAGAAGCAGTGATATCAGGAGGAACAGGCAGTCACAAGCAGAAGTGAAGATTGGAAGATTGCAGGGAGAGAGGTAATCCAGAAGGGGGAGGTGGGAAGCAGGATGCCAACATCTGTACCATGTTGCGGGAATAATGATGCTTGGGAACATAGAGACCCAGGGAGGAGACCCCTGGCTTTGATATTAACGGCAGCGCTGAGTGTTGTGGCTGGAATGTGACATCTCTTCCACAGATTCAAGCTCCTTGGCCCCCACTGCTAGTCTTTGGGAAAGCTGTGGAACCTTCGGGAAGTGCAGCCTTGCAGAGCATGTGCCTAGTGGTGGGGGTGAACCTTGGGATTCTCTAACTGTTCCTGAGTGTGGCTTCTGCATGGGAGGCTGCTTCCCACTCCTGCTACCACATCCGCCTTGTCCTCCACCATGTCTTGCCCATCTCGATGGCTGCTGTCGCTCTGGAACTGCAAGTGGAAAGAAGCCCATTAAGTTTACTTCTCGTCAGTTGCTTTATTTTTTCTTAATCACAGCAATGAGCACATTCTTTAACTGGGTGGTTAGTATTAATAATGTGTTTAGATGGCTCAGGAGTCAAACCCTTTGCCTCCCAAGCAAAAGGACCTGAGTTTGGATCCCCAGATCCCATGTAAAAATATTGAGTGGATGTCATACAGGTGTCAACTTGACAGATAAGGGTTTGAGCTCTGGACACATTTGTAGAGAACTGGTATTTAAGTCCAGAGCAAACCTTGAGGAGATTGTCTAGTGGATGGGGAAGGCCCAGGCCACTGTTCCCTTTGCAGGTGAATGAAATGGAAGGAACCGCTTAGGAAAAGAGGCATTCTTGTGTATACTTGACTAGACATGCTGGTCTGGCAAGTAAGGATTGTCCTTCTCTCAGCTATTACATGGATGTGGTATGTCCAGTTCCCTCGGTCCTTTGGTGATGGTGCATGCTGTCCTGCCAAGGTGGACTGAGAACTATAACCTGGAATTGTAAGAGAAAAAACCCCCTGTTCCCTTAAGATTTTATCAGCAACAATGCAGAGTAACCACAACCACAAGCAATGTTGTCTACATGGTACTGGTTTTAGAGGCATCAATGATGCAAGAGGGAGGAGGTCATGGACCTTTCCTTCAATGTTTCAGAGGATGGCAGGAACCCAAAATTCAGTCTTACCGAATCTGTTCTGGACCATGGCCCCCACTAAAGAACAACTCCTTGGACCTGGGAGATGGCTCAGGGGTTCAAGCATTTGCCTCCCAAGCAAAAGGACCTGAGTTCAGATCCCCAGATCCCATGTAAAATTTGACACCTTGTTATGTGGACTTTGTAGATTTTAAATGGTTTCATTGGATAAAGTTCATAATGTTTGAAGATTTTGGGATGTTGGATTACCAATACCATTGTACAGTTTAATGGCTCATTTGGAGAATAGAAGTGCTTATAGAGTTGTGGATTGTTTGGGCCCAGTTTGTGATAAAGGGAACAAGGTTGGGAAGTTAAATTTGAAGATGATGGATTGGTTTGCTTGGTAGAGGAAAACTGTGTTAGCAGCCTTAAAACTTCAGATGAGGAGATATTAGTATCATTGAAGTACTTTGCACTGGGATGGTAGAAGAAATGAATATCAGTGTGTTAAAATTCTGCCCAGCATAGAGATTCTTCTGAGACTCAGCACAGAGAAGTTGAATTAGTTATGATTCCAGAGAGTCCATATCCACCTGGAGGTTATGGCAGAACTTGGCAATATTGTCTACATGGTACTGGTTTTAGAGGCATCAATGATGCAAGAGGGAGGAGGTCATGGACCTTTCCTTCGATGTTTCAGAGGATGGCAGGAACCCAGGCAGTATGTAGCAGGAAGCCTTCAGAGAAACCCAACAAGAGCATTTTGTGCTGTGGAGTTGAAGTCTGGTTTGCTATTGAGAAGTGAAAATGTTGGAGATGCCAATGTGAAACATCTGCCAAGAAGAGCTATATACATGGGCTGTATAATGAGGAGAGCTGTGAGTAGAGATTCAACCTGATCCAGAGAAACTCTGTTTGTGCAACTTTGAGCGATGAGGAGGGACTGGAATTGCCTAGAATCTTTGAGCCATCATGATTACATGATAGGCAACAGAAGAGGGACATTGAACTATTGGATGTCTTAACTTGATATTTTCTTAGTGTGTTATAATACTTCCATTTTAATGTTTTATCTGTGCTAAAATATTTAACTTGATTTGATAGGATTTTATGGTTAAGAGATTTCAGACTTTTAGAATTAAATGTACTTAGAAGATAAATTTAACACCTGAGGGGATAAGGTGAAGGTTACAGTTTAAAAGTGATATGTTTTTTTCAGAGACTCTATATCAACCACCTAGAACTAGGCCAGACTAATCTCTCCCCATCCTGAAGCTCAGGGAAATTTGCAGAAGAGGGGGAGGTAAGACTGTAAGAGCACAAGGATGGGAGGAGCAATGATATGCAAGATACTCCACACAAGTTAGGGCCGAAGCAATCATAATTGGACTTTGCATGCCCTGCGCAATGTCCAACACACTATTGACCCCACAAAATCTAGCATTTGCTAAAGACACCAAGATCCTTGGAGGCAAGGAATTGACAGCCATAGTAGTGTTCCTACGCTTAAGAGGAACAAAGGTAAAGGGTTCAGGGAAATGCCACTGGGTCCTTGTACGTCATCGGAGAGGAGGACCAAGAGGAGAGTCTGGCATACACATTAAAGGATTCTCCGGGGTTTGGGGGGGGAGGCACTGGGGGATGGGGAAGGAGGGGTGAGGGGAAGGGGAGTAGGAGGATGGGGGGGAGGAGAAGGGAGGGAGGGAACCGGTGTACCTATTAAGTTTGTATGAGTGGAAATAATAAAAAATGTTAAAAAAAAGAAAAAAAAAGTAATATGTTTTTGTGTCAAGTTAACAAGGGGTAGAGTGTCATAGTTAGGTACAGGTGTCAATTTGACAGCTGAGGTTTGAGCTCTGGGCACATTTGTGGAGAATTAGTGGTTGAGTTAAGCCCAGAGCAAACCTGCAGGAGATTGTCTAGTGGATGGGGAAGGCCCAGCCCATGGTGAGTGGGACTATTCCCTGGGCAGGTGAATAAAAGGGAGGGAACTGTTTGAGAAAGAAGGCATCCTTCTGTATACTTGGCTACACATGCTGGTCTGGCAAGTAAGGATTGTCTCTCTCTCTCAGGTGTTATGTAGAGATAGTGTGGCCAGTTCTCTTGGCCCTTTGGTGATGGAGCATGCTCTACTGCCAAGCTGGACTGAGAATTGTAACCTGGAAATGGAAGAGAATAAATTCCTTCTTCCCTTAAGCAATTTTGCCAGATTTTATCAGCAACATTGCAGGGGAATCTCCATAGCAAAGCGAATAAGGAGGTAGAGCAATCCAGATGATTCCTGAAGTTACCTTTAGGCCTCACCAGGCATGCACACGCAAGAGACTTCTTGAATACATACATGCACACACAGTTACTCACCCAGAAAGGGGGGGGGAGAGAATAATACATATCTTTCTGTGAGTAAGAAAATTAAGAAAACTGGATGCAGTGGCACATGCCTTTAAGCCCAGCATTCAGGAGCAGTCTGAGCTACATAATGAGAAACTGTCTCAAAGAAAAGTGAAATAAAAATAGAGAAAGAAGTCCATAAGTGCTGCAGATAGACAGCGTGCGTTCTTGTTCCAGCCACCCCCCAATATAAAACCATGTCATCTCTGGCCAGTCCTTTATCCACAATGAACCTCATTTTTTCCCCTCATTTTAGTAAATGGCTGTCACAAATCCAGCCTTGCCCATTTTATAGTCTTGTGTGAGGATCAAGTGTTGGTCGTGAAAGCATTTGCTGCATTATTACTAAGATGAGCAATTCACCGCACTAGGATTTTCCAAATAGGAGCTCAAAGGTTTATCTCTCCAGAATCCACATGATGAAAGGTGGGATGAGGCATTTCATCACGCAGATGTTCTCTGCCAGGTCCCCTGATCTGTAACTATCAGCCAAAGGCTGTCTGACGCTGTTAGCATTAGCAAGCAGGGGGGGGTGCGCCTGGCTTTGACGGTGCGACTCGGCCTTGGAATGAGCAGAATTGCTTTTGAGTCTTGGCTTTGGCATGGGCTAACTGAGATGCTGACAATTTACTTCCCACCTCTGCATTTGGAATTTGTTGTAAAGTCGTGGTTTTGTGGCCAAGGGGGGATGGAAAGACTTCGTCAAGGACAGTGGGGACCCTGTTTCATCCCCCAGTCCTTGAGGGCTTTTTCCTCTGCATAAGATTGCACTGCTCTTCTAGGTCATGCAGCAGTGGCCGTTTTCCTGCTCTGCCCTTTCCTCTGGTCTTGCTGAGACCAGGATCTGTCGCTACCATTGCTTCTGACACAGCAGTGATGCCTCTGGCAGATGCGCAGTGCTTGGGGGGTGGCGGCAAACTAAAATGCTGGGTAAGGCAGGTGCTGGGTGAAGCGAGGTGTAGGGTGATACAGGTGCTGGGTGATGCAGTGCTGAGCGACACAGGTACTGTTATGTCTGTGGAGGCCCAAGGATGACATCAGGAATCATCCCGGATTGCTCTATCTCCTTATTGCTTTGCTCTGGGGTTTCCCAGGCTCCACCTTCCAAGATTTTGCCAACCAAGCCCCTCTGTCCAGCTTGTAGTTCATTGTCTGACAGCATAGATTAATATGTAATAAAAGGATGCATAGCTAGAAATGTGGTCACTATCAACGTGAGCTAAGGGAGGGGAGTCGATGGGAACTGAGCTTGAGTTGAAAAAAAGGTAGAATTAAATAAACTCAACTCCAGTGGCACGTGCCCCTGGCCTAAATGCTTCTGATTTTTCTCACTTGGTGACGTAGCTTCATAACTTCCTTGCTGCAATAAAGACTGGACCCAAACAGTTTAGGGAAAGGATGGGGAGTTATTTGCTCAGAATTTCAGGGGAGCTACCTACAGGAGCTGAAGGAATTTGTGACACCATCTCCACAGCAAGGGCAGAGGGCAAGGACAAGAGCCAATCAGCTTGCTGCCATCTTTACCAGCAATGCCAAACAGCTCTCTGCATTTTATCCAGGGAATAATCCCACCCACCATGAGCTAGGTCTTCACACATCAATCATGCAATTAGAATAATCTCCTACAGGTTTGCTGAGAGGCGAGCCTTAGCTAGGTAATTCCTTATAGGTGTGCCCAGAGGTTGACCTCTCAAGCTGACAGCTGAAACTCACGCTTAGAGTCTGAGTGGCTCTCTGAAGATTGCAGACATGCAGACCAAGTTGTTCAATTGACATTGCCATAATGCAAATACTTTCCGGTCTGAGACCACCACTATGAGCCCCATGAGTAATGGGGCTTCGCAATGTTGTTGGTGTCCCTGTGGAACTGAAATTTCCATTAGATTAAGCCTCAGGGGCCAGGGGTGGCTGCCAGCCACTGTATCAGAGAGCAAAGATGGTGACCAGCTCTCGAAGAGAGGAAATGGCCCCAGCAACACAAATCAGATCCTTAAGAGACAGTTACTTAGTTTGCAGCACAATTCATGATACAACAGGAATGTGGACTGCACTGATGGAGGGGTGGAGAGTGCGGCAGAGTGCCAGGATCTCTGCCACAGCTCTCCACACTGCACGGAGAGTGCCGACCTGCTATTCCTTGCTGGCTAGAGCAGAAGGGATATGCTTGGTGAAAGTACAATGAAGGGAAGTGTGCTTTGTCATACTATGTCTTTCCTAGTTTTTTTTTCCATGTGTGCTTTTGTGCATCAGAAGGCACTGCGTGTGCTTGTGGAGGCCCAGGGGTGACTTTGGAAATCACCTTGGATTGCTCTCCTTTTGGCTTTTGCTTTGGGGTTTCTCAGGCTCCACCTTCTAGGACCGGAAGTGCAGGCTGCAGCCATTTCCACCGGGCATTTTTTTATGTGGGATCCTGACTCAGGTCCTTCTGCTTTCGAAGAAGATACTTTACTCTTAAGCCTCCTCTCCAGCCCTGTATTGCAGATTTTTAACTTGCTTTTTCAGACCACAAGGAGTAGAGATTGACTGGAAGTTTCTGGAGAAACCAGAGCCATTTAGCTCAAAGAGGAGTAGAGTCATTCACAGCATCTCTTATTCTTGCTAAAAAAAATGGCTTGTCATCCAAAGACTCTGGGGATCTTGTGGCAGAAGAGGCAGCAAGGACGTAATAACCCAAGAGTGGGGAGGGGCGCTGCCAGACAGCATCCTCTTCTCACAACATGCCCCCGAACTCCCTGCAGCAATAGCCACCCCCCAAGACCTGCACAATGCTTGACCTATCACCATTTCACTATGGATGAGGGAAGAGCTTAAGAAACACTATACCTCCCTGAGAAATTATTTAAGGCTAATGGCAGACAGGAGAAGGGAAGCTTCTCTACTCAATGGTTTACCCACTGATAATTCATCCATGTTTCCTCCAGCTCCTGGTCACGGCAGTTTCCTTCCTGTGCCACAAGCTGGGTCAGGTGGTATCTGGTAAGAGGGGAATCACATGACACATATGGTATACTCTGTGTCTGGTGGTTTTCACATGGCACCGACCAGTACTTCACTCCATTTTCTTTTTTCGTCAAATAGTTTTCTGTTGTGTGAGTTTGTCACATCCTATTTATTTGGTCATCAATTCTTCATGTGGTGATCCTACTTTCTGGTTGTTATGAATATTGCACAGTGTTCATTCATGCATGAGTTTTTAAAAATAATTTTCTTTTTCTTTTTTCTCTTCCCTTAGTCCCCATTCCCAAACCCTTTCCTTTTCCCTGACATCCCTTCATCCCCCCCCCATCACACTCCCTCCTATTTCACGTCTTTTCACTCATGTGGCCCGCTGTGCTTCATCTAGTTTGATGTCATATGATTTATACTCCAGCAAGTGTCATAGATCACTGGGTACCATTGAGGAGAGCATCTTCCTTTTCTTCCCTTTTGGTTCTCAGGAGTTGCTCAGGGAAGGGTGGAGCTTCTTGAGAGCTTTTCCTTTTCCTGGTAAGATGTCGATAGAACAGTTCCCATGCAGTTCTTGCATAGACAGGAGATAGTGTCTGGCCCACCATTGGCCCACATTGAGCTCTTACAATCTTACTGCCCTCTTTTCCTCCGTGTTACCTAAGCCTTGGGGTCGGGGTGCATGTGACTTAGATATCATGAGTTTTTTTTATATTGCTTTACTCTTCAATATAATCTATCCAGGTGCATAATTTCTGGGCCATGTGGTGTCTAGGTCTGTGTTCTATAGCTGTAACGTAAAACCCAAGATGAAATAATGTAGACAAAAGAATTTTTCTTAAAGTTCTGCTCTTTTTTTTTTAATTCATTGGGTGTGTGTGTGTGTGTGTGTGTGTGTGTGTGTGTGTGTCACAGGACATTTGAGTGTGTGTGTCTGTGGAAGACCAAGGATGATATCATGAATCATCCTGGATTGCTCTACCTCCTTAAGCTTGTACCTTCCAGAACCAGAAGTACAGGCCTCTGCCATTTCTAACTGGGATCCAAATTCAAGTCCTTTTTCTTGTAAGACAAAGGCTTTAATCCTTGAATCATCTTCCCAGCCACAAATTTATTTTTTATTTAAAAATTGTAGTAACTATCTATTACTTATTCTCTGAGTGTATGTTCACACATGTGCACACACTTGCTCCATACACTCATGTACACATGCCATGGTACACATGTAGAGGTGAGAGAACAATTTGCAGACATTTACTGTCTTCTTTTGCCTCATGGGCACTGGGACTTGAACTCATGTCCTCAGGTTTGAGGGGGAAGCATCTTTACCCAATAGGTCTCACCTGGGCAGCCTGAGAAAGACACAGCTCTTGATTTTGGGAAATACAAGATTGGGCAGCCCCTCCTTGAGTACCTTCTGCTGCTTTGGTGGGAAGCCGAAGAGTAAGGAGTGTGTGCAGAAGAAACGAGGATGCTCAACTTGCTCAGGAGGCGCCATCATATAGTCCTTAGTAAACCCATATAACCAACGTTATTACGTGTCTGCAGCAACCCTCTCACCTTCCCACAGGATGCCCACAGCTTTCAATGTCTGTCTTTTCAATTCTGTTAGAGTTCTTTTAACTTGACTAGGCTCAGAATATGCATCGAGCTGCATCCCAAGTCGGGACCTATGAGGGAGCCTGTAGGAGTGTTGATCACAGCATGGCTGCTGTGGCATTTGGCCTTACGGGATGGAATTGCCGTTGCTGAAGCTCGTGCATGGAGATATTAGAACAGCAAACCCGCTTGCCCATCACGGCTGGGCTTATTGGATTATTTGTAAGCACTTTACTGCCAGTGACTGTGCAGTGGTTAAGAATGACCTTGAGGCGTATCTGTTAAACCAGAGTGATACCCATAACCTGTTGCTTACGGACATTGACCCAAACTTGGAAATGATGTAAAAAGATGACCTTAATATCCTGCCATATTCTTACCTAACAAGCCAGCTGGAGGTCTGCTGGTGCCCCAGGGGGACACCCTTGGCTGGATATGCTGTTTACAGAACATTAGGGACCAGGCATGTAATAGATCGGCAAAAGCTCAAGGCAACTTGTGAAACTCTAATATATGACTGGATTTATTGTGTTTTTCTGTATAATAAAATACCTCCAAAGGTTATGATTTTATTTCCTTGTAGGACAATGACCAATTTTATATTTAATCTAGTACTATTATTTATAGAATTCCTTTCTTCCCTGTTCATATAAATCTAACTTTTGCATAACCAAATGGAATAAATGTTATCTTTCCACCAGTTTCCTTATTAGTGAGTCAAATGAAATCATGACATGTGCTCATTACTGTTTGTGTGGGACATCTTTTTGAACCAATTTGACAGATTTTTTTAATGGTTATTTAATGAGAAAAGCAAGCTGCAAAGAATATGCTCAGGGTGTGTTTCAATCACATAAGATCCTTGTTTATGTGACTGCATGCTGTGTGTTTATATGTATGGGTTCTAAATGGTCAGTATTATCCTGTTTCCTCAGGAAGGTACGTGCAAAGATGACACCCTCTATGTCTCTCCATCTATGTCTCTCCCCTGCATCTGTGTCTCTCCTTATTCTCTGTCTCCGTATTTATCTCAGTCATCCATCTCTTCATTTGTCTGTCTATGTATTTATCCATTATCTGTTTATCTATCTGTGCATTTATCTCTCCATAGATTATCATCTACATATTTATCTATATCTGTATCTATCTACTTATATCTAACTATATTTATATGTATCATCTATTATCATCTATCTCTCCATATATCATCAACATATCTATCTAATCTATCTCTATTTATCATCTATCTCTGTCATATATATGTGTATATAAAAAGCTATATGATATAGAATTATGTTATATGTATATATGATATCATGGTTTGAAATGTATTCCCCATAGTCTTATGTTTTTGGCAAGGTCATAGCACTTTGAGAGGTGGAGCCTTGCTGGAGGAAGGCAGTCACAAGGGGTGGGTCTTGAGGTGGATTAGTCCCACCCTACCTCCAGGAGAAGTCTGCCTTTGCAGCAAGCTATCTTGTAGCTCTCAGCCTCCAAGATGTCTGCAGTGGCATAGCCTCCTCCAGCTTTGGCCAACCAGCCATGCCCCTCCACTTTGGGAGACTGTTTCTCCCCTCTGGAACCATAAGCTGAATAAATTTCCCTTTCTTCAGTAAGTTGCTTAACTTTGGGTGCTGTCTCACAGCAATAGTTAAGAGTAACCGTTACAGATGCTTTGTTTGCAAATAAGTTCTTAAAATAATGATTGGCCATTTCTACAAGGAAAGCTAAAGGAAGGCTGACTGACTTCTCAAAATTTCCATCCTATCTTATCAACTGTGTCCATAAACTTTTGCTTGAGTGAGTAGTAAAAAATGAGATTCATTGATACACACTTTTCTCTTCTGCCTCTCTGCATATACAACCTTAGGTCTGATTGGTCTTAGAACCCATGTGGGAAATATATTAGGGGAGGTGTATAGTGCTTTAGTTTAAACTCCCTCCAAGGTCACAGTCTTGCAAGTCAGAATGGAGTCTAGACTCTAGGAGACAGTTGGGAGTTTTCTCAGATCTTCTTTCTCCTCTTTGAGAATACTGAAAGCAAATTTGGAGCATGTACCTCCAAGAGTTGATAAAGTACCACATTAAGTCCAATCTAGGTCACTTTGATGCTTGGTGTCAGGGAAGGTAATGGTGTATATTGACCACTGGTAACCACCTGGAAAGACCTTTTGATTGACCAGGCTGGACTAAGCTTTTAACCAGATCTGACACTGAGTAGTTTTGTTCTCTACTGGGGGAGTTGAGGCTCATGAGAACACCACATAAGCTACAGGCAACAGGAGGGAGCTCAGTTCTCCTTGTAGACTCAAATTGAGATGAGCTAATGGACAGTGTGTTTTCCTTTCTTTTCCTGTTGCTGTGGGAAAATAACCTGGCTAAAGGCAGCAGAAGAGAGAAAGAGTTTATTCTGACTCACAGTTCAAGGGTTCAGTTCATCATGACAAGGAGTCAAGGTAGCAGGAGCTTGAAGCAGCTGGTCACATGACATCTGTCAGGAAGCAGAGAGCAATGAAAGCTAGTGCTCAGCTTGCTTTCTTCTTTTTGTGCAGAAGAAATGTCCAGGCCAAGGAATGATTCCATACATGGTACCTTCATGTTTTTGTGTGTGAAGTGTAGTAGAGATTTGTGGGAGTCATTCTTGGATAATCCCTCAGAGGGATTCACTTAAGGTAGAAGAGAGGAACTTTATTCACTGGTGTTCTAGAGCTGAGATCACTTTTCAAGGACTCCAGCCCCGAGCTCAGCTCGTACTTTCATTTTATACAAAAGCAGGGCAGAGGTGGAGCAAGTGAAGCAGGACTTTCTAGAAGCAGAAGCAAGGGTTAATAAGTGTCAGCAAACTGATTGTAGAGGGCACAGGTCCTTATCAGAGGAGGTGTGGGTCATGGGTGTGGGCTGATATCTCTGAAACGTCCTCACTAACTGCCTTTGGGATTTTGGTAATTTTTCATCTCAATTTATATTTAACAATAACTTAACAGCTTGCATTTCCTTACCCCAGTAAGTAGGCAAGGCCTGGGTTCTGACATTAGGCTGAACCTTTAATATTATGCATCCTTTGGTAGGTAAATTATTGTAGTTCTGACTGTCTTTAAACTTACCTTTATTGCTTTTTATAAAACAGCAATGTGTATAACATGCTGCATATGGTTCTTGGTACAAAGCAGGCTGTTAGAAGCAGACAACGGGGATCCTGTCTCTCAGGGCTAGATGTCAGAGAGACTATGATAGAGTTTCCCAGCAGGCTCAATGCATGCATGGGTATTGCCATATTATTGTTTTTGGGCCCAGAAAAAAAATCCTCCACTTTTTCATATTCAATAAGATGATCATAATGGTTGCCACCTGCCTTATTAACAGAACATTTTTTCTCATTAGAACAGATGAGAGAAGCTGGCTGAACTCTGGGGATGGGCGTATTCTGCTGAAATCAGTGGGAATTTCACAGGGTGAGTCCACTAGGATTGTAAAAATGTGTGATTGTGGATTGGATGGCTTAGAAATGTGTAAAGAACTGCTTTTATGGGGACTTCTAACAGTTATAGTGGTATTGGAAAAAGACATGTTGAGGTTCGAAGCAATGATTTGGGAAATTCAAGCAAGACTCCTTTAAAGGGTGATTTCTCTTATATAGATGGCCTGGATGAGAGACAGTTATTCTCTGTTTATTTTGTGGATCAGGGAACCAAACTATAGACAGTCATTATACTCTGCTGCCTCTTGCTAGCATATCTGAAGTGTCTGTGTTATATTGCTTCATTAGAAGTTGACCAGTGCGAGAGGCCTCAAGCTGTGTGGAATGGTGCTGTGAGAAACGTGCACAGAGTTTTATGAAGATCTTGACTCTTTTGATCAACTCTGTGGCATGTTTGCACAAACAGGCCATGTTTGGTGAGACAATGGAAATGCTCAGTGAGCCAATCAGATTAACAGACGAATAAGGTTTCGATTCATTGAGGGCTTATTGATTGCTGCCAAATGACTTCCAGATGTATTTGCATTTTTATACCTTATTATAACCCATATTATAATATTTATAAATAATCCAGAATTCTTTGGAGATGAGGCCATTGTAAGAGGCTGATCTACACCAGATGGCAGTAGGTAGGAAACAAATACTGTTAAAGTTAAGGGCCTGTGTAGTGTAGGGCTTAAAACAATTCTTAAGCAAGTCATAAAATACCAGAAATGTAAATTTAGAAGATATTCATCACGTCTAAAGAGAAGCTGTTGCAATCTTAAGCAGATTTTCATCTTGTGTGGGATGTTTTTCTATTTTTTTTTCCAGTTGAAGTTAGGAAATGTTGCTACAATCTCAAGCTTTATAATTCAGTCCATAACTCCATAGTAAGTGATAAAGTTGTCAAAGATCACTTTCTTAAACTGCCGGGTGACTATTCATAGAAAAGGGCTTATTTTATAATATTCCTGGATTAGATAATAGCCAAAGTAGTGCTGTAAAGCATAGCATATATAATAATATATACACTCATGCATACACACACACACACACACACACACACACACACACACACTTAGTGTATAGTTATGGTATAAGTTGAGGACAGCATAATATTAGGAGGAGAAACTCTTACCAGTTTAAGATCTTTATAAATAGAAATGCTAATCTGCTAAGTCATGTTTTCAGGTTACAGCTAAGAAAAAGGAATAAGAGAAAAAAATTCCTTTTTGTCAAATTGCACAATTAACAGAAAAGAAACATAAAAACTTTGCTCTCTCACAATGCTCTCTGCTAACTCTGCTGTGATATCTACTAAATGTCCTTTTTGTTTTTTGACAAGGCCAATGTCATCTTTGGAAGTTCATTCACAGTGAGGAATTTTATTACTTTAACAATTCCTTGAGCCCTAAGGAGATGAGCAAGACACTTGTCTAGCTGAATTGGCACAGTGACAAATTGCCTCCTAAGAATTTACGTTTATACCCACAGACAAATGCTACTCACAGCCTTAATCAGAGAAGTTTCCCTTTCCTGTGAATGGTGGTGAATGCAAGAGACTGTTAACTGCTCAAGGTGCTGAGAACAAGTGACAGATGAAGGCTTAGCCCTGAGCAAGACAATTACACCGTCCCCTCTAAGCTCTGGGAACATTGTGGAAGAGGGGGGTGAAGAGGGTGTAAGAGCTGGAAGATAGGGAGAAGGCTGTGAAAGGTCACATTATGGGTGAGACGCAACCTTTGAAATCTTGTGCTCACGGTGGATGCTTGCCCTAGGTCTGCCCATCACTGGCCAGTCGTGGGTGGAGGGGTTCCAGGGCCTACCTGTCACTGCTGAACTGTTTGGTACCAATGGATTCAGGAAGTGGGGGATTCATTGCCTTCAGTTGTTCCCTGACAGGAGATCCCACCAGGGGCTACATGGATGGCACTGGCTAAACCCAATGTGTTGCAAAATCAAATAAAAGTCATAAATCTCAGAGGTGTGTGTGTGTGTGTGTGTGTGTGTGTGTGTGTGTGTGTGTGTGCACGTGCGTGCTGGATAGGGATGGAAGGGAGGTAAGGGAGATGTTAAGGGGAGAGTATTGGAAAGCATTGTATACATGTATGAACTTGCCAAAGAACAAATTGAGTCATTTTTTTAAAACCCTGCTGCTTTTGAGCCATGTTCACTGGTGCGGTTGTGAGGAGGGTCTTGGAGTGTGCACAGGACCACACTCAGAGTATCAGGCAAAGTGCACCTCAGTGAGCATTACTGCTAACACCCTTTTGCTCTAGGTACAATAAAATGAGATGAGTCATCAGATCTGAGTGGCCAAACAAAGATACAGAGACTCAGGGACCTTTCAGGTCATACATTTATCATTTATATTATTTTAAAATCATTTGAAATACTTTTTCTTTTTATATCTTATTTATTATTTATTTGAGAGAGAGAAAGAGAGAGAGAGAGAGAGAGAGAGAGAGAGAGAGAGAGCACTCACACATACCATGTGGATTTCTGGTGATCAAACTCTAGTTGTTTGACTTGTGAGCAGGCACCTCCCTTGCTGAGCTTTCTCCCAGTCCTCTTTTTAATATTATTAACTTAATACTTGTTGAAGATGGCATGTTGTCCATAAATTCATGATCAAACTGCTTAGGAGAACAAAGGGTTTTATTTTTTCTTACAAATCTCTATTACTGTTCACAGTCCAGTGGGGCAGGAGAGTGCATACCAATGCCAGGATTCTAGGGGACTGGTCATACCATGTCCACAGTAATTGCTGAGAGAGGAACAAACTTCACTTGCCAGACTTCAAGTCTGCCAAAGTCTACTGAAGTCTGCCAAGGTACTGAACCAACTCCCCACATCTTATCCACCTGTGTGGGGAATGGTCCCACCCACCACTGGCTGAGTCTTCTCACATCAATCAATCTCCCGCTGGCCTGCTCAGGGCTTGCCTTAACTGTCAATTCTCCACAGATGTGTCCAGAGCAGCCTGCAATCATCAAGTTGACACCTGTATTTAGTCCAGTACTATGCAAGCTGTGCACGTGGGTACCTTGCATCTCCACCATGGTTGTTCTAATTGGCTTCTCACCATTTCTCTGCCAATCCATCCTGTGATCTGCCTGGATTTCATGTTGGGCAATCTTCTCTTGCAGGCCTGTTGCGTACATCCCAGAAAGAATGACTGATATGTTTGAAATGCATGCCTAGTGATCTATCCACCAGATAGATTTTGTGGCGGGGTATTCTCCAAGAATCCGGGACTTTAGGAGGGTGACTTTAATATTAACACAAAGTACCCCTGTTGTCCTGGTGGTACATGCCTATAATCCCAGTGTTCAGATGATTGAGTTTGAGGACAGCCTGGGTTATTGGATTCCCCATCTCAAGACAACAACAATGAAAACAAAGGGGGAAAAACCCCGCAAAGCAAAAAGATCCTGAATATCGCATCAAAAAAATCCAAACGTCCCCAGGGAAGTCAGCCCTCATGGTGACTTGACTGTATGCACCCACTCAAGTAAGAAGAGCTCTCTGGCCAGACTTGTACCCAGAGAAGCAGAGTTGAAGAGGCCAAGGAGGAGAGATGATCTGCTCCAAGCTGCCTGCCCTGCCTAGCATCAGGGCTGCAGGGGGTAGGAGGAGGAGAGGGTCAGGAGAAGAAGAAGAGAAGGGGGGGCCGTGCATCCTGCCACAGCTCTGATGTTCTGGGGCGTTGGGATCCCTCTTTCCTGTGTGCTCACAGCACTGGTCTGGTGTCCCCTCCTTCTGTCTGCAGAAAGTCTGCCTCTCGCTCTCCTGACTTTGTGGCATGTAGCACAGGACTCCAAGATTAGATTTTTGATGCCTTTGCTTCTGAGAGACAGGGCCGGGGACTGTGCACATGAAGAGATCTTACTGGTGGGTCCTGCTGGGGCTGAGCTCTAGGCTGGCCCCCGGCTGGCTTTACTGTTCACTTCTAACCAAAGTTTTGAGTTCTCCACCGATGTATTTGAACAGCACCTTGATTTGTGACTTTTCTTGTTAATATGACTCCATGAAACTGTTCCTACCTTGGTACTTGCCATTTCGAGCCTCTGGACTTCTGGACCCTGCTCACGTGTATCCACCACCATCATAAACTTTTACTCCCTTTGAAGCGATAACTACGCTTTTGCACTGACTTACTATGTTTATTATAATAACCACCAGCTGTGCCATTTTCCCACAAATGACTCATGGATACTGCTCATCAAAATAAAAAAAATGTTCTTTTTTTAGTGGTAATATTTTACTTCTGCCATTAGAATCTCTTGAAACTATTTGCAAGGATCATAATTCTTTTTAAATTAGAAAGAGCACAACAGGATCATTTTTCTTTTTAGGCAGCACAGAAATAGAAATACTTGGTGCCACTGAGTTCTCCTCTGACCAAGGGCTCAGGGTCCGATGTTTCTCTAAGACCTTTGGCATAATAGAGGAAAGACCACATTTATGACACAAGTCATGGGTGGCCTTTCCACATCCATGTGACAAATCAGACAGAAAACAAAATGTATTACAATACCTTTGGGATAACAGAGTGATCGCTGAAATGTCCTGCATTATCCCAGCATACCGAGGTAAGAGGGTAGAGATACACATGAGGATTAGAAAGTTGGTGTGGGGCTGAAAAAGCAGCTGTAACAGTTACTTTACACACTGTCTGTAAATTCAGGACAAAACAGTTTATGAGAACAAGGGATTTTATTCTACATTACCATTGTCTGGTTATGGTTCTTAATTTAGCTTGTCAGGAAAGCTCATACCAATACCAGGGGCTGAGGGAACTAGCTACGCCATATCCATAGATCCGTAGATCCATAGAATTGCTCAGAGAGGGACAATTCTTACCTGACAGAGCAGCATTGTCTGGCCGAGTATTCACAAGGATGCCAACTTCCTTAATCGGCTCCCTCCATCTTATTAACCTTCCCGGAAACTAGTCTCATCCACCATGGGCTGGGCCTTCCACCAACTGGACCATCTCTGGCAGGCTTGCTCAGGGCTTCACTCAACTACTAATTCTTCACGATGTGTACACAGCTCAAACCTTCAATTGTCAAGTTGACACCTGTGCCTAACTGTGCAATAGCTCAGAGGCAGAGTGCTTGCCTGGCATGTCCGAGGCCCTAAGGTGAAATTCCAGCACCTCAATTGTGTGTATGTGCGTGTGTGTGCGAGTGTGTGTGTGTGTGTGTGTGTGTGTGTGTGTGTGTGTGTAGTGTAAAAGCTAGGCTTCCTATGACTTTGTTCTAGAGTCTCTTTCATTTCAAAGCCTTTGCCATCACTCACTTATATCTAAAAGTTGCCAGCAGGGGGCAGGAGTGGGCCTAGGTCAAGTCTAATGAATCAGCTATTTTCGAGCTTTAAATTTCTATCACATAGGTAAAGAAGCTAAGACACACATCCTTGATCATTGATTGACCTGTTGGCCTTGTTAGTTCTTTGCATTTTTTGAGCTATAAGAGTTTCTTATAAGACTGTGAGTCAATCCCTTGCAGTGTACACAATTTTTAAGTTTTTTAATTTCTAATTTCTTCCATTTGCAGTGCCACATTTTCTTTCTATCACTTCCTTTGCTGTGCAGAGACTTCACTCTGACATAGAGCCACTAACGTATTTTGATTTTGTTTCTCTCTGAGGTTGGATCAGTGCCAAGTTTCCTCCATATATTTTTCCCCTTAGGAGTTTTCCATTTTGGAATCTTGTATTTAAATCTCATCCTGTTTTGGTTCTGTGTCTTGAGGCAGGACCTTACTGCATAGCTTCTGCTGACCTCAGACTCGTCATCTGTGGATGGCGGCCTCCTGGGTGCTGGCATTGCAGGCACGTATCACCACACAAGGGGTTCTGCATGTATATGTGCAAACTCAATTTCCTTCTCTGGCATGTGGACGCCTAGTTTTCCCAACTCATTTCTTGCAGATCTCTCCTGACCCCAATGTGTATTCATGGTGTCCTTTACGGGAAAAACCTTGTCACGGTGTGAAATGTGAGCTGTCACCCACAGGATCCTGTGTTTGAATCTTTAGGGAAGGTCATGGTACCTTTAGGAGGTGGAGCTTGCTGGAGGAAGCACAGGAAGTGGACCTTGATGTGGAATAGCTCTACTCTACTTCCGGGGAGTTCACGCGAGCCTGCAGCAGTTCTCGACCTCCATGACGTCTGCAGTGACTAGGTCGCATCCAGCTTCTGCCAGCTGTGCCTTTTCCACCATAAAGGACTGTATCTCCCCTCTGGAACCATAAATTGCATAGGTTTCCTTTTTCTTCCTTAAGTTGTTTGACTCCAGCAACAGAGAAAAAGCAATAGGTACAGACCTGTGGACCTTCCAACTGTAGACATGAGTTTGGTATCTAAGGCTGTGTTTGTTCCAATGCTATGCTGTTTCCATGTGTGTGTGTGTGTGTGTGTGTGTGTGTGTGTGTGTGTGTGTGTGTGTGTTTTCATCAGAGGGCATTGTGTGTGCCTGTGAGGCCCAAGGATGACTTTGGATATCACCCTGGATTATGCTACCTCCTTTTTGTTTTGCTTTGGAGTTTCCCAGGCTCCGTCTTCCAGAGCCAGATGTGGGGCTACTGCCATTTCCTTCTGGTGTTTTTATGTGGGATTTGGGAACCAAATTCAGGACTTTCTGCTTGAGAGGCAGAGATTTAACTCCAGCTCAACATACTATTTTATGTTCATAGTATAATTTGAAATCACACTATGATATCAGCATTGTTTTTTTAAGATTTCTCTGGTCGTTCTGTGTTATCCTTGCCTATGGATTTTAGGGCTGATTCCTTCTATTTCTTTGAAAAAAATACCATTGAGATTGTGATAGTGGGAACAGTATACCTATGGAAGTTTTGGACAGTAAAGGCTGTTTAAAAATTGTTTTATTTACCTGGAGTGTGGATGCCCAGGTATGCACAGGTCACAATGTGCATGTGGAGTTTAGAGGACAACTTTTGGAAGTCATTTATCTCCCTTCACCATGCTGGCTTTGGGGATCAAACTCAGGTCTCCAGATTTGAATACAGTTAGCTTTACCCACTAAGTCATCTCACTGGCTATACAATGAGATTTTTACCAATTAAATGTATCCCTGTACATCTGTGAGGATGACTGTTATTTAAAAAGATATTGAACGTGCATCGGGAGGTGCACAAATTAGAATGATTACAAACTGTTGTTAGGGACATCTGTGGAAAATGGCATGGGAGGTCCTCAGAACATTCCACAGAGGACTGTCATGTGACCCTTCCCCACCCCTCAATGTACACACCCAAAAGAATTAAATGAAGATCGAAGATATGGGAAAACTCATATCTGCATGCCTTCATTCATTACAGCACAGTGTGTGCTGCTGAAAATTGCCACACCTTTATATGGCCGTGATGGTAGATTTTGATGGTTCATGTCTGGATCCACGAGTCTGGGAGATTAGTGAGGTATACCTCCGGGTTTGTCCATGAAACTCTTACTGAGACTGTTAGCTGGGGGTGAGGCCCTGACTGTGGGCAGCCTTAACCTTGGTGCCCAGATGGCACAAAAGGAGAAACATGGCTCTGCTTTGTCTCCCTGCCGTGATAGCTGGATCCCTCTGAGCCCAGCGTCAAACTTTTGTCTCATGTGTTGTCAGTCAGAGAGATGAAAGTCACTCAGCTGGATGGGGAAAGGAAGTTGATTTCAAACTTCCTCAAAGCATCTTGCAATATTCTTATAAATATCTCTAAATAAAGTTAATAGCTGTTCCACTTAATATTTAACAATGTTTTGCTTTGAATTTGTAGCACTCTAAAGTCATTAGTTCTGAAATTCATATGCATAATGAATCTGTTTTATAGCAGTTCTCCATGAGATATCTAGGTTTAGTGTTGTTGGAGCGATTTAAAAAGTGATATAGGAGCGTCATTTCTTATCTTTATGAGTAGTAAGGAAAAGAGAGAAAGGGTTTCTTGAGGGAAAACAAATGTGGGCTGCTGGTGCGATCTGTGGACATTAACCCCCTCTCTTTATTGGACCGGGACATAGAACTATGCATGGGATACGGAGGCAGAAACCAAGGTTGGATGATTACTTGAATCTGGGGTGTAAAACAAGGTAGTAGCTCAGTTGCTATGAAGCAGAGAGATTTACTGACCTGGCCCCATGGAGTCCATGGTGGGCTGGCTCGGCGACAGGGCTGAGCTTCTGACTCCAATGGACAAATGGTCACCACATGTGCTTCAGCTCTGGCAAGGCTGGGAAATGGGAGAAGCAAGCGCTGTTCTTACATTCGAGGCAATGTTCCCGCTGCTGGCTCGCAGAGAGACACGATGGGGCGTCCAGGGGATGAGATCAACTTCTAGGAACCGAGTGACCGTTGGTCAATAGACCTCCAAGCAAGTGGGACGCTTTGTCCTTCGCAGGGCCAAGCCTGGCCAGAACGTCCAGGCCAGACTCAGCTGGGCAGCAGCTTAAATGTGAGACTCAGAAGGAAGAACCCAGGGGAGGATCTCGGGGACTTGTGATTGACCTAAAATAACGCTTGGGCGTGGCTCTCAGATATGAACCTTGCTGTGGGCCGCCTGACTCATGACTTAAGTCATCTCGAGGTTCTTCAGTCCGCTGCAGCCTGACTCCACCTCTCACCTGCTGTCTGACCCCAGAGTCGGGTTCACAGTCTGTTTCTTCGCTTCTAGTGACAACTGAGGTGATGGCAGTGGACTAGACAGAGTGGCGTGAGACCTCCCGACTCTCCTGGGCCATGCCAAACTCCCAGGAGTGGTTCATTATTATTCCCTTTTCCTTCTTCTTCCATCACACTGTTCATGCTGCAGCCTAGGACTTTTCAAGTACAGACAAGGCCTCGTTGGGGGAGGGAGGGTTGAGGGGCCTTTTTGTGAAGTTCTTTATGATGATATTGAGGCTTTCACCTTTTTTTCTACATGACTTCATATATAAATAACAACAGAAGAGATGGAGAAGGAGATATGAGAATCTAAATGGCGTCTATTAACTCATACATTCAAATGGTTTGCAAGGCTTAGAGAGATGGTTTGAGGAGTAAATCTGTGCTTTGCAAGCAAAAAGACCTGAGTTTGGAACACAGACCCCATATAAAATTGCTGAGCAGAAATGGCAGTGGCCTGCATTTCTGGCCCTGATAGGAGGATCCTGGGGAAACCCCAGAGCAAAATATAAGGAAGTAGAGGAATCCAGAATGATCCTTGATGTACCCTTGGGCCTCCACAGGCACACACACTCAAGTGACCTCTTGTACACACACGTGCACACATACACACACACACACACACATACACACACCTCTACACATACCAAAAAAAAGTGGTTTGGAGGATACTAGAACAATGACAGTCTCTTCTTAAAAAACACTTTTGTTTGGAAATCAGTTGTTCTTGAAAATTCTATGTCAAATTATTGCATTTGAAGTGAACTTATAAAGTCTCTCTGTGTGTATGTGTGTATATGTGTATGTATATGTGTGCTTGTATCTATATGTGTGCATGTGCGTGCTTGTGTGTCTATGCGTGTCTGTCTGTGTGTGTCTATGCGTGTATGTCTGTGTGTGTCTTTCGTGTATGTCTGTATGTGTGTGTATGTCTGCCTCTGTGTGTGTCTGTATAAGAGTGTATGTGTCTGTCTCTGTGTGGATGTATATGTATGTGTGTATATGTGTATGTTTGTGTGTGCTTGTATGTATATGTGTGACTGTGTGTGTGTGTTTATTTCTGTGTGTGTGTTTGTCTGTGTATCTGTGTATATGAGTCTGTCTCTGTGTGTATATGCATGTGTGTGTGTCTGTGTGTGTGTGTGTGTCTCTGTGTGTGTATGTGTGTCTCTGTGTGTGTGCTTGCACACATGGAGATGGGAGGGGGATGCCAGGTGTCCTTTTGTATCACTCTCTGCCTTATTCCATTGGCCCTGGGGCTACTGGTCTATAAGCCTTAGGAATCCTCCTGTGTTCCCCCCCACCCCTGACCTCCATGGTGCTAGGATTGCATGACCGCACCTGGCTTTTTACAAGATTCTGGGGATTTGAACCTAGGTCCTCATGCTTGCACAGTAGTTGCTGTTACCCACTGAGCCACCTCCTCAGCCTCATTTTGTTAATTTTCAGTGTGGTAAATAGCAATACAGAAAAATTTGTCTGGGGCCCTCAATAATTTTTGAGTGAAAAATATCCTGAGATCAAAAATCCTGTGCTCCTCATAAGTATTCATCTTTTTGGAAGCGATATAGGAGCTCTATGGAAAATGCTTTAGGAAACATGTGCTTTATTAATCTGTGTCAGCCCGCTTTCCATTGCTGTGACAAAGTGCTGGAGCTCATTAAGGTGATGAGGAAAATAAGGTTGCCTTGACTGATGGCTCACAGCTTTCAGACCCTTCTCAGCCTTGCTGTTTTGGGTCAGGGCAGCTCAGTACCATGCAGTGCAGGAGGTCTGCTCATCTGAGGAGCCGATAGACATCGAGGGTCTGGGGTCTCAGTAATCCCTTCAAAGCACCCCGAACCACATACTCCTCCAGCTAGACCTCATGTCCTGAAGACCCCACTCCCTGCCAATAGCCATGAGGACGTGTCTAGTTTAAGACGCCAGGTGCATTTCAGGTGTCGACTCCATCTTTAGCATGTCTGTTCATGGATTAGGAAATTCTGGCAGTACAATACAGTTTGAGTATGTTTAATTTAGAATTTCCCTAATTTAATCTTTTTTGTGTGTATATGTGCATGTCTGTTTTGGAGGGTGCATACATGTATGCCTCTGTATGAGGGTGCATATATGCATGTATTTCTGTGCTTGAGGGATTGTGTGGGTGAGTATACATGCATGTCTCTGTGTGAGGGAACATACATGCACATATATATGAGGGAGCATACACACATGTCTGCATGTAAGGAGCATACACACGTTTGCATGTCTATGTGTGAGGGAACATACATGCATATCTCTGTATGAGGGAGCATATATTCATGTCTGTATGAGGGAGTATATATGCATGTCTATGTATGAGGGAACATACATGCATGTCTCTGTATGAGGGAATATACATGAATGTCTGCATTTGAGGGAGCATACATGTATGTCTATGTGTGAGGGAACATACATGCATGTCTGCATATGAGGGAGCATACATGCATGTCTGCATATGAGGGAGCATACATGCATGTCTGCATATGAGGGAGCATACATGCATGTCTATGTGTGAGGGAGTATACATACATGTCTGCATTTGAGGAAGCATACATGCATGTCTTTGTGTGAGGGAGCATACATGTATGTCTCTATGAGGGAGTATACATGCATGTCAATGTGTGAGGGAACATACAGGCATATATCTGTATGAGAAAGTATACATGAATGTCTGCATTTGAGGGGCATACATGCATGTCTCTGTGTGAGGGAGCATACCCACATGTCTCTGTATGAGGAGCAGCAGGCAGCTTCAGGGGTCCTTCCGCAGGAGCTGACACCTTGGTTTTTCTCACTGAGTCTGGAGCTTGACCTGTTCTCCTAGACTGACTGGTCAGAGAGCTCAGGGGAGCCTCCATCTCTGCCTCTCCAGCAGGGAGCCTTGGGATCCTCCTGTCTCTGCCTCCCCAGTGGTCACGTTATAAACACGTCACCATGCCCAGCTTTTTATGTGAATGCTGGGAATTGAACTCAGGTCCTCATGCTCCAATGATGGACAGTTACTCCAGTCCTTTAATCTGCTTTTGACAAGGATGTAAAAATGTCAGGGGCAATTAGTTTACCAGTGGCTGCGAGCAGGTCTGAGCTGCAGGCTCAGATGGGACACTCAGGGAAGGGGCAGGTTCAGCATGGCTGACCCGAGGCTACTCATTGTGCAGTTACATCTCCAAACCACCTGGCAGGCTCAGAAGTGCGTGACTCTGAACCCCAGGAGAGGGAGCCAAGGAGACCCTGACACCCCGCTCAGAGTGGCAGAGCTGAAGCAGTCGGCGAAAGAATCACATTCCTTCTCATTCTATTTCTGTAGCAGCTCAGTTCTGTGACATGAAAATCTATCTTAAAATAGCCCGGAAAGAGACTAGTAAAGCTGCAAATCATTACATTTCATCCTGGGGATTGCAGGGAGACCTAACCTGAGGAGGGTAGTGGGAATCTTTTGAGGAAATTCTTGCAGAGAAGAAAGGGAGAGAAAACCAAAGCTAAGAAACCTCAGCCAGGATGGGGTTAGAGAAGCAAGGCAGAGGTGTTGCTTTTAAATTTGGAGATGCTATTTCAAGAAAGTTGGGGTAGGAGCAGAAAGAAAGAGCCGAGCGGAAAACACCCGGCTGGCCCTGGGCTTTGGGCCTGCCTCACTGTGATAGCAACCCTGCCCTCCCTCCCTTGTCCCCAGGGACCCGGGGCCTTTGGGCCCCATACTGCTGCTGTGTGTAAGTGATGTGTGTCTGCTGGTGCTCAGGGCCCCTTGTATGCTGTCCCTCCATGAAGGACCACCTGTAGAACTCACAGTAGAGGTTTATCTTTATGCTTATTCCTTGATTTTTTAATTTTTTTATTCTTTGATTTTTTTAATTGTTTGACTTAAGCCACTGTGAATCATGCATGGATTGTTGTCTGCTTGGATGAACTTTCCAAAGTGCGGAAGTTTGTCTTTGAGTCCTACGAATGCTTCTTGGCATGTAGGATATTACGTCTGCTGTATTTACCACAGGCCCTAGTACAAAGCACATACTACGCATGCCCAACTGCTCAGGGAAACCTCGGGATACCTTTCTTCGTTTTCAATTTCATTATTCATTATTTTTTTATGTTGCGCGCGCGCGCGCGCGCGTGTGTGTGTGTGTGGTGTGTGCACATATTCAAATGTGCATGTGTCTGTGTGCAGGTATGTGTACATGTGTATGTGCATGAATTTAAAGTCTGAGGTTGATGATGGGAATCATTCTTGATCCCTCTTCTACTTCCATCTTTTGAGACAGAGTCTCTAAACAAGCCTGGAGCTTTCCAGAAGGGCTAGTATGGCTAAACATCTTGCTCTGGGAATTCCCAGTCTCTACTTTCTGAGGCTGGAGTTGCAGGTGGGCCATGCCATACCTACCTGGCATTTTATGTGGGATCTGGAGACTCAGGTTCTAGTCCCTTTGCTTTTGTGGCAAATGCTTCAATATCTGAGCCACCTTTCCAGCCCCTATTCTTTCAGAGGGGCATACACACTACTTGGGATTCCAGGAACCCAAAGAGTTTAGGAACAAAGATCTCAAGTGTGAGACTAGCCTGGGCTTTCTGAAAAGACCTTATCTCAAAAATCACCAAGACACTGAGTCACATGTCAGTTTGCATAAGATTAGGAATTTCCATTGTTTTTGTAGGCCCTTCAGAAGCTTTGTTACACCTGTGGATATATATGAAAGACCTCAGTGCAGGTTTCAATAATACAGTGGAAACCTAGGGGTGGGGTAGGACGGTCCAGTTTTATGGCTTATATATTCCTTTAGCTACTTGAGGATGCCTAATTTTCCTAACGCATTCCTTTTATCTTGTCATTTCTGACAGATTTTTAATTTTAATTTCGATTAGTTTTAATTTTTAAATAATCACAGATCAAATGATGACATAAGTTAGAGCCAGAATGTATTTCTTCACACTCATAGAAAATGTGCTACTTCAGAACATTAAAAAAAAATCCAGCTGGTGTTCTTTAGAAACATATTAGCACAAGACATACAATGAACTCTGTGTGTTGAAGATCTTAAGGAAAAAAAAAAAAAAACCAAAGGTAGGGTTACTACCTTTGTATTAGATATAAAGTCAAATTTAAAACTTAAACTAGAAATAAAATGTGCTTAAATGATTATTTTTGAAAGAGTGTTGTGTGCGCTAATAGGTTTGCTTGGGATTGGTCTCTTGGAGACATAACAGAGCTTTCTGTGCGTCATCCTTTCCCTTCGATTAGCGCAGACTTGGCTGCAGGAAATCCACTGCCGAGGTCTGTTTTTCTTTTTTCCCTGGAGAATTCATTCATCTGTTTTTCTATTACCCCATAGGGTTAGGCGATTAAGTACTCTTACTTTATGATTCTCCTCTGCAGGGACCTGTGTTCCTTCTCTTGAAGCGGTGGGCTTATCTGTCCTGCCCAGGAGCATCTCTGTGAGTGTCTTGCAGGATGAGCGCAGTTTGCATTCCACACTGCTGAGCTGTCTCCGGCTCCAGCTCTGGCTGTTGCTTTGCACTTGCCGTTGCTCTCTCTACAATGCCTTTTCCTTGTTGTTGAACTTCTGTTCAGCATGGAAAGCCCCGCACATAAATCAGTTTTTTTTTTTTCTGGTAGGGGATAGGGGTTGGGGAACTTCCATTTTTATCTTCCCATTCCCTGCTGCCAAAATCTGAGGCCAGAGTTGTCCTAGCCTCTTCTCTGGCACCTGCACATATACAAACCTTTATTATTACATCAATTGTGCCATATTGTGAGCATGGTGTTGACTCTGCTATTTAGATTAATGTTCTAATGGACTTAGGTGGATCTTTCCAATTTCTGTAATCTGCACTCCTGGGTATCTAAGCAAGTCTCCTTAATGACAAGTCACGTGATAATATATGAATGTAAATATAAAATAATAAAAACATAAAAAGTCATATAGAATAGCAATCCTTAATATTTTAAAATTTTATTTATTTGAGACACAGAGAGAGGTGGGTGGAGAGAGCACATACAAGGCATATGGGTGGAACTTAGAGGGCAACTTTCAGAAAGCAGTTCTCGCGTTTTGCCACATGGGCTTCCAGGAAAACTCAGGTTGCCAGGTTTATAAGTAGAACCTTACCTACTGAGCTATCTCGCCGGTCCAATGCCTAATATTTTGATAAGAACTGCCCACCATATTTACTAATCTAATAATGCAACTCTTTTTCCCATATACATTTCTAAAACTAGGAGGCCTTAATGAAATTTTAGGTATATTGGAGTATAATGCATGAATTCCATTGAGCTGCTTTCTGACCATTGCCTCTTATCCTTACTAATCCAATATGGTCCTATGAATATTCCAATGTATGGGGAGGGAACAGAGATTTAAAATGAATTGCTAACTGGCTTAGGGACTGAATTTCAGGAATGCTTGGCTCTACCAACCTTGTTCTTAATCATTACTTTTGGGAAAAGCAATGAGGATGGAAATAAAGTAGCAATTTTAGGAACTCTCTACAAGCTGACCACTGTGGTAGGCACATTGCACACTTTTTTTCCATTTTATTCTAAAATGAACTTCCAAGTTCCACTGCCTCACTCCGTACCCCTGCAAAGTGTGTACGAGGCAATAAAAATAGCTTCTACTTATCTGGATAGTCTTAGTAAATGTCTTTAATGAGTGATGGATTCCACATGCTTCAGAGGAAATAGAAAATTTAGGTCAGAACACATTAAGGATGAGGGGAAGTTAGGAGCTTAGCATTAACACAGAGAAAACACTCAAGTCATGAAACATGGCTCAGGTGGAGCCAGGTGAAAGGCTAGACTTCTGTGGAAGGGAGCTGAGGTTTTAAATGCTCATGTTATATAGCACCATTAATTTTCTGGAGCGTGTTTATCCACACACTCCAGCTACTGAAATGAATGATTCCTATTAGCTTGAAAAAGAAAACCTTTGGGTTTTTCTGCGTCTGCTCAGAACCTTAGCTGGCCATTATTTAAAGACTTTATTCCAGACTTCTGATTGCAGACACACTGGCAGCAACGTCACGTCTAACCTCACTCAGACATAATGAGACCCAGCAAATTGTGTTTTCTCCGGAAAAGAAAAGCCACAGCATATTTTCCTCCTGGAATAATTTGATTTCCTTTCACTTAAAGAAGAGGTTGGAGGAAAGTGGCTGCCATTCTACCCTGGGCTTCCACAAGCTGAATGTCTATGACTTGATTTCCTAAGGTGGCTTCTCTGCGCTCAGCCTGCACAGCTTTCTGCGTTACAGCTCCAGCGCCTAGATGTGCTTCGAGGTCTTAATGGGACTTGCTCGTCCTGGCTGTGCTCTGGGGCAGTGCATGTCACCTGCTTCTATGATGAATGGTCTAGGCGCTTTAGCCTTGGAGACTCTGGCTTCTGGGGACTAATCAGTTTGGGTCCTGGCACTTGGAAAGGATTCCTGGATGATGTCTGACCAGAGCACAATCTCTGTGTCTCCACATCCCTCACTGTACCTGAGTCCCCTTCACACTGTGACAAGGGGCTGATTAGAAGAAGCCACAGGCTTCGACTTTCTCCTGGAAACATTTGTGAACTGAGGTTCCATGACTGCCAAAGGATCTTTATTTCCTTGACTACCAGAAACAGTTCAGATTTCAGGTTCCTGTCACCGGTGTTAGAGTCAAGATAAATCTTCTTACGAGGGTGTACGGGAATTCTAAAAGAAGAAAAAAGTGAAACCTACCGCTTCTTATATTTTTCTTGCCTATGTTGGGTGTTTCAGAATTGGAAAAAGAATTGCTTCTTTGGGAGACAGTTTATTATTCTTTTAAGATTTATTTCTTATTCTTTTAGTGTTTTGTAAATAAATATAGCAAATTTATTTTGTTTTCATGCCTTAATCCTGAATCCTACCCTCTTCCTCTTCCCATTACTGTCTTTCTCCTTCCCTGCCTGTCTCCTTACTACTTTCTTGTCCTCTGGCATGAGTGGTCTACTGAATTTTGATAGTATGTATCTGGATCAAGAATCATGTATTGGTGGGCAGATCATGAGGAAAGTGCCTTCCCTCCCCCCATCAGCATTAACCCTCCTCAGTCTCCTAGGGAGGTGTGGGGTATCTTGAGTTCTCTGTCTTTTCATAGTGAACTGTCGATAGGACACATTCCGTTACAGGTCTTATGGAAATACACATAGCTGCAGAGAATTCATGGATGTAACAGGCCTGCCATGACCAGAAGATATGGTGTGGCCACACTCTGTCAGCCCTTCAGGCTCTTACAATCTTACTGCTCCTTCTTCCCCGATGCTGTCTGAGTAGGAGAAAGCTTTAAAAAATGCACACAGAATGAAAACTGGCAAGTCACAAGCTCCGCGATGGTGCAGGCTGTCAACTTGACACACTCCAGAATCACCTGGGAGATGGGCCTCCAGCATGCCTGGAAAAGATCATCTTGCAATTGATGTGGAAGACTCATCTTAACTGCAGATAGGGCCCTTCCTGGGCGAGGGATCCAGCTGTGTAAGGAAAAGGGGCCTGAGAAGCAGCATGCATACATTCATCTCTCTGTTTCCTGATTGTGGCTGAAACGTGCCCACCTGCTTCAGACTCATGCTTCCTTAACCCCCACCCCCTGTGAGGGGCCGTGGCCTATACTGTGAGCTTCTGAACTCTTTCAATTGCTTTTGTTAACATAAAAAAAGCGAAGACAGTATCTTTTCTATCTCTAGACTTCTTAAGACTATTTTTGACCCATTCCCTGATCTTTACCTAAGTAAGTGAGTTATTGATGAAGACGCTATAGAATTGCCTCATTCCGTTATCAATGAAGTCCAATGGCATCGTGAGTACAAATCATTCTTTGAAGGATGGGTAGCCCAAGGCTTACAAAGCCAAAAGCACTGTCCCCTACATTTTATATTTTCAAAAGAGATTATGAATCTTTTAAATCCATTAAAACAGAGGCTGGAGAGGTGGCTCAGGGGTTAAGCCTCTGCCTTGCAGGCGGAAGGTCCTGAGTTCGGATCCTAGATCCCACGTATAGACGCCGGGCGGAAGCGGGGGCGGCCTGCGTTTCTGGTCCTGGTAGGCAGAGCTTGTGAATCCTGGGGCAGAGTAAACCAGGAGGAGGTGGAGGCGTCCATGGTGGTTCCCGAATTCGTCCGTGGTTCTACACACACACATACATACACACATGTGCATACACACACAATTGAATAATAAATAATAAAAAATCCATTAAAACAGTAGGAGTAAACTATGTAAGGTAGAAAAGGCATCCACAGACTGGCTTTGTGAAAGAAGATGGAAACACAGATTTTAGGAACCAGCAAAGATGGGGTGCACCTGCTTATATGCCACCTCATCTTTGCTTCCCATTTTTTAAATTTTTTTTATTTATTCAATTGTGTGTGTGTGTGCGTGCATGCGTGTGTGTGTGTGTGTGTGTGTGTGTGTGTGTGTGTGTGTGTAGAACCACGGGCAAATTTGGGAACCACCATGGACGCCTCCACCTCCTCCTTGTTTACTCTGCCCCGGGATTCACAGGCTCTGCCCTACCAGGACCAGAAGCACAGGCCGCCCCGGCTTCCGCTTGGTGTCTATCCATGGGTCTAGGATCTGAACTCAGGACCTTCAGCTTGCAAGGAGAGCCACCTCTCCATCCCTGCTTCCCATGTTCTTGCAACCAGTGGACTACAGTCTCTGTGTGGCATTCTTAAAGTGAGCTTCCAGCCAGCCTGTGCTGTGGGGTGCCAAGAAACACTGCTGCAATTGTGTAACTTTCGTGGAGAAGGTTTACTACATTAGCCGTGGGTAAGTGTTCATTAGGCAGGCTTTGGATTGTAATAGCTATTTGATTTTAGGGTAAATGGCTGCTTTTCTTTCCTAAAAGAATAGCTTCAGTTTGCAATACACTCATCAGTTGCCTCAAGTCCAGTTCTGAAGTGAAGCAAATAAATGATAATAAGAAGTCCTTTCAGTCTTCTGGGACAGGAACACATCCCAGGATGGTTCCTGGAAGCACGCAGGACCCTGGGAAGGCCCTGTATGGTGGAGATGGATACAGGACCTTGAAGCAGAGAGAAGCGAGCCTCACTGTTGGCCTGGGGCTGGGACACAGTGAGTGTATCATCTCGGTGCCCCACAGTAGTGGTGGCTGACATAGCAGGGGAAGGTTTTGATGACATCTAGGTTTCAATGACATCCAGAAGTTGGGACCATTGTTCAGTGTCACAACGGGCCAGTGTCAGTGAAGTCAAGGAAGCCAAGAGAAGGTCCCTGTCAGTGACAAGCAGTACAGGGATAAATTGTTAACTTCTGCCCATTGCTAGTGTGAGACTGGCCAGGTGCTCATTATGTATGCCCGACCCTGCTTCCTCTTGCTTGCTTGTTCTCTCTCTGCCTCCTGATGCTTCCCGCTTCTACCTCCAGCTACACTTTCTGCTATGCCATTTCCTCCTGTCATGGTTTGAAATGTTGAGTTGTCCCTCACAAGCTCATGTGTTTAAATCTTTAGTTGTTTGGGAAGGTTATGACACCTTTAGGAGGTTGAGTCTTGCTGGAGGAAGGCAGTCACAGGGGGTAGGCCTGGAGGTTGGTTAGCTCCACCCTGATTCAGTGAGTTAATCTGCTCTTGAGCTTTCTGAAAAGCCTCCATGATGTCTGCAATGACTTAGGCTTCCTCCAATTTCTTCCAGCCTGTTGCAGTTCGCCTGCCTGGTTGCTGATAAATGACCATCAAATGGCTTAAGGGAACAAGGGGTTTATTTTCTTACTGATAGTCCAGTTACAGTCTGAAGTCTGGCTTAACGGGAAAGCATGTACTTACACCAGGCTGAGAAAACTGGCCATGCCATCTCCATGTAATGGCTGAGAGAGAGACGATCTTTATTTGCCAAACCAACATATCTGGCCAAGTGTACACAAGGATGATGACTCTTTCAACCAACTCTCTGTGTTTCATTTTAGGGCCTAATCCCACTCACCTGGGCCTTTCTTATCAGCTAGACAATCTCCTGCAGGTGTGCTCTGGGCTTAACCCAACCACTAACTCTCAACAAATGTGCCTAGAGCTCAAACCCTCAACTGTCAAATTGACACCTGTGTCTAACTATGACACAGCAGGTTAGACCTTTTCTGCCATGAAGGACTGTATCTCCACTCTGAAACTGTAAACTAAATAAATATGCCTTTTTCCCCTAAGTTGCTGAGTTTGAGTCTTGTCTCATAGCAACAGAGAAGAGTAATTAGTATAACACCATAATGGACTATATCCCCTCTGGAGCCATGAACTAAATAAATATGTCTTTTTTCCCCTAAGTGCTTAAGTCTGAGTATTGTCTCACAGCAAAAGCAAAATAGCCACAACAGGCACTGAGAGGAGACATGTGGGGTAGAAGTCAATGTCATTGTCCTCAGCTTTAAGATGCCCATGTCCAAGAGAGGACACAGCCATATAGAAGAAAAAGAGGGAAGAGAGGAGAGCATCAGGACATTGCTACTCAAAGCAGAGCACCTTGCCATATTACACACTTAAAGTCGAAGAATTTGAGAAAGAGCCCATGAAGAAAAGTCTCCGTGACCTTCTTACCCCTTTGCCTAAAGTAGATCATAAAACTTCATGTGGAGATGTCTTCCCACCCTCAAGGAAGGGAACATCTTAGTCTCTGAAAGCAAAGACACAGAGACAGAACTTATCGGGTCTTCCCAGGGTTCCTCCCCTATGGCCAGTTATATTGTCCAGCCACCCACCATACTTCATCTGACTAGTGTGAGTATGTCTTCATTTCCTGTGAAAGCTCTGTGCTCTGTGAAGCTCACATGGAGTACATGTGTGTTGTCCCTTGTTGATCATAGGCTGTTGCACAGGGTCTCTCGTGAACGTAGGGTAGATGTAAAGACGTGATCTTTCATCTTCAACAAGTGACATGGAGCCTGATGGGTCAGTGAAGGTGGTAAGCTAGGGAAGGTTCTACCCGCTCAAGCTCAGACACTGGGATCCGGAGACTTGAACTGACACAAGTTAATAGGAAGAAAAGAAGATGAATCTATTCTCTTTTTATGTGTGGGCAGAAGTTCACAGAAAAGTGAGCTCAATAATTGAACTCTAAGTTGAACCTCAAAGGAGTTGCAGACTTGGGACAGGAGGTTTAGGTTTCTAGGGAGAGTTTTGGAAACTAATTAGGAAACATTTAGGGATGGGAATGGAAGGCAAGCAGACTTGGGACAGAGTGTTTAGGTTTCAAGAGAGAGTTTTGGAAAGTAACTAGGAAACACTCAGGAAGGCAAGAGGTGCGTGTGTGTCTGTCTGTTTATGTACCTCTGTCTCCGTAAAGGTTCTTTGTCTCTGACAATAAGGGTTGTGCTTCTCATCCATGGACAAAACACTAGGGAATTTCAACTTGAAAGAATTGTTCCCACCTGGGACATACCTGCAGAATTACACAATCATCATGGCACTTATTTTAAAATTACAAATTGTAGAGACATTTCCTTGGCCCTATGATCTTCAGTCTTCCGGGTGGGTTCTTAAATTAACAAATGGCAAGAAAAGAATGAATGGTCAAAGTTAACCTGGCCTCTAAGCTTCCATAGCCAGTGACATCTCCATTAGCTCTTCTGAATTGAAGACTTATAATTAAGTGAAGGATATGTTGTATATTGGCATTTTAATATCTTCTAATGTTATCTTAATACACAGAAATATAATTTGAAGCTTCTTGAGGAGAGAGTGGATTGTAATAAATTCTTTTTAATAATGCCATTTCTTGCCACCCGCTTTTCATAAAAGTTGGTCAAGAGCCAAGGCTGCATTATCTGGCGGGAAGCCAACTTCATGGGATCAGTAAGAGAGACTCTACACACTTGGAAACTGATTTGAGCCCCGAAAGCAGAAGACTGGCTTAAATTCTCTTCTGGGAATCAGAAAATTGGTCTTTTTGCCTGAGTTTGATCAGAATAATCTCTGTCTTCAAATCAAATTCCGTTTTTAAGGAATCCGTTTTTAACTGTCTTGCTTTCTAGACCTATCCATCACCACGTCAATATAAAGGGAAAAAGGACTGGCTCTGGGGATGGCTTTTCTGACCTTGACTCACAGAGATTTTAGATCTCCCAGCACCTACCTCAGAGCTTGCTGCTTAATTAAACTCCAGCTCTAACACTGTGTCCCACAGAGCTGGTTAGACAGTCACTGTGTTGATTGCTGTTGTGGCTGTGACAGAATGCCTGACGCACGCAGCTGAAGGAAGGAAGGGTTTCTTCTGGCTCACAGTAGAGGACACCATCCATCATGGTAGGTAAGGTGTGGTGGCCAGTGCTCAAGGCAGCTGATGACATTGTACCAGTCGTTGGGAAGTGGGCTGGGAGGGTGGCGGGTGGGAGAGAAAGAGGGAGGGGGAAATGCTGGTGTTCAATTCCTTCCTCCTTTTTATTCAGCCTGGGACCCCAGCCCATAAAATGGTGCCCTTCACAATTAGGATGGGTCTTCCCACCTCACTTCACTCAATCTAGAAGGTTCCTTCCCTGACATGGCCAGAGGTTTGTCTCCTGTGTGACTCAAAATCTTGTCAAGTTGATGATCAACCTTGACCACCAGGGTCCGGAACAAAGCTGAGATTTGGGAACCTTGAGACCTGAAGGAAAAATATCAAAAGTAAGGATGGATTGTATAATCTCTCTCTCTCTCTCTCTCTCTCTCTCTCTCTCTCTCCCTCTTCCTCTCTCCCTTCCTTTCTCTCTTCCTTCTCCCCCTTCTCCCTCTTGTTCTTCCTGTCTTTCTCCTTCATCTTTCCCTCCTTCCACATCTCCCTACATCTATCCTTCCCTCCACCTTTTCTTTTTCTTTCCTCCTTTTTCAGCTTATTTTTCAAGACCGCATCTCTCTGTGGCTCAAACTGGCCTCAGTTTAGTTTCCTTGCTCTGGAACTACAGCTGTTTGACTCATATATCATTTTACATCCCACTTACCTGAGGACAGGTGGAATTTTCTCAGGCATAAAGGGGTCATGAGTGGAAAAAGTTAGAAACCCTGCTCCAGAGATTCCACTGTTAAATTTTTAAAACAGATGATTATATCTTAGTTTCAACTGAAGTGTAAACACTTCTTCCCCAAACACAAAGCATTGTCGAGGCGAGATAATCAAAATGTAGGGGCAGATTCTGCCTTCTCTTCTGTAGAGAAAAAAGGGGTTCTCCATTACTCTAATGCTGCTCAGACGAGACACCAGAGGAATCTGTTGGCGGACTTCCCACAGGTTTACCTTAGTAGCTGCAGATGGCTTCTTTAAGATTTCCTACTCTTTGTTGAAACATGACTTGAGGTCGAAGCTGAGTCACTTGGCGTCTTGAGTTACTTTTTCTCCAACCAAGTTCTCTGCATCTTAGCAAGTCTGCTTGTTTTCTTCCCGCCAATTCTTCCTTTATTATAGGAGCCTGCTTCATTTGTGAATTTGAGAAAACTAAGGAAGATGATGGCTTCTCGCCTTCAGTTTGTAAAAATATGCATAGTTGTATTTAAACTTCAGTAGATGGTGTTTTTTGAAACTCTGATCCCTCCATTCTCTAACAGTCTATAACATCTATCTGTTTGGTTAAAGCAGCCGCAACATGAAAAGTTAGAAAAAAATGAATGCATAAAGTACTGGACTTGATACAGTTTAAAACTTGCACCATTATAAATATTCCTGTTCTCCCTGAATAAACCAGGGTTTATTATTAGTTCTCTTACCCACATTACCTTGGATAATTTTGGTCTTCCACTTTAACCTTCTAGGTAGACACACTTACTTACAAAGTGCACATACTCCCTGCCCACTGAACATTCCAAAGTATATCATTTGCTGAAATGTGGTTTGCAGCAAGCTTGCTGATATGCTTCTGCACTGTCCGAAGGATGTACTCTGTGGCAAAAACAGGTTTCTTGGGGTGGTGGTATCCCCTGCTACTAGGCGTACCTGGAATTTAGCTGGCTGATTGTTTTCACATGTTTGCTCTGGGATGGGGTAAGGACCCCCAACCAGAGAGCCCTGCAGAGGTTAGGGTTGAAATGCAGGCCTCCCCACACATGGCTAAGACACACAGAGCTACCACACTTTCTAGGGGCTTATGTTTCCCGGGCATGAACCATTATCTGGCTTCTCAAGAAGAGCCACCAGAGGAAGACTCTGTCTAGTCCAGCTGCAGTCTGACTTGGTCAGTTTTCTAGGTCTCTCTCAGAACCAGGCAAGACTAGAAGTCATTCACTGAAGTTGAATCTTATACTAGAAAGAGCAGTTGGGCTATTCTCAAGTCCTTTATATTCTTGCATGAGCTCTCCAAATCTACCTGCAGACATACCAAACCAGGTAGAGCTAGTATGCATGTGCAAGCAAGAAAACGAGGCTCAGAGAAGTGAAGTGTGCTGAAGTCTCAGGTCACGTGCAATCCTCTGGGGTGTGAATATCACGCTTTCTGATTTCAGAGTTATGTTCTGTTTCTTTTATGAGGTTTTGCAAGTTCTTTTTTTACCTGAACCTGTGGCTCTGTGTTCTGTAGGATTTGTTAATGGTGTTATCGCAGATGCCCTGTAAGTGTGGGACCTTATTTCTTCACCTAAACCCCCAAAGTGTTCCTACATGCTGATGAGAACATGCATGAGACAGAGCAGTTGGAACTGGCATGCCCCAGGGACTCCGGAGACCACCCTACTCCAGAGATGTTGCTCTCCTCTGAGGCTGGCGGATGCCCCAGGGACCCTGGAGCCCACCCTGCTTCAGCTTTCCTCTGAGACTGAAACTGGAGGTCGTCATGCCCTCTGAGCAATGCTTTGGACCTGTAGAACGTGAGGATCTCTGGATAGAAGCGCATTACAAAGGGCTTAGGAGATGGATCAGTGGGATGAGCGCTTGCAGTACATTTGTGAGGGCCTGGGTTTGGAAGCCCAGCTCCACACGAGATCCAGATGCGGCATGTGTGCCTGTAATTCCAGCATTGGGGTGTCAGAGACAGGGGGATCCTGGAAGCTTGCTGGCCAGTCAGAGTAGCTGAAGCAGAGAGCTCCAGGTTCAGATAGAGTGCCCCAGGGGAACAGGTGAAGAGCAATAGAGGACAATACCCCACCTTTAGGATTGACCTCTACGTGTGCATACATCATGGACACACATGTACACACATGTATACACCATACACATGATCATATACCATGCACACGCATGCACACATACATACATGCACACATATGCATATACTGTGCATACATATGCAAACATTGTGCACACACATGTAAACACCATACACACATGTATACACAGTACACACCACCATGTACACATACTCATGTGTCATTTGCATGTATGTACATATATGTGTAAATCACACACAAATACATATAAATAAGCATGTCTTGCACATGCAACATATACACCATACACATACCACACACACATATATCACCCAACACACACCTACATACATATGCAGAACAACACACATACCACACACCATACCCATACAATACACATACAGAAACTGGAAAAAGAATTGGGTTCTGAAGGTTTGCTCTCTCAGGTGGCTGGAGGTTCACTTCCTGTGATGGTTGAATCTCCCCTCCCAAGTATACCTTGCTAATCTAAGTTTTTCTGTCCATAGTTACTCTGGAAAATCTCTGATTTTATTAATATATTTCCTATATACGCTTACTCTGGAAATCTTTAATTTTATTCATATATTTAATATACACACTTAAACTGGCATTTCCTATTCAGTAAAGCATTTGGCCCTACAGAGCAGGTCAGTATAGGATGCTTGTCTATCACGTGAGACCAGGGAGTCACACAGAGACTCTGTGAAGGCAAAGACTGAAGCGAGACTCAGTGGATGATGACACTGACCCCATGTACTCCACGGACTGAACATTATCTTAGCTGAAAGTGGCCCAAAGGGGTCCTTTAAAACAGGAATGAATTATGGCTGTGTGGCTACGTGGCACTATGTGTATGACTGACTTGTTGAGTTCTGTGATCTTGTCCTTTGTCTAACTACATGCTACGACAATCCATACCGCCATGCAGAGATGTTGGCTCATTTAAAATGCACTCTTGGTGGGCTTTCGGGCATGCTCCAGGCGCTATGCAGGAGTACGCTATGTTCAAGACAGTGTGGAGTATTCTCCAATAATCAAAGTAGCAATTTTCATTTCAAGACTAGGTTTATATAAAAATTAATTAGGAAAATGTGTGGGAAAATATGAAAGTGCTTTTTAACACACTGCTCGGATGTGTTTCTGTTGATTACTGTGTTGGTAGGCATTCAACATAAAGCTTATAAATGTTGCTACATGCTGAACAGTTGATAAAGAAATAAATGTTTGCTATTTAAGAATACTCATTATGAAGAATTAAGATGAAGAGTAGTGTATTTTAGCATTTTCAGAAGACTAACCAGACAAACACATTTATAATATGCATTTCCCAAGAAAAAATACATAAAAAACCCAGACATTGAAAATCTGATTTTATGTAACAATTGAGATTATAGAGTCTTGAAGTCATAGCAAAAAGCATGACTGTCTAGTATGATATTTTGAAAGTATGTGTCTGGTTTTCCTGGCTTCATAGGAGAAAGAAAGACACACTCAAGAGCATGGGTGCGAGATTCTCCAAGAAGGCTCGCACTTCACTGTCTTTCAGTTGTCATTCCTAGCATTTGAAGTCTGTAGTCTTTTGGGAGGTTTGAAGCTTATGTTTTAAAGGGGCTGAGAAACCTCAGTGAGATCATGGCTTCCTTGCAGGATTACATTTGATAGGCTGACACCGTAGTTAACAGGAGTATGCGAAGGTAGGATATCTGTACTGTAAAAAGGAGCCCATACACTTATTTGAGCTCCCCAGAGAATGTCTGAACAGGGATGAAATCCCAGCTAAAGTCAAGTACATTCAGATTGCAAGCTGGCTCACCGCCGTTATAAAGTGAAGTATCTTTGTATGAAAAGAACATCATGTGGGCAGCCTTCTCAGCAGATGTTAGGCACTGCAGTTCTTGCTTCTCAGCTGGAGAGAGGCTTTAGCCAGCCTACTGGAGGCAGGGAGGGGGGCTCTTCTCCTATCCCTGTTGTCCTTATTATTTTTCCTTCCTTTCTCTCCTGCTCAGAACCTACCTCCTAAAGCTTTCGCCAACCTACAAACTAGTGTCACAAGCTGGAGACCCCTGATCCCGTGGGGATATTCCACATTCAAAGCACAACTTTCACCATTGAGCAGTGATGATCAATTATCCTTACGTAGGAAGACTTGCACAGTACCGAAAGATCCAAAGTCTAGGTAATACTAGACTATTCCTTACAACCCCTGGGGAAGTTTTAGGGCCTTATGTATACAATATCATCCATAAGAGGCCCCAGATTGGAACCAGCTGCAAAATCCCCGTGAAGTTATTAGTCTATGGAATCCGTACAGATAGATACTGACTGCTGCTGTTTTAAGTCTCTCCCACTGGGGGCGACTTCTAGGATACAGACAATTGGAACCTACTCAAAAGATAAAAGTAATGTGGAAAGTCATAAATGTTCATTTCTAATGTCTTTCCTTCCATGTGCATGTGAATAGGTTGTGTGATGGTGTGTGTGTGGGTGGGTGCACATGTGCATGTGGTGGGAATGTATGGACATGGCTACACTTGAGTGTTTGTGGAGACCCAAGGGTAATGATGGGAATCATCCTCCATTGTTCTTCTGCTTTATCATTATGGGCCTGGGTCTCTAATTAAATCCAGAGGAGCTGTCAGGGTTCATCTGGTTAACTAGCTTGCTCTGGGGAGTCCCAGGCTCCGCCTTCTAATGTAGGATCTGGAGATCTGAACTTAGGTCCTTTTGTTTGTGAGGCAAAGGCTTTAACCCGTGAGCCAACTTCTCAGCCCTGTTTCTAATTTTAAAACTAACTTCACCACTAAGAAATGGTATAAATATCATTCAGGTATGCAGATGTCACATCTGTGGTAATATTCCATGTCTTCTTTTATTTTAGAGGTGAAAAATATTTAAAAAGTGGAAGCATTCTGCTTAAAGTGAAAGCATATTTTATTTCAATGGTAATCATGTATCTGTTCTTTTAAACATGAAATCATCCTTGAAGTGAGCTGGGAATATTTTTAGACTGGCGAATTTAGCTTTTGCACTGAAGGTGTTGCAGTTCATGAAAGATGAGTGCTAGAGGCAGAAGTACCACGAGAAAGCACTCTAATTGAGCACTTAATTTTCACCCAGAGGTGAAAGTTTCCACACAAAAGTAAAGTTTCTCACCATTCGAGCTTTCCCAGTGACCTGTGGAGAAAACTGACAGTAACTCTCCTTTGCACAAAATTAGAAACGACACTTAATCACAGTAATTTGGAGGCAGCAACTGAAGTGAATTCCACTGTCAGAGGTCACGTGATGCAGACAGCTCCAGTACTGTGACTTTTGTTATGAACTGTCCATAGTTTTCTTCTTTACCATGTTTTTCCTCTCTTTTCTCTGTGCCTCCCTCTCCTCCTCTTCCTCTTCCTCTTGTTCCTGCTCCTTTCTCCCCTTTCTGTTTTCCATTTTCTCCTTTTTTCACCTGCCCCTTTCTGTGACCTTTTTATTTTTCCATTTTTTTTCCTGCACACACCTCGTGTGCATGCGTACATGTGTACAAAATGCACCAGAGTACGAGCCTGGGGAGGTCTCAGGGTGACATCAGGAATCATCCCAGATTGCTCCACCTCCTTATTGCATTGCTCTGGGGTTTCCCAGCTCTGCCTTCCAGGGTGGAAATTGCAGGCTGCTGTCATTTCTATCAGGCATTTTTACATGGAATGTGGGGATCTGAACCCAGCTCCTTTTGCTTATGAGGCAAAGGTTTTAATTCCTGAGCTACCTTCCCAGCCCTGCCCCAAGATTTTTTGTTTGCTTGTTTATTTGTTGGGCAGTGCTGAGGATTAATCTAGGGATTCATGAATACAGGGCAATCATTCTACCACAGAGTTGCGACCCCAACCCTTCACGTCTTTCTTTGTTTGTTCACAGCATGATGTGATTGTGAGCTCTGGAAATACACCCACTATGATGTCACCTTCCTACAGCCCAGCCCATTGTCCAGAGTCATGAAAGCCATTGCTTTGATATGCTTGTCTTTATTTATTTATTTTTTGGGGGGTATCTTTCAGAGAGTGGAGCAGGTCTATTTTCTTGACTGGAAGTTTTCTGTAGAATCTTTTCTTTTACCTTCAGAAAAATTTATTCTTTTCCACTTTATTTTTCTTTCCTTACTTTTCTTGGTAATGGCCACGAACCTATAGCCAGACTGCAAGCCAGAACTTTGATTTGTCTCTCCACAAATTCAGACAGGTAATCTCTCTGTTTAATATTATTTTTTTAGGGGGGCCCATCCTTTCTGGAACATTTCTTCCTCCTGTGTCGGTGTGGACTTGCTGCTGCCTGTGTCTCTTGCATGACTAGTGTCCTCTGTTTCTGTCAGGATTTTGTGATATTGTGCCATTTCCTTGGAGCCCAGTGTTAACAATGCTTCCTCCTTGCTTTTCTTTGGAAGGTTTTCAGGTTTCTTCTCTTACCCCCAGTGTTAAGGGGTCTCTCTCTGGCCTCGCTACTCAGTACTTCATTTTCCTTTTTGATGCTGGGGTAAAATTCACAGCCTCATGCTTATGAGACATGCGCTTGTAACACAGACACACCTTCAGTCTGGGCAGATGGTTCTAAAGCTCTTTTTAAAATCTAGAAATAGAAATATAATTTCTGTCATCTCATCATTTTTAATTTGGGGAAGCTTGTTTCTGTTCACGTTTCTTTTTATTATTATTATATTAAATCCCTGTTTCATAATATTAGTATTTCCTGCCTTTGAAGACATGAGTTTTTGTGTCTAACATTTAGAGTTATAACTGAGAGATGACTATTGATTCCTGTCATTTTTTCGTGTTTAGTGACTTTTATATCTGTATTACTTAGCTTGGAGGTTGCCTTGGTGTTATGCCTCCCTTTGGTCCTTTTGGATATGTTTGTTCTTTTCTTCAAGCTTGAGTATATTTTTTGGCATTTTTTGCAGATCTGGTTTGGTGGTCATATAAGCCTTCAGTTTGTCTTTATGGTGGAAAATTTCTTTCCCCTTCAATCATGACTGATAGTTTTGATGGGTATATCAGCCTAGGTTGGCATTTGTATTCATTTATGACTTGCATGTCTTATCAAGTTCTTCTGGCTTTTACTGTTTCCATTGAAAAATCAGTTGTTATTTTAATAGATTTACCTTTAAAAGTGACTTGATTTTTTTTTCTCTTGAAGCTCTCAACACATTTTCTTTGTCTTGTATCTGTAGTGTTTTTGACTATTATTTGCTGTGACAAGTTTCTATTTTGGTAATATATGTTTGGAGTATGATATGCCTCTTGTATTTGGATGGGCATCTCTTTCTTTACATGTAGAAAGTTTTCCTTTATGATACTTGAAAGATTTCCTTGGGTGTGGCATCTTGGGATTCTATCTGGTAGTCCATGGATGCGCAGGTTTCCCTTCTTCAAGGTGTCCCATAACTCTTGAATATTCCTCTCAAGTATCTTTTTGGGTTTTACTACCTCTTTGATTGAACCAGTTCTGTCATTTTGTCTTCTGGTTCTGATATTCTATTTTCTGTTTCATTAGTTCTGCTGATAAGACTCTCTGTTGAGAGAGATCCAGAGATCTTGGATCTCTGGATCCAAGATGGCTTGTTTTTTGGTTAGAGTTTAATCTCTGCTTGAAAATTTTTCAACTGTTCTATGCCTAGTGTTGTTTCTTCACTTGCTTTTCTCACCTCCTTCAAGCTCCTGCTCATAGTGGTTGATGCAGTTATTTAACTCCTCTCTGATTTTCTATTTCATTGTTTTGATCATAGTGAAGATCAGACTTTGAATATTATTATCTTGGGTATGACTTTCTTGCCTATTTTCCATGGGTTTATTCTGGTTGGAATCCATCATTTTGGGGTTGATTTTTATTTTTTGTGGGAGATTTGTTGTCTTGGCTTTTGTTGATGCTCATGGATTTGTGTTGTGACTTGGGCATTTTTTTTTTGGTTTGTTTTATCTCTAATATCTTTTCTGGCGTGTGGTTTTGACTGACATGAGTTAGACAGTATTACTGCACTTGAACAGTATTGCTAAGATTTACCTAAGTGTTGAATGTGTCTCTGTAGCGTTCTTTCCTAGATGAGTATGGGTGGGTTTAGAAGACAGGTGTTGAAGATAAGTGTGGTAGTGCTGTTTTTAGCTTTTACGTCTTTGATGATGTATAAGAGTGAATGGTTAAATCCCTGAAGTTGTCTGAGTTTTTGGTGGACTGTATGGAGATCTTAAAGTGTGGTGACTATCAGTTGAGACTAACAGGAAGGCAAAAGGGTTTACTTATCTTAGTGTTATAAGCAAGATTTTTTCTTGTTTGATGGGATGATCTTGAAGTCTTCAGTTGTATGGTGTTGGTCTGTGTATTAGTCAGGATTCTCTGAAGAAACAGAAGCTATAGAATATAATATATAAAAATAAGTTTATTAAAAAATAACTCACAATAAAAATAGTGTCCTTCAAGGTAGCCCCCCGCAGCAACCTCTTTCCTGGCTGGAATGTTCCACAAAGCCAAAAGATCCCGAGAAGGTCTCAAGCCTTTGCTGCTTTGGAGGGTCGAAGATGCTGGGATCTGATGTTGGTGAAGAGCAGCTGGGCTCTGATGTCAGCAACGAACAGCGAACAGCAGCAAGGCCCAGAGGCCAGGCTCCAAAGGCAGTGGGAACAGCAACAACGTGGTGGAAAAGGTGAAGCTCCAAGTCAGCCAAGGGCGGAGGCAGCAGCAGCAGCAACAAAGAAGGCCAGATGCTCTAAAGACGAAGAACGTGTATGCAGAGTGGACTCCACAGCAAGTTGACCCCGGATAAGGGAAGAGCAAGTCTCTCCTTGCACGTCCTACTATCTGGTCCACCACTGGAAAGTACCACCCACTATGGGCTGAGTTCTCCCCAGCAATCAATCAAGTACCTGCAGACTTGTTCAGGGGCCATTCCAACCATTAACCTTCCACAACTGCCTCCAAACAGTCTGCAACTGTCAAATTGATACCAAAATGCAACCATAACAGTCTGCTAGCCCGTTGCTTGTGTTTTCTCTGGGTTCTGTTAAATTCTTGAAAAACTTTAAAGTTCTTTAAAGATAATGATGGGGGGGAGGATATGGGATGATGGGATGGGCAGGTGGTGGTGTCAGTGGAGGTTTGTGGGCGTAACCCCAGGAGCTGGAGGCCTGGCAGCGACCAGGGAAGGAAAGGAAGGGAATTACCACAGCTGCAACCAGCAGGCATAATCAGGAGAGCACAGCCATCCCAGCAGTCTGACAGGAGCTGGAGGCCTGATGGCAACCTGGGAAGGAAATAAAAGGCTGTTCTATTATCTTTGAAAAAATTTTTTTTTCGTATGAATGGCACACTGTTATTTGGGTCGCCATTGATGGCTTGTCTCTGAGCACTACCAGTGGGTAGACCACTGAGGAAGAAAGCATTCTCTTCCCGCACCAGAGTTGACCTTCATCAGCCTGGCAGGGTGGTCTGGGGCCACTTGAGTTCTCTGTGCTTTTCTGGTGTGTGTGTCTGACATTTTGTTGTCTGACATTTTGTTCTACTGCTTCAACTCTTTGTATGCATATCCCCACTTCTGTTTTCATTTGTTTCTGCTACACATCAAAGATTTTCCTTCAGATATTTAATCAAGTTTTTTTTTGTGGTTATGAGCAAGTGTTTAAACTGTTGACGGAAAGTTGTTCATGGTCACATGTGTGTATATATGTGTGTGAGTGTGCATATGTTTGTATGCATGAGAGTCTGGATAGCTGTGTGGATATGTGTACATATGCATGTATACATGTATGGATGCGCACCCTATATGTGTTTGTGCGATGTGTGAATGTATGGACGTGCACTCTGCATGTATGTATGTGTGAATGTATGGATGCACGCCCTGCATATATGTATGTGTGTATGTATGGATGCATACCTTGCATGTGGGATGTGTGATGTGTGTATGTATGAACCTGCACCATGCATGGGCAACCACTTATGGAAGCTACATCTCCCTTGGGCTTTCTCACCAGCTGGTAAGTTTCCTCTCCTTAGAAGTTGTCACTGTACATAGCTTGGAGAGGAGGTTAGTGAATCCTGTCAATTTCAGGAGCCTCCAGAGATCCTGAGGTTTGGTTCACTTCATGAGCCTTGTAAGACTTATGTACTTTCTGTGGACAGACTCCCCCGTGTGGAATGTGTGAATCAGCAAGAGAGAGAGCTCTGAGGGCTGTTTTCTCAGGCAGACTCTGAGGTCTCCTGCTGAGGGTTTCCACTGCTGAGGTGGGGAGTACGGGTGGGGGGGCAGGACTCACATCAGGGGGTGTGGAGGCTGCATTCTCAGAATGTGAACCTTCACTCTGAGGCAGCTTTGGGGTTCAGCCAAAGGTTCCTACTGCTGGACCTCCAACCCTTTGCTGGGGGATGGAAGGAACAGGACACTGCCTCTGTCTGGACTGATGGCCGGTGCTTTTCTTTCTTGTCCAAAAGGCACCACGACTCTAGGTGGGTCTGGACCCACGTCAGAGTGTTTCCTCTGGATTTTCAAGGCCTGAACCTTGCCCTTTCCTTTTCTCCTGTCTTCTCAGTGAGTCATAATACCAATTAGTTTTCACCCTGCCTCCCCAAATTGAGTTGGCACCTCTCTGTGTACTTTATTCTCTTTATTTCTGGGGTTTGTAATTTCGAACACACCCTTTCAACTTTCATGTAGCCTTAAGGAGACAGCAGAAGCAAATTAATGATCTATGTTCTTGTGAGCAGGCTGCTTATCCACTGAGCTGTCTTGCCTGCCCCAAACTATAGCTTTTTTTATTGGTGGTTGTTGTTTAATTTCTTTTAAACTGTGAAATGTCACAAGTGTGTACAAAAGTGTAAAGAGATCCCACACACTGATTTCACAAAGACGCATTGTGGTTGACACTAACCCAGTGCAGTTCTCTTCTTCTGGAAGCTTCCTGTTGCGAGGATGTCCACTGCAGCTGCTATGCTTCTCAAAACCTAGAAACTTAGTTCCTGTTTTCCCAAGTGTTTCTAAGAATCATTTGATCTGGGTGATAGACCCCTCCCTTACTGTGGTTTCCCACTTTTATTACATCTACCTTTGAATGTGCTTTTATCACAAGACTCTAACAGCTTTTTGTCTCTGGCCAGGGGGTAACATACAATGCCCACCAGGATGGAGTGAAGGGCATTGCAGGAGCAGCAAAACTGCAAAAGAAAATCAACAAACCACAATCCAGAACTTCAGAGACTCTATATCAACCACCTAGAACTAGGCCAGCTTAGTCTCTCCCCATCTTGAAGTTCAAGGAAATTTGCGGAAGAGGGGGCGGTAAGAGTGTAAGAGCAAAAGGATGGGAGGAGCAATGATATGTAAGATACTCTATACTAGTTAGGGCTGAAGCAATCATAATTGGACTTTGCATGCCCTGCGCATTGTCCAACACACTATTGACCTCACAAAGTCTAGCATCTGCTAAAGGCACCAAGATCCTTGGAGGCAAAGGATTGGCAGCCACAGCAGTGTTCCTATACCTAAGGGGAACACGGGAAAGGGTTCAGGGAAAGGCCACTGGGTCTTTGTACGTCATTGGAGAGGAGGGCCCAGAAGAAAATCAGACATGCACAAGAAAGGACTCTCTGGGAATTGGGGTGGGAGGCACTGGGGGATGGGGAGGGAGAAGGGTGGGGAGGGGGAGCAGGAGGTACGGGGGGAGGAGGAGGGAGGGAGGGAACTGGTGTACCTAATAAGTTTGTATGAGCTGAAATAAAAAAAAAAAAGAATCATTTGATCATTAATCCAAATTTGTCACTGTGTGGAACAGATATTCAGTTCCAATGGTGGACAGTGTCCCATAGAAAGTCCTGGAGTCGGGTCTCAATCTTCAGTCTGTATAAAATCCAATGAAAAATACTATTTCTTGATATCACCTATGTTTTACTTGCTAAAAGCCCTAACGCTATTTCCACACAAAGGTCAGAGTTTTCTGTTAGCCAGAAAAACTGTAAATTTTATCAGCTGGTTTTAACTGAGAAGAAATATCGAGAAAATTTCCTCTGCAGACTCTCGAAATGTTGAGATACTAGATTGACACAAGAAATGGAGTAAGTGTGGTTATTCACACTCCCCCGTGTGTCGTAATGGTTTGTTATTCCACCCTGTTTATAAATAGTCGTGAAGCAGAGTCTTGCTGAGTGAGGGGTCTGTTGGTTTCTCTTATGCGATGTGTCAACAGAGTCAAATATTTTCGGGTACATAACTCCTCGTTTGGCATTGAGGCTGAGAATACACTCATGACGAAGAGCTAAAGGGGCATCAGTTATCTAGTTTTGTCTGTGATTAGCTTCTTTCTTTTAAAACTCCTTCAGGAATTCTGTTGAGAGTGAATTTCATCTTGGAATTTCACTATCTAGGATCTAAAGAAAAAGTCAGGAAGAATAAATCAAAAGACTTAGTGTTCCTCTTAGTGTGCAGACCAGCTTTCTCTGTGGTTCTGGGGATCAAACCCAGGCAAGTGCTTCACCGACTGAGCTATCTGTCCACCCTTTCCAGTTCTGGTATGCAGTGGTCTTTGATACAACATTCGGTGTTTGCTCCTAGCATGGTGTAGAGAGAGGAGCCTGCTGCAATAGCTTTCCACACTCTAGGATTCAAGTACTATTGTTGCTACACTGCATGTCCAAATCTATAGAGTAGCAATTTCGAAGTGCTAACATGCAAATAAGGAAGGAAGAGGGGCGGGCAATTTGAGGGTCCACAAGAGAACATCTCCACAGCTATTGGACAGTTCAGAGATTGGAGCAGAAGCACAGCAGGGCGCGGGGCGGGGTAGGGGAGCCTTTCCCCTCTCATGCCTTCTAGAGTTCACATGTGGTCGTTCTTTGTCCCTTACCCAGCTCCTCAGCCAGCTGCTAGGAAACTGTGGCCCCAATAGCCTCAGCCATGCATCAGTGTGGCAGCTCAGCGTCCCCTGGGCACCTGCACAGCAGGACTTCAGCTGCCTCCAACCCCACTGCCCACCTTCATGGCCCAGAAAACATTGAGAATGTTGGTCTGAGGAATGCGCATCTGGTTGAGTCAGCGTTGTAGCTCTGACCTGTCATGTGTTTGCGAAGTGATTTCCTGAATGTCTACAGACATGGCTTTTTCTTGTTGGCTCAGGAGGGGGGCAGTAGAGAATCTGTGGGGATCTGTGTAATTCTCAAACCCATTACTCTGAAAGGTTGTGTGTGTGGGGGGGTAAGGGGGTGGGGGGGTGGATAGACATCTTACTGTCTTTACCTTCTGGTGACTGATAACTATCCCCGACCATTTTGACGAGATTTGTTCTATTTGGAAGAAGTCAGTATTTTTCATAGGTTAGTAATATTGCCTATTTCTGCTAAGTATTTACACCTTTTCTATATATTTTTTCCCACCCTGTAGGTTTGTCTGTCTACTTTGCAGAGTCTCAAATGAAGAGGCTGTGGGTGAGAAAAGTGATAGGAATTGCAAACCAGTTGCCAGTTTCCAACTTGTTTAAGGGCTGGAAATTGTCTTGGAGGATCCATCAATTTCCTGATAGAGACTCAAGATTTCTTATTTTAGTTTATTTTCATGTATCTCTAATTCATTAATTAATTTTCGTGTGTATTTTCCCATACGTGTGCCCGGGTGTGAGGGCAGGCATGCGTGTGTCACAGTGTACATGTGGAGGTCAGAGGACAACTTTGAATTCCATCCGGTCCTTGCCTTCTACCTTGTTTGAGACGTGGTCCCTTCCTTTCTCAGAGCTGCCCTGCCAGGCTGACTGGCCTAGGAGGAGTCTCCCATTCTCATCTCATGTTCTCTTGTAAAAGGCTTGGGGCTGCAGTGTGTATGACCACATCCGGTTTTATAGAGGTCCCGGGGATCAAAACTAAGGTCATTATGCTTGGGTGTCAGGGTTTCCTTTTTTGCTTTCTTTCTTCCTTTATTTCTTTTTCCTTCTTCCCTAAGATACTGAGGTTTCTCTGGTATATTATACTATGATTAGATGCCCCTTTAGATAAGATGAATTATTCTTATAGCCCCTGCTGCAGTTAGCATGCATGGTTATTGATAAATCACCATCAAATGGCTTAGGGGAACAAGAGTTTTATTTTCTCTTATGATTACTGGTTACAGTTCTCAGTCCAGCTTGAGGGGAGAACATGCACCAATGCCAGACAGAGGGAACTGGCCACACCATCTCTACGTCATGGCTGAGAGAGGGATGATCCTTACTTACCAGACCAGCACGTCTGGCCAAGTGTACACAAGGATGCCAACTTTCTCAATCAGCTGTCTGTATTTTATTCCAGGGCCCAATCCCACCCACCATGGGCTGAGCCTTCCCCATCAGCCAGACAATTTCCTGCAGGTTTGCTCCAGGCCTAACTCAACCACTACTTCTCTACAAATATGCCCAGAGCTCAAACTCTAAACTGTCAAGTTGACACCTGTGCCTAACTATGACAGACCCTGAATTACAAAATGGCCTGGAGGAAACTTCTAATGGAAACCTGGGATTGGGGCATCTGCCAGGGTGTGGTGTGGCTGGACCAGTTCATCTAGTCACATCCTGTTACATTCTATGGGGACACAGTGTTGCCCACCAAGGACCACCCCAGAGAGGCGTCACCTCCACATGGCATGCACCCATTTGGGGCAGCAGCTTCTCCTGAGTCTTCCCAACCTGCTTCCCATGGCCTTTAGAGGTCAGCCAGGCTAGGTATGCCAGCAGGGACATGGGGCGTGCCTGGTTGGTGCTCACCGTGGCTGGTCTGCTTTCTCTTTTCTTTCAAAGTTGGGTGATCGGAGGAGGAGTTGTAGCCCTCTGGATGGCTGACCAAAGAGAGTCAGGGACTGAGGAGGAGCACTGCTAGGGGAGGGAGCACTACTGGGGGAAGGAATACATCGGGGGAGAGAGCATCACTGGGGGAGGAAGCACTGAGGGGGGGAAGGGAGCACTGCTGGAGGAGGGAGCCCTGCTGTAGGGAAGGGAGCTCTGCACCTCACACTTGCAGCTTCTATTAACAACCAGGCCTCTGATATTTAGTGACTGCAATTGTGTGCAGAAAAAAAAAAAATAACTGGTGAAAAAGCTGCGGTTCTGTTTCTAGAATCTTGCTTAGCTTGCAATTTTACCTGATATAAACTGGATTAAATCTGAGGCCAGATAATCTGTTTAGCTACACAATGCATATTTGGAGAGATTCGCTTAAGTTGGACAGTGATTCTGTGACTCAGGGAGCCACAGGTTATTGCCGTCACTTTCGAGAAAGAAAGCTGTGTACAGAACAGGTCCCTGGAGATCCATCTGGGATTCAAACCCCAGCCCTGCTCTGTGCTTCCGATGATGTCACTCACTAGCCATCAGCTAGCTCCACCTCAGCTGGGACAATGTACAGGCTGCTGGCAATTACGGAAGATGAAAAAAAATCTCTCTTACAAAGTGAACAGGAACATTTCATTCTTTGGGGTCAGAAATATGTGACTATCCTATGGTAATATGCATATGTTAGAATTACGAAATATCCCAATTTAGAAAGGATAATATTGGAATGATCCCTATGCCACTAGACTAAAGTATGTGTATATGTGTGTGCATGCGTGTGATTTATGCATGTGTGTGAGGCCTATGTATGGGTGTCTGCATGGGTTTGTGTGCATGCACTTGCCTGTGTGTGGTTTATGCAAATGTGTGAAGTATATGTATGTGTGCATGTGTTTGCCTCTACATGTATGTGTAATCTCGGCAAGTGTGTGAGGCATATGTATGAGTACAGTTTGCATGTGAATCTGTATGTGTATGCATGCACTTGTCCATGTGTGTGCATGTGTGTGTGCATATGTGTGCCTGGGTGTATCTGTGTGTGCATATACTTGCCTGTGTGTATCTGTGTGTGTACGCGCGTGTGTGCATGTGCTTGCGCATGTGTGCATGCAGAGGCCAGATGTCAAGCCTGGGTTCTTCCTCTGCCATTCTCCACCTTGTGCTTTGAGTCAGGTTTTCTCACTGAACCTGCAGTTCATCTTTTCATCTGGATGAGCCCTTGAGACCACCTGTCTCCACCCCCTGCACAGGTGCTACAGATGCTGCCCGTGCATCTTGCTTTTCTCTGGGTGCTGAGGAGCTGAACTTAGACCCTCATGCTTGTGTGAGAATATGCCACCTACTGAACAGTCTCTCCAGTCCCTTGAATGTTTTTATTTAGTTAATTTTGGCGAGAGAGGCACAATTACCCCAGGCTGGCCTCAAACTTTCTGTGTAGCCCTCAACACTCTTACTCTGACTGGATTCGGTGAGTGACAGGAGCTTACTTTGTGGACATACCTTTGTGGAAAACCATTAGGCTACTTCCCCAGCTTTCAAAGGGAATTCTAAAAAGCATCTAGCATGAGAAGGAGCAACAGACAGGGTTGGAACAGCTGGGCGGGATGCCAAGAGCGTGGACCAAGGTGACAGGTGTAGAGAGGTAATTCAGGGAGCACTCCCCAAAGGAGCTGTGGTCAGCCGGGAGCAAGGAGAGAAAAAGTTGATGTTGTCTCTGTAGAAGTAGCCCACATGCAATGCACTGCTGGAGCACAAGGGAGCAGCTAGAGCGACACCAACAGTCCTGGCAGCCCTATGAGCGGTGGTGGGGATCTAGTCAGCATTACACAACAGGGCTTCTGAGTGCTTCGTCCCAAATCTTTCCCCAGACCCACAATGCCACGAACATCAGATTTCCCCCCCTCCCATATTATTTATTGGATGTATTTAGAACACCTCATGTGTCGAATACTCTACATTCTGCATTTGACTCCTCTATGGCCTGGGTTTTTTTTTTAAACATTTTTTATTATTATTTCCGCTCATACAAACTTAATAGGTAGACCAGTTCCCTCCCCCCTTCCTCCTCCCCCCGAACCCCCTGCTCCTCCTCCCTCCCTTCCCATCTCCCAGTGCCTCCCCCCCAATTCCCAGAGAGTCCTTTATTGTGTATGCCTAACTCTCCTCTTGGTCCTCCTTTCCGATGACATAAAAGGACCCAGTGGCATTTCCCTGAACCCTTTCTCGTGTTCCCCTTTAGCATAGGAACACTTCTGTGGCCATCAATCCCTTGCCTCCAAGGTTCTTGGTGCCTTTAGCTGATGCTAGACTTTATGAGGTCAATAGTGTGACGGACATGGCGCAGGGCATGCAAAATCCTATTATGATTGCTTCAGCCCTATCTAGTGTGGAGACTCTTCAAATCATTGCTCCCCCCATCCTTTTGCTCTTACAATCTTACCGCCCCCTCTTCCGCAGATGTCCCTGAGTTTCAGGATGGGGGGAGATTAGGCTGGCTTAGTTCTATGTGGATGATATAGAGTCTCTGAAGTTCTGGATTGTGGTTTGTTGATTTTCTTTTGCAGTTTTGCTGCTCCTGCAATGCCCTTCACTCCATCCTGATGGGCACTGTATGTCACCCCCTGGTCAGAGACAAAAAACTGTTAAACTGGAGTCTTGTTATAATAGCACATTCAAGGGTAGATGTAATAAAAGCAGGAAACCTCGGTGAGGGAGGGATCAGTCACCTATTTGCAAAATGATCTCTTTTCATCTGCCAGACTATATGCCCTCCCCTTCTGGTGAGATCATACCCCCTCAGTTGTACATGATCAGGAACGAACGTCTGTGAACTTAACCAGGTGTCACATTACTTACTTGCATTCCTTGGAGGTCGATTTTCTCTGCTGTAACATGGTCCCCTCTCTCCTTGTGTCTGGTGTGGCCCTCCAACCCCATCCCTCCTGTTCACAATCCCTGCAATTACCATATTACATAGGTTTACCCTTGAGTGTCTCAATGTGGGCTGGGTGAGTTTGGTGCTAGGAGCCACCTATTAGGGAGTACATACGGCGCTTAACTTTCTGGGATTGGGATACTTCACTTAATATAATTGTTTCTAATGACATCCATTTCCCAGCAAATTCCAGTAATTCATCATTTTTGATGGCTGAGTAGTACTCCATTGTATAGATGTACCACAGTTTCCTTATCCACTCGTCAACTGTTGGACATTTGGGCTGATTCCATGACTTTGCTATTGTAAACAGTGCTGCTATGAACATGGTCATGCTTGTGCTATCGAGGTGAACCTCTGCTGCATGGGGGGTTATTCCCAAAAGTGGAATAGCCGGGTCATATGGCATTTCAATCTTTAATTTCTTTAAGAATCTCCAGACGGCTCGCCAGAGTGGCTGTATGAGCCTGCATTCCCACCAGCAATCTACATTGTAGATGTAGAGAGTTGCCCTCTCTCCACATCCTCTCCAGCACTTGTTGTTGTTTGTATTGTGGATTTTTGCCATCCTGACCAGGGTGAGATGATATCTCAGGGAGGTTTTGATTTGCATTTCCCTGATGGCTAAAGAAGTGGAGCATTTTTTAAGATATTTGGTAGACATTTTAATTTCATCTCTGGTAAAATTTCTTTTAAGTTCCAGGGCCCATTTTTTAATTGGGCCATTGGTTTCCTTGGTGTTTAGTTTTCTAAGTTCTTTGTGCACTCTGGACAATAGAGCTCTATCAGATATGTGGTTAGTGAAGATTTTCTCCCATTCTGTGGGTTGCCTTTGAGCTCGCGTTACAATCTCTTTATCTGAACAGAAGCTCTTTAATTTCACAAGATCCCAACTGTTGAGAGTTGGTAGCAGTGACTGTGCCATTGGATGTCTGTTTAGGAAATGTTGGCCTAGCCCAATCAGCTCAAGGGAGTTCCCTATCCGTTCAGTTATGATTTTTATAGTCTCTGGCCTGATATCAAGGTCCTTGATCCATTTGGAATTAAGTCTTGTACATGGTGACAAGTACGGGTCCAGCTTTAATCTTCTGCATGTGGAGATCCAGTTTTGCCAGCACCATTTGTTGAAGATGCTGTTCTTTTTCCATTGGATTCTTTGGGCCCCTTTGTCAAAGACCAAATGGCTGTATTTTTGTGGGCTTATATCTGGGTCCTCAACCCTTATCCATTGATCTGTGTGTCTATTTTGGAGCCAGTACCAGGCTGTTTTTATAACTATGGATTTGTAGTATAGACTAAGGTTTGGTATGGTAATACCTCCAGCAGTGTTTTTGTTACTCAGGATTGTCTTTGCTATCCTGGGTCTTTTGTGCCTCCATATGAATTTTGAGATTAATTGGTCAACTTCTTTAAAGAATTGCTTTGGGATTTTAATTGGTATAGCATTGAATTTGTATATTGCCTTTGGTAGGATGGTCATTTTTACGATGTTGATTCTGCCAATCCAGGAGCATGGGAGGTCTTTCCACCTTCTGATGTCTTCAGCAATTTCTTTCTTTAGGGTTTTAAAGTTTTCATTGTAAAGGTCTTTTACCTCTTTGGTTAGGTTTATACCAAGGTATTTCATTTTTTTAGGGGCTATAGTAAATGGGATTGTTTCTCTCAGGGCCTTTTCACTTCTTTCATTCTGGGCATATAGGAAGGCCTCTGATTTTTGCACATTTATTTTGTATCCTGCCACCCTGCTGAACTTCTCAATTAGTTCCAGGAGCTTCCTGGTGGAGTTTTTGGGGTCACTCAGGTATAAGCTCATGTCATCTGCAAATAGGGATAGCTTGACTTCTTCCTTGCCGATTTGAATCCCTCTTATGTCCCTTTCTTGTCTTATGGCTTCAGCTAAGACTTCAAGTACAATATTGAATGGAAGTGGTGAGAGTGGACAGGCTTGTCTAGTTCCTGATCGAAGTGGGAATGCTTCCAATTGTTCCCCATTGAGCATAATCCTTGCTGTGGGCTTGTTGTATACAGCTTTTATTATATTGATAAATGTTCCTTCCATTCCTACTGTCTCTAGCGTTTTGATCATAAAAGGCTGTTGGATCTTGTCAAAGGCTTTTTCTGCGTCTATGGAACGTATCATGTGGTCTTGGACTTTGGACTGGTTTACATGATGAATTACATTTATTGATTTTCGTATGTTGAACCAACCTCGTGTGCCGGGGATGAAGCCTACTTGGTCCCTGTGAATGATCTTTTTGATATGTTTTTGAATCCGATTTGCTAAGACTTTGTTGAGAATCTTTGGGTCTGTGTTCATCAGGGAGATCGGCCTATAGCTTTCTTTTTTTTTTTCTTTTTTTTTTTATTTCAGCTCATACAAACTTATTAGGTACACCAGTTCCCTCCCTCCCTCCTCCTCCCCCCGTACTCCCTGCTCCCCCTTCCCACCCCTCTCCCTCCCCATCCCCCAGTGCCTCCCATCCCAATTCCCAGAGAGTCCTTTCTTGTGCATGTCTGATTTTCCTCTGGGCCCTCCTCTCCGATGACGTACAAGGACCCAGTGGCCTTTCCCGAGCCCTTTCCCGTGTTCCCCTTAGGTATAGGAACACTGCTGTGGCTGCCAATCCTTTGCCTCCAAGGATCTTGGTGCCTTTAGCAGATGCTAGACTTTGTGAGGTCAACAGTGTGTTGGACAATGCGCAGGGCATGCAAAGTCCAATTATGACTGCTTCAGCCCTAACTAGTATAGAGTATCTTACATATCATTGCTCCTCCCATCCTTTTGCTCTTACACTCTTACCGCCCCCTCTTCCGCAAATTTCCCTGAGCTTCAAGATGGGGAGAGACTAAGCTGGCCTAGTTCTAGGTGGTTGATATAGAGTCTCTGAAGTTCTGGATTGTGGTTTGTTGATTTTCTTTTGCAGTTTTGCTGCTCCTGCAATGCCCTTCACTCCATCCTGGTGGGCATTGTATGTTACCCCCTGGCCAGAGACAAAAAGCTGTTAGAGTCTTGTGATAAAAGCACATTCAAAGGTAGATGTAATAAAAGTGGGAAACCACAGTGAGGGAGGGGTCTATCACCCATTTGCAAAATTGTTACTTTTTATCTGCCAGACTATATGCCCTCCTCTTCTGGTGAGATCACACCCCCTCAGTAGTAAATGATCAGGAACAAAAGTCTGTGAACTTAATCAGATGTCTCATTACTTATTTGGGTCCTTGGTGGAGGCATATTTTCCCTGCTGTAACATGGTCCCTTCTCTCCTTGTTTCTGGTGTGGCCCTCCTACCCCATCCCTCCTGTTCATAATCCTTGGAATTCCTGTCTCTAGGTGGGCTGGGTGGGTTTGGTACTAGGAGCCACCTATTAGGGAGTACATACGGCGCTTAACTTTCTGGGATTGGGATACTTCACTTAATATAATTGTTTCTAATGACATCCATTTCCTGGCAAATTCCAATAATTCATCATTTTTGATGCTGAGTAGTACTCCATTGTATAGATGTACCACAGTTTCCTTATCCACTCGTCAACTGTTGGACATTTGGGCTGATTCCATGACTTTGCTATTGTAAACAGTGCTGCTATGAACATGGTCATGCTTGTGCTATCGAGGTGAACCTCTGCTGCATGGGGGGTTATTCCCAAAAGTGGAATAGCCGGGTCATATGGCATTTCAATCTTTAATTTCTTTAAGAATCTCCAGACGGCTCGCCAGAGTGGCTGTATGAGCCTGCATTCCCACCAGCAATCTACATTGTAGATGTAGAGAGTTCCCCTCTCTCCACATCCTCTCCAGCATTTTTCGTTGTTAGTATTGTGGATTTTTGCCATCCTGACTGGGGTGAGATGATATCTCAGGGAAGTTTTGATTTGCATTTCCCTGATGGCTAAAGAAGTGGAGCATTTTTTAAGATATTTGGTAGACATTTTAATTTCATCTCTGGTAAAGTTTCTTTTAAGTTCCAGGGCCCATTTTTTAATTGGGCCATTGGTTTCCTTGGTGTTTAGTTTTCTAAGCTCTTTGTGCACTCTGGACAATAGAGCTCTATCAGATATGTGGTTAGTGAAGATTTTCTCCCATTCTGTGGGTTGCCTTTGAGCTCGCGTTACAATCTCTTTATCTGAACAGAAGCTCTTTAATTTCACAAGATCCCAACTGTTGAGAGTTGGTAGCAGTGACTGTGCCATTGGATGTCTGTTTAGGAAATGTTGGCCTAGCCCAATCAGCTCAAGGGAGTTCCCTATCCGTTCAGTTATGATTTTTATAGTCTCTGGCCTGATATCAAGGTCCTTGATCCATTTGGAATTAAGTCTTGTACATGGTGACAAGTACGGGTCCAGCTTTAATCTTCTGCATGTGGAGATCCAGTTTTGCCAGCACCATTTGTTGAAGATGCTGTTCTCTTTTCCATTGGATTCTTTGGGCCCCTTTGTCAAAGACCAAATGGCTGTATTTTTGTGGGCTTATATCTGGGTCTTCAATCCTTATCCATTGATCTGTGTGTCTATTTTGGAGCCAGTACCAGGCTGTCTTTACAACTATGGATTTGTAGTATAGACTAAGGTTTGGTATGGTTATACCTCCAGCTGTGTTTTTGTTACTCAGGATTGTCTTTGCTATCCTGGGTCTTTTGTGCCTCCATATGAACTTTGAGATTGTTTGGTCAACTTCTTTGAAGAATTGCTTTGGGATTTTAATTGGTATAGCATTGAATCTGTATATTGCCTTTGGTAGGATGGTCATTTTTACGATGTTGATTCTGCCAATCCAGGAACAAGGGAGGTCTTTCCACCTTCTCGTGTCTTCTGCTATTTCTTTCTTTAGGGTTTTAAAGTTTTCATTGTAAAGGTCTTTTACCTCCTTAGTTAGGTTTATACCAAGGTATTTCATTTTTTTAGGGGCTATAGTAAATGGGATTGTTTCTCTCAAGGCTTTTTCACTTCTTTCATTCTGGGCATATAGGAAAGCCTCTGATTTTTGCACATTTATTTTGTATCCTGCCACCCTGCTGAACTTCTCAATTAGTTCCAGGAGCTTCCTGGTGGAGTTTTTGGGATCCCTCAGGTATAAGCTCATGTCATCTGCAAATAGGGATAGCTTGACTTCTTCCTTGCCGATTTGAATCCCTCTTATGTCCCTTTCTTGTCTTATGGCTTCAGCTAAGACTTCAAGTACAATATTGAATAGAAGTGGTGAGAGTGGACAGCCTTGTCTAGTTCCTGATCAAAGTGGGAATGCTTCCAATTGTTCCCCATTGAGCATAATCTTTGCTGTGGGCTTGTTGTATATAGCTTTTATTATATTGATAAAGGTTCCTTCCATTCCTACTGTCTCTAGCGTTTTGATCATAAAAGGCTGTTGGATCTTGTCAAAAGCTTTTTCTGCATCTATCGAACGTATCATGTGGTCTTGGACTTTGGACTGGTTTACATGATGAATTACATTTATTGATTTTCGTATGTTGAACCAACCTTGTGTGCCGGGGATGAAGCCTACTTGGTCCCCGTGAATGATCTTTTTAATATGTTTTTGAATCCGATTTGCTAAGACTTTGTTGAGAATCTTTGGGTCTGTGTTCATCAGGGAGATCGGCCTATAGTTTTCTTTTTTAAGTGAATCTTTATTAGGTTTTGGGATTAAAACGATATTAGCTTCATAGAAGGAATTTGGTAGTGTTCCTTCCTTTGCTATTTGATGGAACAGTTTAAGGAGTATTGGTGTTATTAACTCCTTAAATGTCTGGTAGAACTCTGTGCTGAATCCATCTGGTCCAGGACATTTTTTGGTGGGAAGATTGGAGATTACTTCCTCAATTTCCTTATATGTTATAGGACTATTTAAATAATTCACAACTTCCTGATTCAATTTAGGTAAGTTGTGTTTACTTAGAAATTCGTCCATCTCTTTTGTGTTGTCAAACTTCACAGAGTATAAGTTTTTGAAATATGATGTTATAATTCTCTGGATTTCTTGGGTATCCGTAGTGATAACTCCATGTTCATTTCTAATTTTGTTAATTTGGGTTTTCTCTCTCTTGCTTTTGGTTAGTTTAGCTAGGGGTGTATCAATCTTATTGATTTTTTCAAAGAACCAGCTTTTTGACTGGTTGATTTTTTCTATCGTTTTCTTAGTCTCGATTTCAGATATTTCTCCCCTTATTTTGCTAATCTCCTCTCTTCTACTACTTTTGGGATCAGATTGCTCAAGTTTCTCTAAAGCCTTAAGCTGCATCGTTAAGTTATTTACTTCTGATGTTTCCATTTTTTTGATGTAGGCATTAAGAGCTATGAACTTACCTCTTAGGACAGCTTTCATTATGTCCCAGAGATTTTGGTAAGTTGTATTTTTGTTATCGTTCACTTTCAGGAAATCTTGAATTTCCTTTTTAATTTCTTCCTGAATCCAGTTCTCATTCAGCATCATAGTGTTAAGTTTCCAGGAGTTAGTGTATTTTCTCTTGTTTGTTGTGTTGTGGATGTCCAGCTTTAGGCCGTGGTGGTCTGATTGGGCACAGGTTAGAATTTCAACTTTCTTGTATATGTGTAGATTCGTTTTGTGGCCCAATATGTGATCTATTTTGGAAAAAGTTCCGTGTGCTGCTGAGAAAAATGTGTATTCTTTTGTGTGTGGGTGAAAAGTTCGATAGAGATCTGTAAGGTCCATTTCTTTAAGGGTTTGATTAAGTTCCAAAGTGTCTCTGTTAAGCTTTTGACCTGTTGATCTATCCCATGTTGAGAGGGCGGTGTTGAAGTCCCCAAGAATTATCGTTTGGGGGTTGATTTCTTGCTTTAGACACTGTAGGATTTTCTTAATGAATGTGGAGGGGCCCGTATTGGGTGCATAAATGTTCAGGATTGTGAAGTCTTCCTGGTGAATTGTACCTGTGACTAAAATGTAGTATCCATCTGTGTCTCTTATGATTTTCTTTGGTTTGAAGTCCACTTTGTCTGAAAGCATAATTGCTACCCCTGCCTGTTTCCTGGTTCCATTAGCTTGTAAGATTTTGGACCAGCCTTTCATTCTTAGGATGTGCCTATCTTTTGTCTGAGATGAGTTTCCTGAAGGCAGCAGATTATTGGATTGTGGTTTTTAATCCATGTTTGTAATCTGTGTCTCTTAATCGGTGAGTTAATGCCGTTGACATTTAATGTTATAATGGAGAAATTATTTTTAATTCTGGACATTTTTTATGTTTAGTAGATTTTGTAAGCATGTTGTTTGATATTTATGTTTTGGTGGTATTATACTTCCCTTCTGTCCTCCTGGATACGCTTGTTCTTTTCTTTAAGGTTGAGTATCAGTTCTAGGATTTTTTGAAGGCCTGGTTTGGTAGACATGTATCCCTTCAAGTTGTCTTTGTGCTGGAAAACTTTTCTTTCTCCCTCAATCATGACAGATAGTTTTGCCGGGTATATCAGTCTGGGTTGGCATTTTTGCTCATTTAATACTTGAAGTATGTGTCTCCAAGCTCTTCTTGCTTTTACTGTTTCCATTGAGTAGTCATTTGTTATTCTAATAGGTTTACCTTTAAAAGTGAGTTGCTTTTTTTCTCTTGAAGCTCTCAGCACCTTTTCTTTGTCTTGAATGTGGAGTGTTTTGACTATTATTTGCCGTGGCGATTTTCTATTTTGGTCGTATCTGTTTGGAGTGCGAAATGCCTCTTGTATTTGGATAGGCCTCTCATTCTTTAATTGTGGGAAGTTTTCATTTATGATGAATTGAAATATTTCCTCAGGTGTGGTATTTTGGGATTCTTGTTCTAGTATTCCATGAATGCGCATGTTAGGCTTCTTCAAGGTGTCCCATATTTCTTGAATGTTCCTCTCCAGTATCTTTTTGGCTTTAACAATCTCTTCCATTGAGCTGGTTAATTCTCCCACTTTGTCTTCAAGATCTGAAATTCTATTTTCTGCCTTATTTGTTCTGCTGATAAGACTCTCTGTTGAGTTTTGGGTTGAAGATAACTTGTCTTTTAGTTCAATTTTAAACTCTGCCTGAGACTGTTTTAATTGCTCCATACCTATTTTTGTTTCTTGAACTGTTTTTCTCAACTCCTCCAAGTGCCTGTTGTGTTCCTGTTCGAAGTGGTTGATACGGTTGTTTAACTCTTCTTGGATTTCCTCTTTCATAGTATTAATCATGGTAAGGATCATACTCTGAAAGTCGTTATGTTGGGTCTGGCTTCCATGGCTATTTTCTGTGGATTTGTTCTGGTCGGAATCCCTCATTATGGGATTGATTCTTTCGGCAGGAGATTGGTCTTCTTGGGTTTTGTTTTTCGTGGATCTGCACTTTGACTTGTACATTGTTGTTTTGTTTTTTAGGACCTTTCAGTTTCTGTGTTTTTCACTGAATCGACGTAGTTAGTATTGTTATGCTTGCCAGTTATTACTAGTGCTTACCTTGGATTGGGTATGTTTGTATATTGTTATTATTATATCCTAGATGAGGCTACTAGGCTGTTAGTACGTCAGTTAAGTCAGGTTATGTTACCAGGGGGTGAATATTAGTTTGGTAGTGCACTTTTATGATTTAGTTTCTTGGTGAAATGTGAGGGTGAGTGGTGTACTCCCTGGAGTTGTATGTTGTGGGGTGGCTGTATGAGAAAGTTGATCTAAAGCATTGATACTTTAAAGGATCAGGAAGGTGAAAAGAAAAAGTTTACTTATCTTTGGGCTGGATGAGAAGAAACTCGCCCACGTGATATAATGATTGTAGTGGAGTCCAGATGTATGGCCTGTGCTCCCTTTGTTCCTTAGAATTTTGCTTGAGTTTCCTTTGGGCTCTATTGAATTCTGAGTAGCAGTGTGTCTTCCGTGGACCACGTGCGTAGGTCCCCGGTGGGCCAGAGAGGCAGAAGGTCTGATGTTGATGGCAGAATTCTTCACCTGCGACCTGGGAAGGTAGGCGCGGAGAGGGGCGGGGCCCCGGGTGCAAAGCCAGTGGCTGCGCAGCGTGGTGCTGCTGGCCGGGCGGCTCCCGGGTGGGGGGCGGGACTGGGCTGGGGTCTTTCGCTCCCTGGCTCAATGGCAGAATTCTTCACCTGGGATCCAGGGGGGTGGCTAGGCGCACAGGGGGCAGGATGCAAGGGGCTTGGGTCCGGGGCAGGGCCCAGGCTAAGCCGCAGTCGGCCTGAGTGCTCGCCGCGGCCGGGGCGCGTGGGGCTCCGGGTTGGTTGGGGGCTGGGCTGGGCTCTCTCTCTCTCTCACTCACTCACCTTGGGCGGGGGCGGGGCGGCACGGAGGGGTCTGGGGTCGTTCCGGGCGGGGGGGCGCAGGCCAAGCCGCAGTCGGCCTGGGTGCTATGGCCTGGGTTTTTGACTCATGGATCCGAAGATGGTGGCAACCATGGAAGAAGTGTCTAGAAACACAACAGAATGCCTGTTTCTATATCGGCTCTGAACGATTTGATTCCTGCTATATTGGTCTCCACGTGTGCACAGTCCAATGGCTCCTCCTTAGGATTTTTGTTAACATTTCTAAACCTTTGGGGGGAGTGGGTTAAATTTGGGCTGGGAGGGACTGTGTGTGTGTGTGTGTGTGTGCGCGTGTGTATGTGTACATATGTGTGTGCGAATGTGTACATGTGTGCATGTGTGCTCGAGTGTGTGTATGTGTACATGTGTGTATGTGTGTGCTTGTGCACGTGTATGTGTGCATGTGTGTGTGTGTGGCTGCAGACAAAGCACTACAAGGCATTTTCTTTTGTTTGGCTTCCAGTGTGTTTCTGGGAAATCAGACCATGCAGTTTGCCCTAGGAAACTGTTTCTCTGTGGCCAAGACCAGCGTTTACATTTTCTCATTGAGGGAATCTTTAATTAGCGGTTCCATTTGCACACAAATTGCCCTGGGGAAGGTATTTTTAACCCTCTTTTTAGAAAACCTTGGCTTTATATGAACACATTCAAAAAGAGTCCATCGGGGATTGAAGGTCTGAGACTCCCTTGTGAGCATGTACGGCGAGCATCTGAACGTGACTTCATTTCTAAATTTCGTGTCTTTCCTAATTCAGAGAGGTCAGACCCTTTAGTCTTTGGAGGAAAAAAAAGCGACAGAATCATTTAAATTTCTGTTTTTCCCCCCAATCTTGAGTCAGCTCTAGGGCACAGTGTACCAGATAATTTTCTCCATTTCATCAATTAGGGTACCATCATCTTGACCTAGAAAGAATTAAAAAAACAAAAACATTTTCAAGGTTACAAAGCGGGTCAACTATTCGGCTGAAATTAGGACCTGAACCAGGGGCTCTGTCTACTTTCTATTTCTTTGCACAAGAGATTCTCAAGCATTAGGTCTGTCTGAGATCTAATTAGAACGCTGTGCAAAACGACTGGAGAGATGCCAGCTAGTATAGGTGGCTGAGACAGAGCATGTTCGGCTTCTTCTTTGTATTTGAAGCAGGGGCACAGGATTATGTGTTTAGGGTACAACCTAGAGGGGTGCAGGATCGTGTGTTCAGGGGACAGCCTGTGAGCCTGCCGCAGCCCATGACCTTGGGGACCTTGGGGACTTTGCTATGTGGCTTCTTGTGTCCACTAATTCTGTCTACCACAGCTCATTTTTTACCTCCTCCCTGTATTTTATGCTTTCTACTGCTGAAGCAAAACAGTCCAAGCTAAGCATTTTATAGAGAAGAGAGGTTTGTTAAGCTCACCACTCTGGAGGCTTCAAGGCCAGTCTGTCTGTTGCTGCTCTGTGGGACCCACATGGTTGAGTGAGAGCATTGCTATGGTGACAGTGCATGGGGCGGGGGTGGGGGGTGGGGGAGCCGCCTGGCAAGACAATGGCCACAGAGACCGGAAGGCTCAATGTCATACGTGTGTGCGTGCATGTGTGTCTGTGCGTGCATGTGTGTCTAAGCAGTTCTATGTGTGCTTTAGTGTGCATACCCTTGTGTGTGTATGCATGTGGAGGCCAGAGGACAACCTCACACGTACCCCTCAGGCGAATTTCCCCTCCTGTGCTGTGAGGCCTCTCACTGACCTGGAACTCACCAAGCAGGTGAGGCTGGCTGGTCCGAGGGGCCCGGGGATCTGTTACGTGGCCCATCTTGTGCTCTTGTGCTTTCTTGCTCCTCTGTCACCTACCATGGGCTGATGCACGAGCAGGTTCTTGCCAGACCCCAGCCCCGTGACCTTGGAGCGCCCCCTCCAAGGCTTCAGAACTGTCAGAACCAAGTTCTGCTCTTTCTCACTCAGCGAGGGCTTCGGTTACAACCATGTGAAATGTGTTGAGACAACCCCTCTTGCATTTCTGATTTCCTCATGGGAACGGACTTTTCTAGTATTTTTCTTCTTTGCCATAGTGAAGAATTCAAGTCTACTATACACTGTCCTCCTCCTAAAACAGACATGACATGACACGAATTCATGGGAGACAGAAAGAACTCCTCATTCCCATCTTCCTCTACAAACAACCACGTGATGGGCTTGGATTTTAATTCATCTCCAGCTCCTCTTCACTTCTTCATTGTTTCCTTCTTATCTTCTTTCATTAATTGTTGAAAGGGCATCTAAAATATTTCAGTGCCAACCCAAGATATACACTTGCCTTATGCACAGACAGATATTAAGCAGGAGCATGGAAGCAGAAGTATCATGACTTTGTTCAAACACAGGGTAATGGCGTTTGGGGCCAGTCTTTGCCATCCAACAGAGACATAACTTAAGGTAGGTGACGCCCTGGCTTACTGATAGATTTCCATTAAGACTCAAGGCAGTAATCTCTCCCCATCCTGAAGCTCAGGGAAATTTGTGGAAGAGGGGGCGGTAAGATTGTAAGAGCACAAAGATGGGAGGAGTCATGATATGCAAGATACTCCACACAAGTTAGGGCCAAAGCAATTATAATAGGACTCTGCATGATCTGCACAATGACCAACATATCATTGACTCCTCAAAGTCTAGCATGACTAAAGGCACTAGGATCCCTAGGAGCAAGGGATTAACAGTCACAATAGTGTTCCTATACTTAAGGGGAACACAAGAAAGAGTTCTAGGAAATGCCACTGAGTCCTTACACCTCATCAGAGAGGAGAACCCTGAGGAAAGTTTGATATACACATTAAAGGATGCTTCAGAGATGGAAGGAGAGGGCACTGGGAGAAAGGGAGGGAGGGGAGAAAGGAAGAGGAAATGGGGGGAGGGAACAGGGAGGTTCAGGGAGTGGTGGAGGGAGGGAGGGGACTGGGGTACCTATTACGTTTGTATGAGTGGAAAAGTAAATAAACAAATAAAAAACAGACTCAAGGCAGTTTATGGGCACATTTACAAGGAGGACCTCTTTTTTAAATTTAATTTTATTTTTTCTCTCCCTTTCATTCCCATTCTCACCCCCCCTCTTTTCTCCTGACCACCCTTCATCTAATAAGAGACTCTTAAATACTACTGCTGTTCTGCATCTAAGGAGCTAAGGAACCTTCTAGAAAGCCCTTTTAATCTAAAAAGTGAAGTGAGTCCATGAAGGATGAATGGGAACCAGTCTGCTTAATATGAAATATATCAATCATGGCGAATATTGACAGAAGTCCAAGTCCTCCACATTCTAGTTTCTGGGTACCTGGTTCTTGCTCTTCTCTAAGTACCATGGTGTGTTGTCACCTGAGATGAGGCACAAAGAGTGTATTAGACTTTAGGGGTCTGCCTGCTACCAATGTGAAGGAAATAACTGAGCAATATGGCGTGCTCATTCTGTGATCTTAATTGTAGTTCCTCTGGGCTGTGGGTGTACTTGATACACCCAGAAGAATTTCTGTAGAACTGTGAGAAGGAAGGATAAAAGGTCAGGTAAGAGAATGGAGATAGAATTTGTCATGAGAGGTTTGGGGGTGGGGATAGGTCATCTGGCAAGTCCCCAAGGAAATGGGCACGCCAGCACATGTGCCCCAATAGTATTGTTGACAAATGGTTTTCATGCAGCCTTTAAGTTGCACCCAAGTCTTGGGCTTTATTTTTGAAGATTTGTGTGTTGTGTGTGTTTGGTTGAGATTGTGAAATCAACATGTGATCTCTTTGAATGAAAGAGACTGAAGACAGACCACTTTGCCCATGTAGACCTATGCTTATTTTTTTCATTCACATACATGTTTATGTGTGTGTGTGCGCACACATGTATGGGTACATGTATATACGTAAGTGAACTTGAGTGTGTGTGCCTGTGGAAGCCCAAGGGTGGCATCAGGAATCATCCTCGGTTGCTCTTCCACCTTACTGCTGTGAGCCTGGGTCTCTCATTAAGCCCAGAGCACACCATGAGGGCTGCATCTGACTAGCAGCCTGCCCTGGGGATTCCCAGGCTCTGCCTTCCAGGGCTAGAGTTACAAGTGAGCTGCCACACTCACTTAGCATTTTAATGTGGGGGCCGGAGATCTGATCTCAGGTCCCTTTGCTTGCAAGAAAAGGGCTTGAACCACTGAGTCGTCTCCGCAGCTCACAGTGTTTGCTTTGTAGACCAGTGGCCAGCTTGTTTGCTGCTGGGATCCACCGGGGGAAGATGTCTTAGCGCACAAGGGGGTCATTTACCAATGTGATGAGGACAAAGCAGATCCACCTTTGAATCTGGGTCTTTCCTCAGATGGGCCAACCTCACTTGCTTGACAGCGTGTCTGTCAAAGTGTGCTGAAGTATGTCAACTCACCGAACCAGCTCCTTCCATCTTTGCCACCTGCCTAGGGAATGCTTTCACCCACTGTGGACTGGATATTCCCACATCAACTAGACAGTCTCCTGCAGGTTTGCTCAGGACTTGTCTTAACTACTAGTTCTTCACAGATGTGCCCAGAGCTCAGCCTTCAGTTGTCAAGTTGATGTCTGTATCTAACTAGCACAGCATCACAACCTGTTAATAGTTTTGCATCCTAATGAACCTTGTTCTGTGCTCCTCCCTTCCTTTCCCCCTTCCCCAGATACAAGCTTTATAGGGCCAGGGCATCGTGAAAGAGCCGCTGTCCAGTGTGCTATGGTTCATCGATTGCAAGTGATCCCCTCCTTCAGAAGCAGAAAGCAGCGTTTGCGCCTTTATGGGGAGGACAAAACAAAGCAAACCATGTGAGGACGGCTTGAACTTTATTGTTCTCTGGAGTGAAAAAAGAGTGGAGCGCCTCAGTGGGTCACTAGAGGGCGCTGTGGGTCTTCGCATGTTCAAAAGTTCTGCCTGGAAAGAGACTCCTCAGAGGACGGTGACAATCAGAAATCAGAAAACATAAAGAGCAGCCTGGGAGGCTGCAGTGTGACTTTCCTGGAGAGCCCATTGCTAGCAGCCGCAGACAGAGGACAACGAGGCCAAAGAAACAATTTCCAGGCAGGTCCAGTGGGGTCAGCCTAGGAACAGGGGGGAGAGTTACAGGGGCAACTCCATGGCTCTACAGCACTGAGAAGTCCTTTTCTTTCATTCTTGCCTCTTACACAGGCTTAGGGAGGGGCTGGATTGCAGCTGCTCAGATTCCAGATGCCAACCGTAGCTTCTGAGAGCATAGGAAGCTGCCACAGGACAGAGGTGGACAGGCGCTTGCTGGATACCAGCTGATGCACGGATGACCTTTGCTTGTTACAAGGTTTAGGAGCTGGGGAAATGTCACAATCATGTTTCCATTTGTTCCAAACGTTCTGGGATTGTATCAGATTTTACTTTTCACCCTAGAGAGTCTACCCTGGCTGATTACTTTAGGTCACATACTCATTAATAAATATTCATGAATTTGCATAGACATGGTGGCCATTTTAAAACGCGGTGATGAGCTGGAGAGATAGCTCACAGGTTTAGACTCTGTCTTGGCAAGGAGAAGGTCCTGAGTTCAAATCCCAGGTCCCATGTAAAAATGCCAGGCTGCAAAGGCTGTGGCCTGCACTTCTCACCCTGGTGGGTAGAGCCTTTGCTACTAAGGTAGCAAAGATGGAGCTTTGGCACCTGGAATGGTATTTCCCATCAGCTGAACCTTAGCTTGGCATCCTCAGCAAGATCATACTGTAGTACTGGTGGGCAAAAATATTTTCTCCGATATGTGGGGTCTAGGATCCGAACTCGAAAAAAAAAATTTTTTTCTCTGAAGGAATCCACAGAGAGGCAGATCAGTCACATCTTTATTAACAATTTAAATCACAGTTTCCATTCATGGGGCAGGAAAAACTCCAGAACATTATATGGTAGTTGCTGGTTTTGATAAACTCATAAACGATTTCCCAAATTTTCTCTTTTTATACATTTGTTATTTGTAGTATGCCGAGAAACCAACCCACCAACTATTGGGTTTGTTTTGGCAAAACAAAAGTACAGTTGGTTTAAATGAGGAGGGGTCTTGTAAAATTTTACACAACCAGATGTTGGATTCTTTCCGAGAGAGAGAGAGGGGGGGGGAGAAAGGGAGAGAGAGAGAGGGAGGGAGAAGGAGAGAGAGGAAGAGAGAGGAAGAGAGAGGGAGAGAGAGGGAGAGAGAGGGAGAGAGAGGGAGAGAGAGGGAGAGAGACCTGGCAATTGACCCATCAAACAGCAGAGCCCCCAAAAGGTTGATTTCCTTCTTTCTAACCGCCCCCTTCTGCAGGAGTTCCCTTCTACTTGTTTTCTATTGATTCCTCGCTTCACTCATTCCTTCTCTTTCTCTCTCTCTCTTTCCTTCCCTCTCATTGTGTACTTGTGTATGTGTACATTTATATTAATTTCTGGTGTGGTGTTTTATATAAACAGCCTAAGTTTGTCACAGAGCGCCTTGCTGGATGTACCTTGGGTTTGAAGTTTGGTTTTGTGCCTGGTTCGATCACGCCTGCACAGGCAGGCAGAGTGCAATACTGGCAATACGTCACCCTCCAGTATTTTCACAGGGAAAATGAGCGAGGCATGGGTGTTGCCTGCTTCCTGGGCCACGGTGGCACTTGCATCCACGGTGACCTGACTTTAGCTCTTAGTGAGTGCATTAAACATCACATTCAGTGTCAGCACCCGCTTTCCCTTGTTCCGACATGGACCAGCTGTGTCTGCCCCTTGCTGCGGAGTGGTTAGTAGCTAACGTTAGCTAATGTAGACTACTAATGTACATGGCAAGTTGAGCACGTCACATGCATTCTCAGGCACGTGCTGCCTTCCTATCTTCAGTGAGATTGGCATGTTGTTCTCTGGGCATCCAAAGTAGGACGTAGCTCCAGAAGCTCCCTCATGGATGGAAGACTCTCTTGCATGCCAGCAACCCTTGGGATGACCCCAGGATTCCACCCCCCCATCACCATACTGAGACTGTTAGAGAAGGAATTGCAGAAGAAGAAGCGAATGAAGAGATTTCATGAAAATAGTAAACTTTAGCTTTTTTTTCTCCCCAACTTTTTTTTTTTAAAGTAAGGCGACACAGAACCACCCCCCCCCCCCATGTGGTCCTTGAGAAGCAGGAAATGCTGTCTTGGGAGGAAGAGGGAGTAAGGGATGACTCAGGAATCCTGAGCAGTCACAAAGGCAGGCTCAGGCTGAGTGTCTATGTTCTCTTTTTGGGGTGGGTTCCCTTGCTGGGGTGGGGATTCTCATTGAGAGAGCCAGCTTGGTGTCTGGAGGAGTCAGGGGCAGCAGGGCGCTGTGTCTAGAAGGTTCTGACAGCTGCCCAGAGGCTCAGGCTCCAAGGAGGGTGGAGGCTGCAGTGTGGTGGGGTGTCAGTCCGAGACTCACTACCTAGCACAATGGACACCCTGGAATCCCAGTGTGCCCTGCATGACTGGTGTGGGTTGTCCAGACCACAAACTAAAGTTGGAGTTTTGGGGTCTGGGTGGGATGGGGTGCTGTGCATGGAGACTGGGTGGGGCACTGCCCATCTGTATTCTTGTCCACTTACCTATTATGCACAGTGGTCAGTTTACCCTGGCATTTGTGACTTGCAGCAGGCGAAGGACAGATGGACAGTTTTATTTGGCTCCTAGCTCTGCTGGGAGATTTGGATATCACAGTATCTTGGTGGTAGACAGTCAAAAAGAGTCAGTGAGTTACAGTGACTTCACAATCCAGAATCGAGCCTTTGGTCACACCTGTGGAGAATTATAAGGACTGGAGGACATTACCTAACTGACATGGGAAGACCCGGTTCTAGTGAGTGGGACTCTGTCCCCTGAGCAGGTAGATAAGATGGAGGGAGACTAGTGGTGACCTAGAAAGTGTGTTCGTTCCTCTTGCAGCTCCCTCTGGACCAGGTGTGGCCAGCCTCCTGGCCTCCAGATCCCGGTGTGAATTCTCTTGTCACAGTGGACCGTGACCTGAAACCATGAGCATGTCTGGGTAGCGTATCTATGTCACTAGCTGATGAGTAACCCATGTAGCTGCATCTTCATGAAACACACGAGGACCGCGCTTTGCCATCTTATGAGAGGAGGCGCACTTTGTGCTGAGATAAACGAGGAACATTCAAGGCACTCATGCTCCCTTAGCCCATGAAGTGTTTTCTTTCTGGAAGGACACACGCACCAAGGTGTGGCAGGTTCTGGGCCTTGCTAAGGTTAGCTTTACTTGGAACATTTTCTGATTCCTGGGACATCGGACGGCTAGGGTGTGCCTACACACTTCGCCTTCCTCCCTCCTTTCCTGAAAGTTTCTCCTGGTCTGGTTATGCCAGGACGGTCTCCTTCATGCCTCTCCTGGATTCATCAGGCTTCCTTCTTTTTCAGTCATGCTTGGCTTTTAGAAAGTTTGTTTCCAAACACAGTCTCTCTTAAACACTAAGAACCCCCACCTCCCCCACCCCTACAGATTCTGGGCCGCCTAGGAAAACACCGCCTTGTCTGGGAATTGGAGGTTGGAAGCAATTGGCAGACTGGATTCTGTTGTCAACCCAAATAACACTCAGCCCAGAATTCTCCAAAGAATCACAATAGTTGGGATCGGGAGAACATCAGGGTGGGAATGTGCTGTGGGCACAGGGAGCGTCGTGTTTGGTGTGTTCAAGAAAGCTGAGGGCAGGGTAAGGTTAATGAGAAGGAAAATGTAAGACACTTGAAACAATGTATCTCAGCCAAGATGAAGCACACAGTCGCTGGGCAGAAGTTCATGCTGAAATGGTTTCTGTAAGGGAGCTGTGGATTTGTAAATAGCCATAATTGTCATGTTCATGCGTGAGAGCGGCCTCTGTCATCTGCAGCCCCATTGCTGGCTTTCATTTGGGCTTGAGGGAAGCCACTCTGGATTCTGACATCTTTCATATATATTGAGAGCAAATTTCTTTGTGTGTATGTGTGTGTGTGTGTGTGTGTGTGTGTGTGTGTGTGTGTTACATATGTGTGCGTATGGAGGCCAGATCTTGACATTGGTGTCTTCTGCAATCCTTCTCCAACTTGTTATTTGAGATGGGTCTCAGATCGAACCTGAAGATCGCCCGTTGGGCTAGATCGACTGGTCAGCAAGCTCCAGGACACTGCGGTCTCTGCCTTCCCAGCAGAGACTACATGTTTATGGTGTTGTGTCTGACTTTTTAAAATTTACATATAGTGGAGGAAGGGAGACAAAGAGGGGACACATGCCATGTTGGAGGTGGAGAGTTGTATGACGTTCTCCTCCAAACAGCTGCCATCTTTGTCTGAGACCATGGAGACCACACCTGCTGCCCATGGATGCTCCTAAGAGACAGAGGGTGTGGAGAGGGTCATTGGACCTCCATCTGGGGCTCTGGCCTTGATGTACGTAATTCTGCCTTAACTGCACGCGTCATCAGGGCCTTTAGGTTTGGGAAGGGCCTCAGAGTAGTACACAGGCTGAGGAAGGTTAATTGGGGTTCCATCTAGGCAGCTGTGGGGTAGCCATCAGCCATGTAGGGTCCTCCCTACTCCTGTTAGCAACCCTCCTGCTCCTGTAAATAAGTCCAATAAACTTGTCGGCTAGTCAGTCAGAGCTTGGGCTGGAAAGATGGTTGTGTGTGGTGTCTCCCTAGAAAGTGTTCACACAACATGATCAGAGGACAACTGTCTTTCCTTCCATCATGTAGGCTTTGGGGATTGAACTTGGGTCACCAGGTGTGCCAGCAGGCACCTGACCTGCTGAGCTATCCCACCAACTGCCCATGCTGGACTTTTATGTGGGTGCTGCGGATCTGAATTGGGTCCTCAAGCTTGCGCAGCAAGAACTTGACTAATTGAGCCACCTTCCCCAAACCTATCGAGAATAATTTTTGAGGACTTGGCAATATGAACAGCTTTACTAGAAAAAAAATCATAACCACTCCAACTATATTCTTCAACCTTCAATTCAGTGCTCTTGATGGAAGGAAGGGCGGCTTTGTTGGGGAAGATGTCATGGCCATGAATAATGCCCCGAGGTAAGAGTGAGGTTTGCTCAGTACAGACTTTGCTCCACCCATTACAAAAGGCAGTTCTTTTTTTATAAGCAAAACGGTTATACTTACTCTAATTTTGGAAAGTTTGGGTTTATTTTTCTTCTCTCTCTTTAACACAAGACCTTTTTGACTTTGCTCTGGCATGAGTTTATGACTGGCTTAAAGAGCTGCAGTTGGGGTGATTTTTATCAAGCTCTTTTCTGCTTGATCTCCTCCTTCCTCCTCCTCTTCCTCTTCTGCTTTACCTCTCTCCCTGTCCTTTCCCTACCCCTCCTACAATTCCTTTTTAGTAACAGTGTGCATTGCAGGGTCAAGCTAATCTAAGCTAACTGTTCTTGATGGAGACATTTTGCTCTTCCGGGCAGTGCAAGTCTCCACTGCAGAGGAATGATTCTTTTAATCCCATGTTCTGTGCATCCCCGACTCCTAGGTGACAGATGATGGCAGCATAGGTGCCTGGCCCATTACTGAGACGACAAACATCTTCGTGAATTAAGAACGTTCCCGGGGATGTGGACACAGGCGCTCACCCCTGGAAGCTGCTGGTCTTAGCCGAGCCTGACTGTCTCTCTGCTCCTAGCTAATTTCAGTCACGTGATATGTATCTGCGGGAAGTCAGCCCAGGGGCTTCACAAAAAGTCTCTTATTGTGTTATCAGAAAGGGTAGATGTGAATCTTTGCTGCCCACCCCTATCCTGAATGAAGGACTGGAGCAAAGAGATTATCCAAAATTGGAGGAGACATCCCCAACCTAGCAAGGAGAGTTGGGCAGCGGGATAGAGGGACCCCAAGTTAAAAGGTAGGAGCCAGCCCCGTCATCTTCCTCTCCTTCTCTAGCCACTGTGGTCAGGCTTTCTGCTATGTACAGTAAAACCACTCAGCTGAGACTATTTGCCAGCTGTGTTTTTGGATCAGCAGTGACTGCCCTCAAATTCTTTTCCCTTTTTTATCATTTTTTTTTTTCTGGATGAAATCCAGAAACCCAGCTAGACAATCCTGGTCTCAGTGAACCATACCACCAGTTTAATATGAATTTTTTAAAAAATTATTCTTTGTGAAAAAAACCTACTGCCTTGTTTTCTGGTTCTCTCTCTTAATTTGGACATGTTTTCAATCACATTTGAGAAGTTTTAAGCAGAATTTGAAGGAAGTGCTGTGTATTTCACTTGGATGGCAAAACCAGATATAGCAACTCTGAGGCTGTGCATTAACCTGTGTCATGTTGAGACATCATCCTCCAGTGTGACAGATTCTCAAGCCCTTCACACTGAGAGCTCTTGTTTCTCCGCATGTGATGTCGTCATTGTCTGGAGAGCTCCATCTATGCCCTGCCACGCTTCTCTGCAAAGGACTTGACCTTCTCTCTCCTTCTTCTCCTTCTCCTTTTTACTTCTGCCCCCTCCTATAGCCATGCCTTACACACTGCCATAAATCAGACTTCATCCTCAGAAATGATAATACAGCCACAACTTCTTGTCCATCAGTAGCTTTCATTCCACTCTTCCAGCCACACAGTAGTAGCTTTTCTCCCTCACATGGACTCGGATCTATTAACTGATTAGCTTTCTTTATTGACTGCTTTGCTTTATTGGCTCTTGTGGGTCATCCACTGTATTCACCTCTGTCTTTGCCAGGTTAATTTCTGTCATTCAGCATTTCAAGCACTTGTTAAAGATTTTCCTAGACTGCCTTAAACTTTCCACAGTTGGGCAATTTTTCAAGTTATATTTTTAGTTTTGTATTATCATCTCTCATCTATCCATTCATCATCTGTCCATTCATTCATTATCTATTTCTGTATCTATCTACCTATCTATCTACCTATCTATCTATCTATCTATCTATCTATCTATCTATCTATCTATCATCTATCTATCTATCTATCTACCTATTCTCTGTCCATTGTTTATCTATCAATTATCTATATAATCTGTCTGTCACCTATCTATTTACCTACCTATCATGCATATATCTTTCAGTGCTGAGGATTAAACTCAGAGTCTTGTGTATGCTATGTAAACACTTTGCTTCTGAGTTATATCCCAATTCTCATTAATAATCAAATCTTTACATTCCTCAGAATAAGACAGTTAGAAAATACTTGCTAAGTTTAGCTTGTTTTAAAAAGAGATTTGATAAAAAGTGGGTGATGCATATTAAAGAGTACCAACTTGAACTGTTGAAATATACCAGGAGCATTTCCATCATAATGTGGGACTTAAGTGTGACACTACCTCATGAGTCTCTTTTCCCGGCATAGTGATGGAGGTACTAAGAATCTTGAGGGAGACGTTCCCAATTCTACCAAGCTGCCTGACCATCTTCCCTCAAGCAGAACTCGTCTCGCTGGAGCGCCAGTTCCTCAATGTAAGGACTTCTGCTCCGAGTCCTTTCTCTCTCCCAGGCAGGGTGCTTGTCCAAGATCACAGTAGCTTTGCTTTTGGATTATCCAGCACACAGGATGAGGCTGCATCTGTGTAGAAACGTGTTGCTCTCTGGCCCCAGGTGTCTGATATGGCTGGGTTTTCATGATCACAGTTAGCCCTGCTGTCTGACTATTCCTGAGCTGCCCCCACCCTAAGATATGATGGTGGAATTATTTAGAAATAGAGACACTATAGACATGAGAATGCTAAGCCTCCCATGTGTGTTGTTTCTTTCAAATATAAAACAGTCACTTAAGACAGAAAATCGGTCTCCCTTGTTTGTTCTTCCTGGACACACCCTTTGGAGTGCTGATTGGGGTTGGTGCTTGCAGGGCCCCAGCCTCGGGGGGGGGGGGACAGCTTGAGGCAGTCTGCTGCTGGATGATTGCTATTTGGACGTTTCCTTGGATAATTTCCCTTTGTCCAGCTGCGGGGCTCATAAATCCATGAGCAGGGGACAGATTTTAGAAAATGATATCTGGCTACCTTTAGTAGTAATTCCAAGACCCTTTTGAAGAGTGTTAAGGATGGATTTGTTGTGGATAATGGAAGTTTCTGGATGCATTCTGGAATGTAGGTAGTTATACATTCATGTAGGGAATGTGTTACTTATCCATCAACCTCTGAAGCATTGAGATCATGAAGAACTACATCTCATATCCCATCAAACACTTCCCCTGGGGCAGAATTTAGCAGGGAGGGAATATCATTCAACATGTGGGAGGTCTAGATTAACTTATGTGTTTAACAGAGCTATCATTCTAGCTATTAGTGAGCAAGAGAGAGAGACAGAGAGAGGAGAGAGAAGATCCATTTCTTTCAAAGTATGTTTCTCATGATATTATATGCTTATGAGGAGTATACAGCGAAAGAGTTGTTGCTTTGTCTCTCTTTTGAATTTTAGTGTTTGGTTTCCTTACAGATGATGGATGAAATAGATCATCATTGGCTGGTTCAGATATCTGCACGGCTTAGTTACTTCCCCTGGAAAATATTATGTGAACTAGAGGGTCGGGAGTTTTCAGACAGCTCTATACTATTCCTAAACAAAGAGTGTTGAGAGTCACTAGAGAGACTCAGGGATGCTTTCTGCAGGATTTCCAGATTGCAACAGAATAGATTTACCTGAGTAATAGTAGACTCATTCTTAACCTCAAACTGGGCATTCTGCTACTTCCCATGTAGAAAGGAACTGCTCAAGTAAACTGGAGAATTGTACAGTTCAGCTTCACTTTTCATACCTTATAAATACAGTTCTATTAAAATATGGTGACTGATGCCCATTGGGACCAAGTTCAGTATTGCTGTCACCGACCTTCCTGGGAGTGGTCACTGTATCTAGTGAAAAAGGAATTCTCTTGTGTCATTCATAAAGGAGCTCACGTGTGCATATGAGAAGTGTCAGATAGAAGAATTGTTGTTTCCAGATAGAAGAATTGTTGTTTTTTTGCTTTCTTCTTAAGAAGAAGAAAAAACTTACAAGTGGGGAGGCTCCCCTTGTCTTGTCCTAGAGATTCTTCCTGAGATCCTCGCTAGCCCTTGGGGGAATGTTGATGTGTCAGCAGCCACTGTGTAGATCTGGGGGTAGTGAATCTCACTGCAGTGAGCTCCTGGATGCAGCAGCCCTGTCGGGACTGGAGGGTCTTGGCCAGCAGTGGACCTCCCCACCTTTAGGCTCTTACGATCTTACCGACTCTGCTTCCAGAAAATTCTCTTTGCCCACTGAAGGGTCACATATACTACCCACAGAGACCTGGTTCCTTATTAGCACAGATACCCCACAGGAAGCCCTGTGATCCCCATGTGCAGAGGGACAGGAGGGTGGAAAGGACAAAGTGGTGAAGGGAAGGGAGGAGAATTGGGCGAGGACACAGACTCATTTTGTTTGTAGATGAAAAATTCTCAATAAAAAAGAGAAAAATAAAAACAAAACTCTGAGGTTCACGGAGTCTCTGGAACCTAGAAGCCACCATAGGGATGTCTCATTTTCCCATATTGGTATTCTGCCTGGAAACTACTGTGCACGTGTGTGGCTATGCTGGCGAGTGGAGGGCAGAAGGTTCATTGTCATCAGAAAGGCAAATACCACATCAGTGCCACAATACGCACAGGGTTGCAATGGTTCATTGGAAACAGGCCAGGGCGAGCCATGCCCAGCGTAAGGTCTTACCAGCCTAACAGGAGAATGTCTAGCATCTCAACTGTGAGAAAAGTGTTGACAAGAAATACAAATGGGAAAAAGAGATTCCCAAGAAGCAACAGAGTAGTCTAAAATAAACTCACAATTCCTAAGAAAAACACGGAATTAACTGTCATTAATTTAAGTGAGGCATTTAGGCAATACTGTTGCACTTTTGTAGCAAATAGAATTGCTTAGACCAGATAGCCCCGTGGTTCCTGTAGCTCTTTTACTAGCAATTTTTGTTTCCTTTCAGTGAGTTTTTAAAGGCATGTTGAGAAAGAACAATGACTGTTACCCTCTCTAAAATTCCAGTGCCTCTAAACTTCTGGGACCTGTCCCATTAAAATAGCACCTTTCAAAATATGAGCCACGATATTAAAATAGAAGTACTAAAAATTTATTACCCATTGCATGAGGGATGCCTAAGTAGTTTGTGGTTTGTTTTTTCTAGAACGTATAATGACGCTTGTTTGGAATTGCCAAACCACCCACCTTGGAGCAAGTCACAAAGTAAACTCGTTAATGCGGTCTATCAACCCTTGAAAGTGGCTCATATGAAAGAGGAAAAAGCTTTTAGTTTCTTTCTGAACAATGTGTTATTTTTCTACAGGCGTCAGCACTGAGCTATGGAAATAGGTTAATAAGCACTTGTAGAAGCCTGAAAAAATTAGCCTTTATTATTAATAATAGCCTTCTTCCTGTGTTTCATGTCATTTACATTATGAATTGCTTCATTTGTATCTTAGAGTCACAGATGGAGAAATGAAGAGATGTAATTTAGAAACAGTAAGCAAGTAATTTTGTCCTGCTTAAAAATTTAAGAATGGTGAATTATGAGAGCTTCAAAGTAAAGCTACTGCAGGACTTTCAATTATCCAAGTTGATGCATCTTTCATATCTGGGACCATCACTGATTATTAAGGTATCTGTGTAAACCATCTTTGTTGAGTAATTGATATATGCAATACTGCTTGAGAGATGCTGGCTTTGAAGTTGATAGTGTTGGAGTGTTGATAGTGTTGGAGTGTTGGTAGTGTTACAGTATTGATCTAATGGGCTGATAAGGTCTCACCAAGGGACTAAGAATAGTTTGACGGCCTTGGCAATCCCTCAGAAAGTAGTAGACAGATCTGTGTGGGAATTGTTTAAGGAGAAGTTGGAGAGATAGCTCAGTTAGCAAAGTACACAGCACATGTTCGTGTACATGGAACGAGTTCAATTCCCAGGGCTGGGGTAAAGATCCAGGCTCAGCAGCACGTATCTGTAGCCAGAGCACAGGAGTCAGAGACAGCTGTCAACCAGGCCAGTAAAACATCAAAGTACCAGGCTCAGTGAGAGACCTTGTGTCAAAGAATTTGATAGGGAATTGAACAAGAAAGACATCACACATTGACCCGTGGCCTCTGCTGGCACTGTGCACATATGTGAACACACATGAACACATGCACACATACAAACACTTATAAACATGTGCATATATGTGCACACCTGCTCATATACATAATATGTGCACATATGTACACCTGTATATGCATGAGCACATGCATACATAATTGTACATGCACATGAGCACACATATGCATACATATACACAAACAGAAATATACAGCTATATGCACATGAGTATGCATGTGTACATACATGAGTATATACATGAATAATCGTAAACACATGTATACATACATGTGCATGTACCTGCACATACATGAACATGCACACACATGCAAACCTGCACACATACAAACACATGCACACATGTAAACATGTACGCACATGCATGTATATGAACACACCCAAATATACTCCCTCATGAACATGCACACACATTTGCACAAACTCAACAAATCAACATGCACATCTGTACACACATATACTGACACACACATGTGCAAACACCTGCAGACACATGAACATGTATACCTGCACACTTGCACCCACATGTGTGTATACACATGGGAATATTTGTACACATGGAGCATTCAAACATACTCAGACATACTGACATTGTGTTTTAACTGAGAAGCCTTAAGATCTGTGAACTGTTAACTGAGGAAGTGAAACGTATTCTTGAACACTTCTGATTGATTTCTCCCTAAACTAGAACTCCGTCAGCTGGTGTCCACTCCCAAGTCAGGCTGCACCTTCATCCTGACCTGCCAACGCCCTCCCCCACTTGTCATTTCTTTGAATTGCCTCTTTTGACCGCTTATGAAGACACAGACAGACAAGAGATTCTCCAGATCTCTCTAAAAGCAATGTCTCTCATCCTCCAGTATCCAGAGCTGCAGCTGGGATCATCCTGGCTGCCTTAGGCAAGCTGCTCTCTAATGCAAAGTGGTCAGTGATCCACACTTGTGTAAATCATCTTCGGAGGAAGCAACTTCCCTCCTTACTAGTAGGCAAAGCAGAAATGGCTCTAGGAACCGTTTTGAATTCTTCTTCAGTGCTGTTACATCACTCAGTACCAGAAGGGAGGTGGTTTCCCTAATGAATGATGCAGGGAGAGTGAGCAGGACCCCCGGCCCCCATCGTAGCCCATATCACAGCCAGCCACCTCCATGACAACCCCATCACAGAAAGAACTCCAATACAGCCAGCCCACACTGACAGCCCCCAACACAGTCCCCATCACAGCCAGCCCCCATCATAGCCAGTCCCCATCACATCCAGCCCCCATCACATCCAGCGTGCCCCTAGTCAGCACAGTCTTTTCCTAGGGTGAAGCTGGCTCGTAGCTGCCTATGATGCTAAGAGGAAGCTATGCTCCTTTAAAACTGAAGCGACTTCTGGGTTTCGATGAAAGCATGAACATGAAAAGACACCAGGGTGTGGGAGATGCTCAGGTTAAAGCCTTGCCTTGCAAGCAAAAGGATCTGAGTTCAGATTCCCAATCCCACGTAATAATCTGGGTGGGGATGATGGACGCACTGGAGGGCGAGCCTGGGAAACTCCAGAGCAAAGTAATAAGGAGGTAGAAGCATCCAGGATGGTTCCTGATGTCACCCCTGGGTCTCCACAGGCACACATACTCAGGTTCCCCTTGCACACATAAACATGCATGTGCAATACACAAATCAATGCGACTTAATATTTTATGAATTAAACACAATTGCGAGATTTTTCTCCCTAGATACCATAAAGCAGAAACTCCAATAGTTAACACAGAGACAACTTAAGCCAGGAGAGAGAGTTTTCAGTGGTCCAACAGTGGCAGGTTTGTTTTGAAGGCCTCTGGAAACCTCCACTGTCATGTCTGCCCCTACAGAAAGCTGGAGAGCTGGGGATGGCGTCTGCATGTCCCCTTGTGTGTCATAACCGGCATTTAAAACTGATTCCCAACTCAGGGCTCAGGCTTCTGTTCCAAACCTGAAGCTTTTGGAGCGGGAACTCATGGCCTTTTGGCCAATTTGGATTTTTAAGCAAAGAGGCTGATTTAAAAGTCTCTTGGACAACAAATGACTTTAAGAAAATATCATTTGAATGATTTAAATGGAAGCGGACCAGAAGCAGATGGATTAAGTTCCTCTCAAAATATATGTGTTTAATGATTAAGAGGAAAAGCGGCTAAAAAAAATGCTGTCTGTTTTTTTTTTTCGTTTTCCTTCAAAACCCCAAATAGTCGAACCATTGAGTAGTGAGTGCCATGTCTTGGGTTGGACCATCTCTGTGGAAAAAGCTTCTGGCAAGGCGAGTCCTACGGATGAAAGAACGAGAGAGGAACTTCCCCCGGAGGTGGATTTCTAATGTGCATGGTTTCTGGGCATTAGCCTTGTGATAGACTGATTTTATTGGTAAGTCTTTAGAATGAGTTTCAGGGTTTTTTTTTTTAAGACAGAAAGAAAAGTCAGGTAAGAGCTGGAGGAAGCCCGATGAAGAATCTTTGCTTTGCCAGGAGATGCACATTGCTTGCTTGCTGCCTCCTTAAGTATTGCAGCTGTTTGCTTTTTCTTAGTTATCAAAGACTTGGAGGAAGGAGAAAGGAAAGGAGCAAAGAAAAGAAGAGGAGGAGGAGGAGGAAAAAGAGGAGGATAAAAGGGAGGAGGAGGGAGAGGAAGGAGAGAGAAGGAGAGAGGAGAGGAGAGGGAAGGAGAGAGAGAGAGAGAGAGAGAGAGAGAGAAAGAGGTTGGGTTTTTAAAAGAGATAGGCTTGGGGCTGAAGAGATGGCTCAGGGATTAAGAGTCTGCCTCACAAGCAGAAGGTCTTGAATTCAGATCCCAGGTCCCATGTCAAAAATGTCAGGCAGAAATGGTGTTATGAATTTCTGACCCTGGTGGGCAGACGCTGGGAAATCCCAGAGCAAAGCAAAAAGGAGGTGGAAACAATCCAGGATGATTTCTAAAGGGACATACAGTGCCCTCACACACACCACACACACACACACACACACACACACACACACACACACACACAATAATAAATAAAGTTAAAAAAATAAAAAAGTTGGGCTTGGATTGGAAGATGGCTCAGTGGTTTTTGCCATACAAGTAAAGGGACCTGAGTTCAGAACCCTAGATCCCACATAAAAATGTTCAGCAGGTGTGCTCCACTATAATTCTGGCCCTGGAAGGTGCCAGTGGAATCCCCAGTGGCATGCTCTGTGTTTAATAAGAGACACAGGCTCATAGCAATAAGGTAGAAGAGCTATCAAAGATGATTTCTGCCTTCAGTCTTGGGTCTCTAAAGGCACACACTCAAATGCAGTTATGTACATGCATGTGCACTTATCCACATGCAAACACCAATACCCATACCCACACTCACACACACACACACACACACACCACACACACACACACACCCATATGCACATACATGAAAAAAAAGAGGATAGGCTTGATTGATAAGGTGAGTTCTATCATGTGAGATGGACAAAGAACAGTAATAAAAAACTGAAGTCAGCCCTTGGGCAGGAGTGTAGTTTGGATTTGAGGACGTTCATCAAGTAGCATCCTCTAGCACGTTGCCTGGACAGTGCAAAGAAGGTAGGGCAGAAAGGAAGTCACATACCCTCTTCCTGCTTCATCATGCCAGTGTGGCAGCGTGGTTAACAGTGGATCAGCGCCTGTGGCCAGGCAGCCTTCCCTACCTGCTGGGTCTCAGAAGGCTCCAAGCAGCCAGGTGGGGAGGTGCAGCCCAGGGTGGCTTTCTGCAGACAGCTGGCTTCCCAGATGCTGACCCCAGGAAAGAGCTCAAAGTGCCACTCTCCTCTCCCCAAACATTCCTATTAGCCAAATCTGAGGCTTCCCCCCATCCTGAAAAACTTTGGCAAGAATCCAAGAATGTTCTTGCGTGGGGCTTCGCTTCTGAAAGAAACTTTGAAGGAAACACAAGGACAGGATGTGTGTGTGTGTGTGTGTGTGTGTGTGTGTGTGTGTGTGTTATTTTGAGACTTTTGTTCTTTTAATTGAGCAGTCTGTCCCCCAGGGGAGTGTTTGACTGTGGCTGCAACTTCAGAGTGTGGACGGTTTTGGAACCAAGAATGCTAGAGGACAAACTGCTCTTCTAAAGAAACACTTGCTCCCCAGGGACACTCTGAATTCAGCCTAATGGTGGAATTTGCTCACCAGCAGTCTCTCCTTCCTTCCTGGGCGTAATGCTCTCTGCACACCCAAGTGCTGGTCTGTGGTCCTCTTTCAACTGTTGCTCACGCACTGATTCGCTGTCCCTGGCAGACAGCACAAGTGCACGGGATGGGGAAGGAAGGAAATTGACTGGGGAGGGGGATAGGTGGGATGGGGTGAGGTGAGGGTAGGTAGTAGGTGAGGAGATCATAACTTCTCTATTAATGTGATTAAAAATAATTAAAAACTGCAGTGAGACTTGTCCTTACCAGACCTGCATAATGAGTGGCATACTAACATGCTCCATAGACTAGTGAGGAACTGAAGAGAGATAAGAACACACAGTGGAAACTTTAGGGACTAGAGCTAGACGAGTGACGGGAACTGCCCCTATCAGTGGGGTGGCTCTAAGAAAGGCAACTTTGTATGCTACAGAGGCCTGAACCTCCAGAAGAGTAGATAAGCCACAGGGAACCCTGGGGTCCATGATGCAGATAAACAGGAAGGTGGGAGGAAATGGGATGGACTATGAAAGGAAGGGAGAGGATGGGAGGGAGGGATAGGAGGAATCAGGGATGAGTACTCAATATGCTTGTAAAACTATAAAAATAAAATAAAAAAGTTATGTATTATGTATTTAACGAAAAGAATGCTTGTTATCCATATAAGCTCTATTAGTGACTTAAATTTAGACTTAGAAAAAGAGATTGTGTAGCTCCTGTGTAGAAAAAGACAGAGTCTAAGGTGTGTTATAATGGGAAGATCACTTGTGGAAAGTCAACAGTATTTCACGGTGGCGTCCTCAGGAGGGCGTGTCTGGGTGGAGGTGGAAAGAGATGTGGGTGAGCTGAGGGTGATTGACAGTAGAATTTTCTTGCCAGTAACTCAGACACCCCAGGAGGAGTGAGGGTCTCACTTTTTATCTTTGTGTGTAGATAGACATGTATATTAATTACTAAATAACACTTGAAAATAAGCTGCAAATATCATGATATTTTTCTCCTAAATACTTTAGCATGGCTTTCTACTGAAGGTTTTCTCTTGTTTAAATCTGAAAACATGATTAATTATAAGATATTTACCTTCAAAATAGTACAAAATAGTTGTACAATTCCATTTTAACAGAGAAAGTGTATTATGTATGCATGCATAATGCATACATGTGTGTATTATATGCACATGGTATGTACATGATCTAATATGTGTGCAATATGTACATGTGTGCATGTGCTTGTGCTTATACGTATTCATGGCATATATGTGTAGAGTGTTACATGTTTGTCGTATGCATATGTATGTCTGTGTGGTGCGTGTGGTGTGTGTACATGCATGTGTGGGCCTGCATGGAGGCCAGAGGAGGACATGGGGTGTCCTGCTCGATCACTGTCCACTTTATTCCCTTGGGCCAAGGTCTCTCAGCCAAGCTCACTGCTTTTGCCAGGCAATGCTCCGTCAGTCCCAACTCGCCTCCTGTCTCTGCCTCTCGAAGCACGGGGGTTACGGGTTTCTGTGGCCATGGCCGGCTTCTTATGTGGGTGCTGAGATATGAACTCAGGTCCTTACACTGGTGTAGCAGGTCCTGTTACACACTGAGCCTCCTGCTTAGGCCTACAAAGTTAGTTGTTTGAAATTTGTATTCATTTTTAAAAATTTAGAACCACGAACTAGTCAAGGATCCCATATTGCCCTTGGTTGAGAGGTAGTTTTTGATGTTACCTGCACTGTGCTATAAAACACACATCTTATTCACTCCTACAGCATGTAAGGGACACATTTTGATTTTTCCAAGAAGAATGGATGACACTCGCTAACTGTGCAATAAAGCAAGTTGTTTTCCTGCTGCTGGATTGCCCTGAGGGTTAATTCGAAAAATGACTTTTCCAGCAGTAAAGCGAGTTCAAATTTGCTTTCAAAACTCCCGGCCTTCAAGCTTTTCACTACACATTAGTCAAGATTAATAAAAATATACTTTGTTTGTGGGACTTAAGTAGCATTTCAGTCTCATAAAATCATGGAAACTGCTAGAATCAACCAACTGTAACTCTTCACGAAAGTTCTGAAACAAGACATTAAACTACACACCCGCCCTGGTGAGCTCATAAATCACATGGGGAATAAAGACTCTGACTTCAGAGTTTGATAATCTTAAAAACCGGAGCCAGAGAAGAATGCTGAAACCATGTTGAAAGTGTCAGATTGGCTGAAAGGGTGCTTCCGCCCAACGTGCTTGTTAGCCAGGCACCCCCCCCCAGTGGATCATAAGAGCTCAGAGTTCTGTTTTGTTCTGAGCCACTCATTCTGAGGGGTTGAAACACTGTTACCCTGTGTCACACACCAGGAAAACTTATTATTTTGTCAGCTCCAAATCTTCAGTTTATTGTTTATAGTCACAATACGAGTAAGAGGAGGAGGATTCCACTATTGATAGGTACAAAGAATTCAGTTTTTCTTTTGAGGATTAAGGTAGAGTTTATTAGAGGACAGAAAGAATGGAACTCACAGACTCCAGACATGGAGTGCCATGAGGGGCTAGGGCTTCCTGGAGAACTCACGGACTCCAGGCATGGAATCCATGAGGGGCAGGCAGGTAGAAATGAACTCCTGGCCTCCATACATGGAGTTCTGTGAGGGGCAGGCACTTCAGGTTTTGATGGCATCTATATTTTGATACAAACCCTTGACTTGGTAATTTGAGTCACCATGGATGTAGTTATTTTCTCTTAAGTGTCTTCCTTTGATTCATTTTTCCTTTCTAAAGTGTCTTAACACTCTTTCAAGTGCATTTTTTTGGCATGTATAGGTATGGGTGTGTGGACGGATACAGAAGAGGGCCCTATATGTTACTATGGAAGGCAAAGGGAGACTTAGGGAATCATCCTGGATTTCTCTACCTCCTTATTGTTTTCCTCTGGGGTTTCCCAGTCTCTGCTTTCCAGGATCAGAATTACAGGCCACTGCCATTTCTAGCTGGCATTTTTATATGTGGGATCTGGATCTGAACTCGGGTCCTTTTGCTTGTGATGCAAAGGTTTAACCCCTGAGCCATCTCCCCAGCCCCTCAAGTACATTTTTAAAACATTTCCCTGACTTTCCCTTCAAATACATTTCTGTGAGCCACACGCTTAGCATTTCCACTTTCAATATTTCTCTAGTCCACTTAATTCTTTGCTGTCTGGGCCTTTGTCCCCTCAGGTCTGTCCAGGCACACTAGCACTTCCTTGATGATTCAGAATAGCTGTGAAAACATCATTAAAACGTATTCCATGTTCTACAGATGCTCAAAGACCATGGCTAGTGAAAAAGGTCTTTTCCAGCCTATTGGCCTGATGGCCTGTCTCTCCCGCATCCCTCAGACTCTAAACTTGCTTCCCTTTCCTCCCGGACCTCCTGTGGCACATGTTAGACTTCATCACTCACTGCCAGAAACTTTCACCTCCTAGCTCTCGAACTGCTGTGGATTCGGCTTCTTGTTTATGGCCCTTCTCACCCCGTCAACACTGGGTTCTCAGTGAAACTCCTACCTGGCTGGATCCTCTGAACCCAGTGTCAACTAAACTTGCAGGGAATCTTGCTGGGCCTTCTTCGAAAACCATATTTCTATTTCCACAGTGACTCAGGGAGTGGCTCAAATTGAGGCAGCTCAGCATGGGACTCACCCTTCCCCCTTTGCCTGAGGCTTGTCGTGTTTATTGTGCTTGCAATTCAGTGTGTTTGGAGCACACCATATGCCACATGCTTCTTTGCAGGATGCCTGAACCAAGGATCCTGTTTCCTCAGCTAACATGTTCTCTTCCTTAACTTCCTCTCTCTGGCTGGTCTCACACATTATGAAATTCTCATTAGGAGCCGCTGACTGTGGATTCGATAATTTAAATTTCTTCGATGTTTATTTCAACCCAACACCAGTCACAGCAGAACTGAGCCGGCCTTTGCACCAGTGTCCTGGATAACTTATTATTTTCTCTCTAGAAACTGATCTTTCTTGCCACGTGTTAAGACTTGAATAACTTTTACATGTAGTGTCTTAAATAGATGTGTATCATAGCTACTCTTTCTGTTGCAACGAGGCAACACTCAGACTCAAATAACTTCAAGGGAGAAAAGGAGATTGGTTCAGCTTACGGTCCCAGAGGGGAGATACATTGTGGCAAAAAAGACATGGCTGGCCAGTAGAAGTTGGAGGTGGCTTAGGTCACTGCAGACATCATGGAGGCTAAGAGAGCTAGCTGCCAATTGCAAGAGCAGAATTGACTAGCAGAATCAGGGCAGGGCTAATTAACCTCAAGACCCACCCCCGGTGATGTGTACTCCTCTAGCAAGGCTTCACCTCCCAAAGTGTCATGAGCTTCTCAAACATCGACAGTCACATTCCAAACCATGGCAATATGACATCCATACTAAAAGTAGATGATGAGCCCACCTTATTCTTTTGGTGGCTTTGTGGAATCTAGGGATCATTTTTGTGTTAGAATCTAAATTTCATATGTATTTATCTGGTTTTAATTTAGTCCTAGTTTTTCAGAATTTCATGCACGAATATAATGAATTCATTTTTTCTCCTCTTTTCCTCAATCCCATTCTCCCTCCTTTTTCTATTACAACCCTTCTTCTTTCCTGACAGTCTTCCTCCTATATTCATGTTTGTAATGGTTACTCTTAACTATTGCTGTGAGAGAGCACCCAAAGTCAATCAACTTAAGGGAGAAAGGGAGGTTTATTCAGCTTACGGTTCCAGAGGGAAGGGACAGTCTCTCAAAGCAGAGGCGGCATGGCTGACTGGCCAAAGCTGGAGGAAGCTAAGTCACCGCAGACATCTTGGAAGCCGAGAGCTGCAGACTGCTTGCAGCAAAGGCAGACTTCTCCTGGAGGTAGAGTGGGACTCATCCACCTCAAGGCCCACCCCTTGTGACTGCCTTCCTCCAGTAAGGCTCCACCTCTCAAGGTACCATGACCTTGCCAAACACATAAGACTGTGGGGGACACATTTCAAACCATGACAATGTTGTTTTGCATGTGTGGCCCAGTAAGTTGCGTCTGGGTGGTCTTTGATGGCACGTGGCTGAACATTTACTGGAACATGGATTGTATCAGTGCATACACAGTTGAGGAAAGCAACTTTCCTTCCCCTATTCACAGTGTTTTTATCTTTGAAGAAGAAATGTATGCATGCAATAAAAATTCTATATGATTATATGAGAACTATGAAAACGGGTGATAGAAAATCCTATAATCTTTCTGATTAGAGAATGGCTAATCAGTTTCTGTAAATAATTTATTCTCTGTGTATGCTTGATTTTCTCTGTCATATTTACTTTGGCTACAACTGTAATTTTCAAACTATGTGGCTACCTTATTTTAATTCATGTATGTATTGTTATTTCAGCAATATACTTATTTGCTTTATTATTTGGACATACATGCTCAGTGTAGATTTTGATTAGCTCTTTTTGATTTTTATTTACAAATGAGAGCTACAGTTAAAAGTGGTTCAGATAATCATAAACTTTTAATTTTTTTCTTTGAGAATGAAGATTGGAAAAGCAGAAAGGAATTGTGGGAAGGCAGAGGAAACACATAAGAGCAGAAGACGTGCGTGTAAGGAGCTAGGATGTTCAAATGTAGTTGATTTGCAGGGAGCAGGTTCTAGTCTGATTTGTGTGCCAACACATCATTCCTGTCTCATGTTAGCATGTAGAGGTATGCTATGCTGGAGAATAAATTATTAAATTCTATATGATTAGTACATGATTTTCTGGGAATATCAGATCTGAGAAGATCGGTAATTAATCAAGTCTTCCAGGGGTTAATAAAATTGTTGTCAAAAGTGCAGAGGTACCAGTGGTAAACATTTTCAGTGAGATTCGTAAGTTGCTGTCAAGGTTTGAGATATTGAAAGGTCTGTGGAGCTGCTATGGCATGTTGCAACATGGTCAGAGAGTGACGCGATCTCCTGAGACCTCCTTCTGTCTCTCAGCTGGCCGACACCATCGCGTGTTTGTTTGCATGCAGCACTACTGTTCCTCATGCTGCAGAGTCTGCAGGTGGCAGCTCCTGAGGGGAATGGAGGTTACCCAGGGAGGTGACTTCTGTAACACACATAAGTTCTTCTGGCAGAAGGAGCTTTGCCAGAAGAAATGCTTTTTCTCTGTGTCTTTCTTCCTTAGCTTTCTCTTAAAAGGGCCCAGGTGTGGGAGAGTGGGGTAGGATGGCTCAGAACTTAAAGCCTTTGCCTCACAAGCAAAAAACTTGAGCTCGGATCCCTAGATTCCCTATAAAAATATGGCAGCAGCCTGAAATTCCGGCCTTGGAAGACAGAGCCTGGGAAACCCTAGAGCAAAACAATGTAAAGATAGAGTGATCTACAATGATTCCTGATGTCAGACTTGCGTTTCTATAAGTACACACACTAAAGTCCCCCCTTGTACAAACACACACACACACACACACACACACACACACACACACACAATTTCCATGAACAACACAGGTTGTATACATCATCTCTACCATTGTTTATTTGAATGCTCTGTGGACTGGCTTTGAAAGTTAGACACAATGCCAGACAGGAAATGTCCACAGACATATTTATTTCCCTGTGAATCTGGGGTATGTGGAGGCCCTGACCAGGCTGGGAGGGGCAGGAAAGGACACGGGTGTTGGCAGTACTTCATGAATGTCACCCTTCTTCACTCAGGGTGCCAGGAACCCCAAATGCTATCTTTAAATTTCTTGAGTGGGAAGCAAATTAGGTCAAGCTATGTGTCTAAAAATTATGTATTACATCCGGGAGTTCCTTGATAGTCAGTCTGCTTGTAGACATTGAAACATGAGCTTGAGGCGGCATTATTTAGTGACAGCTGCCTATATGCCCAAGGTACATAGTACCTTTATTTATTTTGTTTTATTTCTTTGAGACTGGATCATGTTACCTAAGCTGGACCTTGCTAAGTAGCCTGGGCTGACTTCGAACTTGCAGTCCACCCATTTGTGCCTCTTCAGCAAGGGCACCGGGCCCTGCGATTGTAGATGCTAGGCAAGTATTCTACCAAAGGATTAGATTCTCAGTGTTATTTAAATATATTTTTATCTCTTTAGCTTTATTCCCTACCTTAGATTGATTATATTGACCTATGAAATACCTAAAGTATAAACTGATATTTCAGTAAATTTTTAGGAGTGAAACTTTTGCTTAAAACCCCCTTATTTTCCTATGACAAATGAGTGAGTTATCTTAAGATCTCTGAATCTTTGATGTCTTTTTTTGTTGTGCATAACATACTTTCCTATACCCAAATAATGAGAGGTGGGAGAAATTTTTGTATTTAAGTTGAATAACTCTGTGGGTCATGTTTACTCTAAGGATGTGCATATATTTATACTTGTGTATCTCAATTTGTATATAAAATGTCTTTTTTAGTTAATGGATTACTTGAAGTATTTCTATTAATTATATATCTACATGAGTTAATTTCATATAAAATATCTACTTAACAAAACACTTTGTTAGTATATTATATATGAATTCATACACTTTTCCTTGTGATGGTGTAACAAGTTCTTAAGCAAATAGGTTCTTGGCTGATGTTTGCAAATGTTTTTGAGGAGGCAATATTTAACTTTTCCTATGTATTTAAGCCAGTTCTTAAGCACATGCATGGTTGAATGCTCAGCTGCCTTCCAGTGAGATGCCTTGCTACACTCGTGTTCCTTAGCTCTCGGAGTATCATGGGATGGTAGCTGCAACCCTAATTGCTTTGTGACTGAAAAAGTTATAAAGTCCAAGTTGGTTCCTGATAGGGAGAAGGAGGGAGAGGAGAGAGAATCAGTGATCTGTGATCTGCTGTTTACTGACCCCCGCTCCCCATGTCTGGCCTGTCGCCTGCATGGAACTGACAGCCATCCTGCTGTCTCTAACCCCCTATGCCTTGTGAACCGACTGCTGATGGACAGATGGGGTGGGCCATGCTCCAACTGCCTCTTGCCCTGAATCCAAGTCACAGAGACCGTCATGCGTCGCTGAGCAGGCCCGCAGAGAGGGGCTGACTAGTTGCTGGTTTGTTCCTGGCTTCCAAAGCCCTCATTGTTAAGAAGCGTGGGGTAGGAGATTATCACATGCATCACCAGCAAGCCTGCCTGCAGGAATTGGAGATTATCACCATGCATCACCAGCAAGGCTGCCTCCAGCGGTGCTGGGTGGGCATTCGAGACCTGGTCAGTATGGCAGGCCGTGGGTAATGCCCACCACCTTCCTTCTCTGGGGTTCTGGTGTGCCAGGCAGGACCATGGCAAGCTGGGGCCTGTGACTCACCATTTCCTCGATGCTGAGAGCTGGGCATGTGCTACAGAGATGTGCCCAGGCTATCACACCTGCCTTCCATTCTGGAAAGACACTGATGTGTTCTGCTAACGCTTAACAGCAGTGAAGTGAACCAACCTAGTTGTCAGACTCTAGGGGCAGAAGAAAAAGAAATGCATTGGATTGTGATATAGTAGAAGGAAATACCCCCATTTCTCCTTCTGCTTTTAAAGAAACCAACTCCTCGCAAGTTAGTGTTTGGCTAGATAACATTTGCAGGGAAGCTTGATGCTTAGTTCTCTGCTCTGTCCATGATCCAGGTCTAAGTGTGTCTTCTCAGCCCCTTCGAACACTCATTGAAGATTCTCTCTGACGTTGCTTTCCTAACAGTTCTGCAGGGCTGCCCGAATCTCCCTTTTTAGGAGCTTTTGGAATGACGCCATAGAGAATAACTTGTTTTTTTTCTTTCTGTGGGCACATATGTGCAGGCAGATATACACAAGTAAACTTGAGTGTATGTGCCTGCGGAGTCCCCAGGGTGACATCAGGAATCATTCTACCTTATTGGCATGAACCTGGGTATCTAATTAAACCCAGAGCATACCATTAGGGCTAGTCCGACTAGCCAGCTTCCTCTGGGGATTCCTAGGTTCTGTTTCCAGAGCTAGAATGACAGGAAGGATGCCACGCCCATCTGGTATTTCTGTGTCGGATCTGGGGGTCTGAACTCAGGTCCTTTGCTTGTGAGACAAAGGCTTTAACCCCTGAGCCATCTCCCCTGCCCAGAATAACCTCTTGATTGTTTATTGGGAAAAACTCCTGGAAATGCTGTATGTGAGACTCCAGCAGGCTGGCCTGAGGAGGTCAGGTGATCACAGAGGTATTCAGGGCTCATTGGTAACAGACCTGGCTCTACCACCCAGTATGAAGCATAGTCTTTCAGATCTGTGTCCAAAGGTATATTAGCTGATGAATTTTTCAAACATTATTTCATAGCTTCAGGTGGCCTGGAATTCATGTGTTGTGATTACAGATGTGTGCTGTCCCATGCCTGGCAAATAGAAGCACTGTGAAACTGCCTTCAGAGATGGTTGGGGGATCAGGTACATGGGTACTGACTGTGCCATAGACCTCCAGCCACGTTGTTATAGCAGCACAGAGTGGGGAAGACTTAGATCGAACAACTGTGTGGGGAAGACATACTTATAGCAGACAGGAGGTGAGAGGAGGTGGGGGCATACGCATGCTAAGTGACTGGAAGCTTTATGGTGGTCCTGGGTCCGCCCGGGAGCTGAGTGTCAGGAAGGCCCAACACGTGAAGGAAAACTCCCGTGACTGAGTAGCATGTCTGATGCAGGAGACCATGGAGCATCAAGGGGACACAACAGAACATCAGGGACATTTTTGCAGTGTCCTTGTGAGTCCATTGCTGTAGGCGGGAAGGCAAGTTTGGAAGCATTTGTTCTGTGTATATGTGCGGGTATGCATATGTGTGCAGGTGCCTGTGGAGGTCAGAGGGTAGTCCCTGGATGCCATTCTTCAGGAACCTTCCATCTGTTGCTGGAGACGGGGTTTCTTTTTGGACTGGTACTTGACCTAGTGAGGGGAGGAGCGACTCGCATCCAGGCAACTTCCGGTCCCCACCTCACCTAGGACACGCTGCTATGCCGGCTTTTCATGTCCGCTCCGTAGATCAAACACAGGTCTTCATAACCGGTGACCTTGCATTGAGCTGCACTCCCAGCTAAAGCTAAATCCTTTAGACGTGCTCGTATTACTCTGAAGATGTCAGAAAAGAAAGAATGAGGTAATCATGAATTTACAGCAGAAATGTGCGCTCTGTTCAGTGGATAATCTGTGGTTAGGATTTGCCGTTGGCTTAAAATATTGGTCTAATTATGAAGCTTTTCCTAGCAAGGTGATGAATTTATTTCTTGACTGCCACCTTCCTGACAGTTTTATTTTATGGGGTACATACTTAAGATTTTGGTGTGTTGTAAGACCAAGGCGTTTTATGGTGAAAGTTTCACTTGAACACTCTCCCGGTGCTTATGGGGAGTTAGCAAGCGGGCATGTCAAGTGAGTTACTGATTTGTAATAATTTATTCCCCGGGCCAGTAAAACTGTGAATTCACTTCTAACTGTGGATGGGGTTGTTTTTCTAAAGGCTTTGTCCGCATGCTCCTGAAATTTTGGCAGTCCATGGCATGTGGAGAGACTGATTTCACCCCAAGCTTTGAGGTCCGAGTTGTTGGATCAGCCAGATTAACCCTTGTCAGGAGATAAAAGTTAGAGGGAAAGGGGATTTCGTCCGTATTTCATTTTCTAGGCTGAGTCTAGTAAGAGGAAGTTTTTTCAAGAATACCAGCCATGTTTTTCACACCTAGGTGTCCTTCGGGACAGAAACATTTAGGGAGACCTCAGGACAAAGGCTGCTCTGTGTCGGGGGACAATAACAGAAAAAAGGGCTTAAGAAACTGGAGCTGAACATAAACCCCTTTGTGTGCTCTTTGTGGGCGCCTGGGGTCTCCTGCAGGTATTTGGGGAACTGTAGTTGGGGCGGGGCTTGCCTTACACGGCTTGGGGAGCTTGGGAGAGGACGGGCTGGGCTCAGTGCAGAGGGCCTTGCTGCTGGGAGCCACAGTGCAGGCGCAGACAGTGCTGGCCCCACGGGTCTGGGGTTCTGATCTTCCTGAGCGAGTCTGAAGATTGGGGGGGGGCAGGCAAAATTATTAATGAGAATGTTCCGGGCTTCAGAGTGCCATGGGCCATCCTGCCTTCCCTCCCTCCCTCCTTCCCTTTCCTGCTTCTCTCTCACTCTTTTTCTCCCCTCCCCTCCCCTCCCCTCCCTTGTCCCCTCCCCTCCCCTCCCTTGTCCCCTCCCCTCCCCTCCACTGTCCCCTCCTCTCTCCCCTCCCCTCCCTTTCCTCTCTCTCTCTTTCTGTTTCTTTCTTTTTCTTTCCCCCCTCCTTTTTCTTTTTCTCTCCTCTTTCTTTTTTCTCTTCTTTCTTTTTTCTTTTTGAGGCCCTACTGAAGAAGTGATAGAATCACTTCTTACTGAATTCCATTTCTTTTAAATTTGTTTTTAATTAGGTTCATCCTAACAGATACATGCATGTGAATAGGACAATGTGTAGCATTTCTTTGCTTGTAATTTTGTACGATAATTGAATTGAGTTAAATGATTCAATTTCCTCAAACACATATCATTTTTGCATGATAAAAACTTTTGAAATGGTTCCTTGGAATCTACAGTATGATAATGTAAAATACAGTCACCTTACTCAACAAGAACATACCAGAACTTCCTCATAACTTTAATCTTGACTAACCTTGCCCACAGCTTTCTCCGTTTCTCAGGTTTAGTCTTTCTATTTCCACCTTCCACATAGGGGACAACTCCTATTCAGAGCATGACATGCATTTCTCAACCATTCCCCATCAGTATTAATGACTGTGTACTCTTTGCCCATCCAGGGGAGAGACTGTGAAGAGACTGCTATGTCACAGGACTTCAAAGGACCAGATGTGTCCAGGGACACTTCCACATGAGGATAGTCACCAAGCTTCCTTCATTCATCTCCAGTGATGAGGACAAATCATTTGACTGTGACAACAGTGACACTGTTTTCTAGCAATTGGGGAGTAAAGTCAGCATGTGGAAAATATGTCAGACAGAGACACGAACTGGGAGCTACCAATATGGACATCCCACTGTAGGTCAACCATGGGCGATTCCCCAGGGACCCTCCCAGATCACATTCCCGTCACACACTAAGCCTTAGACAAATGCCAGCTTCTGTTCTCTTTGAGCAGATTCCCACCACCAGGGATTGTCTCTGTGTCTCTAACTTAGGTCCGAATGTGGCCATGGTGGGCACTCAGAGGTAAAGCAGTGGATGATCCAGAGACAAGAATTAATTTTGGCTCACCTGAAGTTCAGCGAAACGATTTTCAGAAGCCAGGAGCTTCAGAATTTATGCTTTTTGTGAAAATGGAGACTCTGGGTACGAGAGGAGAAATCCGAGCTACAGGAAAGCTCTGAGAACCGAGCCATCTGTCTCCCGGAGACTTCCAGATCATTGTCTGATCCCAGCTCTGTGCCCTACCAATGCATTGTAACGACAGTGGCCTGGTTCACAAAACACGTTCATACACTTTCCCATTTCACTTTAAGAAAGGAACTTCCTTTCTTTGATAGTTTTTATAGCTACATGAAATGTGCGAAGAAGCAGAGAACTCTCAGGTGCTCCATGCGGACCATCCCTGTCACCAGCGTCTCTGAGCACAACACGTTAATGTTGTGAGTGCGCCGATATGTTATCAGCCGGGCTATGTGATTACTCAGTTTTTCCTCTCCTCATCCCATTTCCTTTTCTGTGCCTGGATTCTGTCCAGGATACCACATTGCACTGAACTGCCATTATTTTGGTTGCCCCAGTTTTTATCAGATGTTCCCTGTTCCCAATCACTTTGACCTCCTGGGGATTTGATCGGTATTCTGGAGACGATTCCTCAAGTGGGATTTGTCTGGCTGCTTATGCTTAGATTGGGACTGTGAGTTCTGGGAGAAAAGATGAGAGAGAGAGAGAGAGAGAGAGAGAGACTTTCATTTCTATCAAGAGTTCAGGCCATCAGCATGTTTTCTGGCTAAAGAAGTGTTTTCTGGGTTCTTCCATGTGAAGGTGTACTTCTTTCTGTCCAGAGTGTTGCGTCTTTAAAATTTATTTTTATTTTAGAATTTCATAACATGACTACAGTGAGTTTATGAGATTTTTTTCATACCTGAATTCCTAAGCCCATCCTCTCTCCTCTTCCCATCATGACCCTCCTCCTCCTTCCCTGCCCATTTCCCTCCTGTTCTCATGTCTTTCCCTTGTGAGGCCCATGAAGTTTCATCTTTGCAGCCTTTGACACATCAGCGGATGATACATCAGCGGGTCTGTCACTGAGCTGCCACTTACTGTTTTGGACAACAGAGCCCAAATCACACCCCATCCCGGATGCTGGCTCCCTGATCAATGGTGTGGTGTGGACTTTTTGAACAGAAAGTGAAAGCGTGAGCCAGCATATCTACTTAAGTCGTTAAAACTAGAATGAGGGCCACAGGATCACGTCGCTTTCCCCCTTCTCTTTTGCTTCCCTTCAACTTAGACTAGAAACCCAAATGGGGAAAATAATGAAGGAACAGGAGGAAGAATCAGGAGCGGCCAGGGAGAGCTCACCGTGGTGTGGCGGCTCTGAGTAATTTACTATGGAAAAGGGGAAGCCCAGGAAGGATTCCAGAAACGTGACAGTCTGGTGACTCCTGCAACCTACCTGAATAAGCCCTTCTTTGTTCAAGCTTCCTTTCAGCTTCTAGAACTTCCCGGGGTTAAATGGCTAATGGGTTTTCTCCTGTCTCCTGGAAGGAGTTGTCTCCCAGGGATTTTACGGCTTTACTAGCTTCAGAATATCACCAGTCAGCCAACCAGAGATGTAGCGATGGCGGTTGCCGCTCCTTGTGAAAACACTTCTCTCTTGGGCTTTAAATCACGACTTCCCCTTCCGCATGGCTTTCGCCTCTGCAAAGGGCTGTTTTCTGATGGCTTTTCCACTGCCCTTTTAAGCATCCTTGCGTCTCTGGGAATTGGATGCAAAATCCAATTGGGGATGGTGGGCCCACCCAAACACTCCCCAAGTTCCTCCAAGCATCATCCACTGTGACTTAATGTTGCTCCGTCCCTTCTCAGAGATGCGGCTCTGGCATCTGGTCTGTGCAGCGAGGGTGTCTGGGTGGGGGAGGGGCAGGGGACAGAAACCTGAAGCCCAGGAACTTTGGAGCCAGGCCACCTAATCTCTATGACTCTGGCACTTCCATGAACATACGCTTGGCCTTTCTGTGCCTCAATTTCCTCATGGGTCCTGAGGATAAGACTCATCCACACTCATAAGCTAGGTCTGAGGATTCAGTGACCTATAACAAAGCAAGCAGACAGTGTGGCACAGCAAATCCTTTGGTGGGCTATCTTCTACTTGTAATAAGACTGAAATTCCGGGGGCTGGAGAGGTGGGTCAGGGGTTAAGCCTCTACCTTGCATGCGGAAGGTCCTGAGTTCGGATCCTAGACCCCACATATAGACACGGGGCGGAAGTGGGGGCGGCCTGCATTTCTGGGCCTGGTAGGGTGGAGCCTGTGAATCCCTGGGCAGAGTAAACAAGGAGGAGGTGGAGGCGGTCCATGGTAGTTCCCGAATTCGTCCCTGGTTCTACATACACACATACACACACACACACACACACACACACACACACACAGACACACGCATGCACAATTGAATAAATAAAAAAAACTAAAAATTAAAAAAAAAGACTGAAATTCCTCTCCATGTGTTCCAGTTACTTTTTCTTTCTGTTGTTGCTACGAGACAACACCTAAATAACCACCTAAAAAGGACAGAAGGAGATTTATTTGACTTACTATTTTGGAGGGGAGATATAGTCCATTATAGTGGAAAAGGAATGGCTGGCTGGCAGAAGCTGGAAGTGACTCAGGTTACATCTATCATCATGGAAGGAAGATGGGTTTGCCAGCACAGGGCAAGAGTCTCCAATCTGGTGCTCTTCTGTCTTGTAATTGCTTTTATCTGGTTTGCTTCTGGAAAGTTCCATCCAGATTTAGGGTCTGTTGTGTTGAATTGATTCACAGAATCTGGCAGCTAATCTCATCATTAATCCCAAGTGTGCTCAAGTTGACCACCAAGATTAACTATCACAGTCCTTCTCCTGGTGTCTCTCCCTCCTTTCTGCTTGATGCCCTGGCCGGTAATGACCAACTATGATTATCACAGCTGGGCTTTCTTCCCAAGTGACTTGACGTTCAGGTTCAGTCAAGGCAGGATCTGGAAGCACATGGGTGGGGAGGTACCCTACTCTCTCCCTGCTTCCACAGACCTTTGCCTTCTGTAACAGAGGGGCTACCAGGGATGTTAGAACTGCTGCCTGCAGTTCCGCTCACGCTGGGCATGTAAGCAACCCCACCCCCTATTCTCGCCTGGAATGGAAGCGCTGCCCATGGCTGGTCCCTGGAGCCTAAGCATTCTTTGCCAGCTCAGTCTCTCCTGTTCCCTCTAAGGAGGAAGATCCTTCTTTAGCATCTTCTCTTTGAACCGAGCTGGGGGAATCCTGTTTTCTGATGGCTCTCAATCCATACAAAATTCTATAATTCTATATTTCATACTTGACAACTTTTGGAATGTCCCAGCTTTGTTCTTCGTAATGAACCAAGAGCAAGTGACTTACATGCTGTGACTATGTGTTGAAATGTCTTCTGTCTTCCTTCTTCTATTGAATTTCTCAGTCATAGGAAGTGCTGGATGTGTGTGCATTACTTGTACTGTCTTATACAGTGCAAGATTTATAGCATGTGGTTAAAATTACCTGTCTTAATGAGGGCCTCTCAGCTTCGAATAGCAAGCATAGTGGGTTGCTCCAGTGACACATTAAAAGCTCTGTTACTGTCATAGCTTTCTTTTCAATCTCTCGACAATCACTTGTCAGACTTTAAGGATTTATTGTTCCTGAAAGGAGTCAAGTCCTAGCACTGAGAAGAAAAGCTCAGTCTCACAACACACTGTGACTATCCAAGTTCCCCGTTTCCTGACAGAGAGCCCAGGAGCCGATGGAAAGATTGGCTCATTTTTAACTGAACTTTTGATGTTTTGGGAGACCTCCCCCTCAGGAAATTCTGTGGGAGAGCCAGCTTCAGTGTTTTCTCTTTCTGAAGTGTGGCCCATACAGCACCCCACCCATCCTTGAATAGACTTGGCTCTAAGCAGAGGGAGAGTTAATTAATTTCACGTTGATGGACTTTGGTCTCCAGTGGAGGGCCTAGCAGTTGCTGAAATGATTTGGTGACCTGGATAGCGGTCAGCAAGATCCCAGATATAACTTCTTCCACTTAGCACACAAAGTAGTTACATGCAGCTAGAGAGGAGCCTGTATTTTTCCTGGAGATGGCAAAGAAAATGTCTGTGGGCGGATCCAATGCAAAGGCGCTTGGCCCCTCAGGGCCCTCTTTCCTTATCTCTAAAACAACCCAGGGGCAATGACAGCTATCTTGCAGATTTATTGTGAGAGAGATGCTTATTATAGTGCCTAGAGTAAAACAGGGCCAACCAATGCTAGCAAGTCTTTGCAAAAAACTATATTGGAATGTGTGTGTTTGCTTCACGCATGAAGTAATAGATCCAGAACCAGACCTCAAAACCAGAGACTCCCACCTGACAAATCTTGGCCAGAGATCCCACCCTAAAGCTAGAGATCCCATAGATAAATCTGAGATAAGGCAGCTCGAGAACCCAGCAAGAATGTTAATTTGATAACTGGTCAAACCTAAAATCCCTTCTCCCTGCACTCCAACTATAAAAACTGGCACCCCGGCCTCTAAGTGAGCGGACATTTCCATGTGACGCTGCTCCCTTGCTGGAGTAAACATCAGTCTGTGTGCATGAAGCTTGCGTTTATGTTCCATCTCCCACCCCTGCCCTCATTCTTCTTTCTTCTCCTTCTTCTCCTTTCCTAACATGTAGAAGTGATTGCTATAATCCTTTGGCTCATGTGTCTTGTCCTGGTTTGCAATGTGTCCCCCACAGTCTCTTGTGTTGGTGGAAGACCAGGGCACCTTGCTGGAGGAAGGCAGTCATGGGGGGTGGGACTGGAGGTGGATTAGTCCCACCCTACTTCTGGAGAAGTCTGCTTTGCAGCAGGCAGTCTAGCAGCTCTCAGCCTCCAAGATGTTTGCAGTAACTTAGCCAAACATGATGCTTCCACCACAAAGAACTGTTCCCCCCACAACTGTAAGCTGAATAAATCTCCCTGTAATGGTTAACTACTGCGGTGAGAGAGCATTCAAAAAGGGAGAAAGGGAGATTTATTCAGCTTAAGGTTCCAGAGGGGAGAAACAGTCTTTCATGGCGGAGACGACATGGCTGGAGGCAGGCTAAGACACTGCAAACATCCAGGAGGCTAGTGGGTGATGGCTGAAGGCTGGAGGATTCCTGGAAAGTCTCTCTTCTTCTCAGTTTTCTGTTCTGTGGCTCCTTTCATCTGTTTGCTACAGGGAAGTCCAATCAGATCTAGGGCTGGTCTTTGCATTGTATTAATCTGGATAATCTTTTCAAGTAGTCCGATGGCTGATCTCAGTTAATGCCAGGTGTGGCCAAGTTGACACACAAGGTTAACTATCATACTCCCTTTCTCCCATTAATTTGCTTGATTTTGGTTGTTCTCTCACAACAACACAAATACTCTATGTGGTATCCAACAAATCTGCAAATAGGCCAGGGGGGAGACAAGGAAACAGGGGCGGGCCTTCTGGGTTTGGCCAATGAATGTTAGAATGATCAATTACCATGTTTTCAACTTTTCAAGAAGCTTTTAGTTTTTTTTTTTGCTGTAGAGCGTCGACATTTTATGATGCACTTCATATTTCTTTGATACAGTCTTGAGAATATTTTAATTCTAAAATCTGAAAATGGCGGTCAGCGCTAACATATCACTAACTTCTTTGTGTGTGTGCAAGAGGACACTTGTGTGTGTGCCTGTGGAGGAACAAGGGTGACATCAAGAATCATTCTGGCTTGCTCTACCTCCTTTTTGAAACTTTGCTCTGGGGTTTCCTAGGTCCTGCCTTCCAGGGTTGGAATTACAGGTTGCTGCCATTGCCACTTGGTATTTTTCTGTGGGATCTGAACTCAGGTCCTTTTGCTTGGGAGGCAAAGGCTTTAACCCCCTGAACCATCTCCCCAACCCATACGTTAACTTTTCACGGTTATGTTGGTCCATCCAGACACTTGAGCAGTGCATACTAATTTATGCTGAGGGAGAGGACATGCTTTTCTTCACCCCTGTGTAGGGTACCACCTAAGAAGGAACCTCGGAGCATCTGGTATGTTGCTCTCCTTCTCACGTGCAAATATCTGGGAGCAGTATTGGGGAGAAGGTTTCTTAAGCAGAGTGCTTGCTATGCGTGCCGGCACCCACTAGGAATATGGCTAGGCCTGGCCTGGTCTGCCTGGAACCCCAACACTGAGGAACAGGGGGGTCCTTGGAGGCAAACTGACCACTCAGAACAACTACATAGGGGTCAGTGAGAAAGTCTGCCTCAGTAGGAGGGTCACTGAGGAGGACACTTAACACCAGAGGGTGGTGACCACATGCTCTCTCTCTCTCTCTCTCTCTCACACACACACACACACACACACACACACACACGTGCCCATGCACATGGGATCACATACTTACATGTACCTGTATACTCCCATCCCACACTACAGAAGCTTAAATTGTTTGCAGGAAAAGTCACAGCAAGGGCTGAACAAGCTCTGGAGAGAGACACAAATAAGAAAGCCTACCACAAAGCACAGGGAGACGGGACATCATGATGTACTGGCCATGGAGAGCTTGTACCAGGCGCTTGTCCTTGCTATCATGGTCAGGACTCTCCAGAGAGGTAGAACTATGCGATTCCACAAGCCTCTGAGGTGTTTATTAGATGCTACTGGCTCGTGTTACCATAGGATCCTTGTTTTGCGTTTGAAAGATGCAGACCAGCCAGGTGTGTACATTCTGGTCTTGTCTGGAGACCTGAGGTTAGTATCAAGGAGCCCAAAAGCTGCTCTTAGCTTAAAGAGGTGGAAGGTAATGCAAGCTTCCATGGCTCTTGCCTTCTGGTCAGGTCAAAGGATCAGCAGATGTCTGGCTATCTTGACTAGGCCTGGTCTTCCCTGCTCAGCAGGGTAACTCAGGTTCTAGTGTCTTCCAGAGACTTCTAGTGTCTTCCAGAGATACTGTCATAGGCACACCTGGACATCACATTCAGCCAGCTATCTGCGAATACTGAACATGAACATGTGGATATATAAAAGTAACCATGGCGGCCGCCTCACCCATGGCGTAGTTTCCCATCTCACCATGCTTGCTTGGAGCCTTACTTCCTGTGGCGCATTGTGCCTGGCTGATGTAAAACAAAGATCAGTACTGATTTGCTTAACTTCAAATGTAATTGCTCAGTGCAGAAAATCTAAGAAACCACGAAAACACTCCCTTCACTTAACTGTCCTCTTCATGTTGCGGAAATATCAGCTGTTGTGAATATAACTGTCCTGTGAGATTCCACTGTCTCATCAGGTGACAATTAAAGATATCAATTAGTCTTAGACACATTTTGTCTTTTCCTTCCTGGTTGTCAAGTGTATTTAAAATGGTATTCTATGGGAACCGATGCTACCATTGGTGACACCTAATTTTCAAAAGAAAATGAAAGCAATCTAATGGACTTTCTGGGCAGAAAGAAGGTTTGTAGTCTCCTGGGAGATGTCCACTCACCTTGGCCAAAGGCAATGACTTCTTTGTTGGGGTCAGAGTGTGCTGATGGCTCATCTAGATCCTCAGCTTGACCGAGTCTAGAATCACCTAGGAGACAAGCCTGAGTAAGCGAATGTGGGCGGCATCATGGTTCCCGCTGGGGTCCAGACTTGATAAAACCAGGAAGTCGGCTGAGCCCCAGCATTCACTCCTCTCTGCTTCCTGACTGTGGATGTAACGTGACCATCCGCCTGGAGCTCCCGCGGCCATGCCTTCCCTGCCATGGTGGACTGGACTGTCTAATGCTGAGCCGAAATGAACCCTTCTTGAAGTTGTGTGTTGCCAGACATTTTTGTCACGGAGAGGAGAAACACAGATTGAAGCGTGCTAAGCAAAGGCCGAGTGCACCCCACTAGATGGTAGCATTGATACACAGTTCAGAATCGCGTGTGGCAAGAAACAGCCTGAGTTTAACTGAATATTTAAGACAGAAGTCTGGGCACAGGACTCGACAGCAGAGGGCCAAGCGGCATGGTACTTCTTCCAGTGTGAGTTTTGATTTGTCTCACCTGACAACCACCGCAGGGCTTGTTTGAAGGCCAGTCACAGGAACCATGTGTGAGCTCTAATGTGTGTTTGGGAACACCCCCCTCCCTCCCCCTTTCTTCTCAGAAAGTAGGTCTAGAGAGCCCTGCCATCTAGGACCCCAACTAGAACAGAACATTTCCCTTGGGCAGGTAAAAACAAATACATATGATTTGATAATTACATAGTGCACACAAGATGCGTTTTGAATTTTTTGGAAATAAATGTTTTAGACACAATTTCTGTTGCCAAATAGTAATAATATTAATGGCCAGAAGAGAACTCTGCCCTGTGGTTTTCTTGTAATCCCTTCCAGTTCCACATATACACACACACAGAGATACACACAGAGACACTCACACACATAGACACAGACACGAATGTGTATGTACACATTGATACACAGACACAACACACATTGACACAGAAACACACACACACTGACACACATTGACACAGACACACACATACTGACACATACACACACACACGTGTGTATACACACACACACACACACACACCAGTGCCCAGGAAAGCAAGGCCAACACATAGTTTCCAGTGTAAATTCAGTAAGCTGAACTCTTGGGATGAAAACATTCAGCAAAACAACCCTGAAATCTCACAATGTTCAACTTCCCCTTTCAGAACATACGGCATTAGGAAAGAATAAAGATACCCTGATTTAGAAATAATTTTAAAAGTTCAGGACAACAGTAAAAGCTTTGCTCCATCTTGCTGGGCTTTGCTTTGAGACTTGACTTATTCTCTAGGTGCCAAGGAGCATTTATTTTCCTTTTATTATTGTTTTTTTGAGACAGCATCTCATCAGCCCCAGCTGGCTTTGAATCCACTGTGTAGTGGAGGAGGAGGAATATACTGAACTTCGAATTTCCCTGCCCCTACCTCCAAGCACCAGGATTTCCATGTGTGTGTAGCTGTTTCTGGCTTATGCAATGCTGGGGATTAAACCTGGGGCCACTTATATCTTAGGCAAGTGCTCTGCCTGCTGAGACACATACCCGACCCATTCCTTCCTTCCTTCCTTCCTTCCTTCCTTCCTTCCTTCCTTCCTTCCTTCCTTCCTTCCTTCCTTCCTTCCTTCCTTCCTTCCTTCCTTCCTTCCTTCCTTCTCTCCTTCCCTCCTTCCCTCTTTCCCTCCTTCCCTCCTTCCTTCCCTCCCTCCTTTCCTTTCTACCTCCCTTCCTCCTTCCCTCCTTTCCTTTCTCTTTCCCTCTCTTCCTCCCTCCTTCCTTCTCTCCATCCCTCTCTCCCTCCCTCCCTCCCTCCCTCTGACCCTGTCTCTCCAGGCTGGAGGTTGTGCCCATGACTGTAATCCCAGCCTTGGACACCAAGACTGAAGGTCTAAGGCCAGCTTGGGCTACGCAGCAAACCTTGTCTCATTCAGCCCATGGTTCAGAATGGGGTTAAAGCTCTCAGGGTAAGATCCAACCAACAGTGATCATTGACACCAGAAAGCCTTGGGGAGTTTTGTGTTCGAGACCGCTAATTGGCTTTGTGAGCAGCCGGGTCTCGAATGCCGCGGACCTTGGCTGACTTCTCAGGCTCAGGATGTTCTTGGGTCAAGCATGACTGGGAATTCTGGCGGTGGTGGGACTGACGAGAAACCCAGGCCTGCTTTGGGGCAAAAAACTAGAATAGTGCTCTGGCAAAGCCCAGGGTCACTTTGGAAGCAGCCAACGAGGCAAGAGCGTCTCTTACAGACTAAAGCCACAGACACAGGGTATTGGGTCTGCCCTCGCCCCTCCCTTGGGTTAACAGCAAAGCCGCTGATACTGAAAAACTGGGGTCCTGCTTGCAGTGAAGGGTATGGAAGTGGGAGGAGGCCACCAAGGAGGGAAGGGGACTGTGCTAATTTCCTTAGGGTCTTCTTTTCAAATCAATTTGCAAGAGACCAGGGGAGGAGGAGAGGGTGGATAGGTTAATTGAAGAGCAGACTCACTTAAAGGGGGCTCTGTCCGGGCCACAGGAGACGCAAGGTTAGGCCCCCCCATGAGTTCTGAAGTCTCATTTGGGCCATATTCCTTCTTTTGTGAGGGCCTTTGTCAAGAACAGGCTGAATCTTTCCTTTGTAGAAACTGGAAAAAAACTTCTCTCACTGACGAAATTGGAAGCTTCCACGAGATATAAAATTTTCTGTGCTTATTATTTCAATCTTCTGGAACTAAGCCAAATATTAGCAAACAGGCAAGTAAAAGAATAAAATATCTCTGGTTATATTTAACTTATTTGATTTCTTTGTGTATGAAAACTTTTTTTTTTTTAATTTTAAGCCTGGAAAACATGTTTCCACTTTGCCATAGGTTCAGAAAGGTATTTAGTGTGTACCCTCTGCCCCCCTGCCTGCATATCTTTACATTTTCAAGAGAATGGGAAAGCCAGGATGCTTTTTGCAATCATGGTGGTCTCTTTTCCTTGAAATTCCAAAGGAAGCCATGGCTGCCGATCTTTGGGAGCAGAGACGGGCTTCCCTCTTGCTTTGTGGGGAAGTCCGAAAGCTGACTTCCGTGTTGTGAGCCATATCAGAGGAAATAGCTGCTATTAAGTGAAAACTGGCCAGCACAGAGAGGCAAACGGACCCGTGTTTTCATCAGCTAATAATCAAAACAGTGTGACGCCGGCCAGGGAGAGCCAAAAAATATGGAAACGATTATGGAGTTAAATGAAAATATCACAAAATTATATGTTATTATTTTGCATTCTGAGTTTGTAAGGTAAAGACATTTCTTGAAGATACTATTATGTATTGATTGGCCAAAGGCAAGGTTGGGAGCAGCTTGAAAGGCAAAGCAAGAACCACACTTAATAAAGATATCAGGGGGAAACACAGACCACTGACTTATTCTTTCTCTACACCCTGCCTGCTTTAAACCTCACTGCCGACTGCCTGTATTATTAGACTGGAATGGCCAGTTCTTTGAGGGAGTAAAAACGACTTCTCTGATCAGACCAAGATGGCTTCCCAGTCTAGTTGGGGGTTTGATCAAAGGCACACAATTTTCAACAGAAAAGGTGAGTGTGACCTTGTTTCAGCCTTGTGCATAGCTTTGACTTTTCTAGCTCCATGACGCACCCTGGCGGCATTAACGTTGGAATAACAAAATCATGCCTCCTGCAGAGATGGGAAGTGGCAGCGAAATGCATTTCCTGCCAGTGGCGTGGGTGGTTGCTTAATGGATGCAATTTGGTAATGAAGCTCTTTCTTGTCATGTTGGTGATGAGATGGTGCTGAGCAGACTGTGTGAGACCCAGGTTCCTTCAGGAAACTTGGTTTTCATTACTCTAACAACCTTAGCCCAACTTGCTTGCTGGATTATGTCCGACAGCGGCTCTTGAAACCTTGTGTCGAAGTGGTATTATGAAAATTTGAAAATTACCTTTGCTTTTACACCAAACCCGACCTTCTTGTTTTTGTAATGTGGAAAAAAAATCCCATTTTTCCATTACGCAAGGCAAAGATAGATTGCCCACTGCAGGTCTCAAATTTGTTCCGTTTTGCTAATTTCAGTTATCAGCGCTGCTCATTTTCCCTGAAAGCCTAAGCTATGTCGAAGTCATGCCCAGGAAGCAAAAGGGAAATCCAAGATCTTCCTTTTGCCTTGAGATTTAAACTACGGAGTACATTTCATCCAGTTTTCTCTCACAATCATCTTGGCATTTGCTATCACTTGGTCAGCTACTTTTTTCACTTCTCCTGTGTTGAGAAAGAAAAGACTTAACTATACAACACTTACACCTCCAATTTAGAAGTGGAGGAGGAATATTAACATTGGAATAAAAAAATTCTCCACTGACCACCAGGTGTGTGAGTGAGGCCCTTTTAGATTATTTGGTCTCAGCCAAGCTGGAGCAGACAGATCTGCTCAGACAACTGCAAAACCTGGAAAAAAGCAAAAATGTCATTTTAAGACAATTTGAGTAGATGTTACATGTAAGCAGAAGATAATTAATATAAATTTTATTATATTTAGATATACATGCAAGTGTATATGTATATAGACATAATATACAGACATAAATGTATGATCTCTATATAATATATAGATATAAAATATGTGGTAGATATATAATAAACATAAAGTACCTAACAAATTTATGTATAACACATCATAAAATATAAATGTATATAATATACAAACATGACTTTATAAGTATAAATATAACCTATAACTACCTAATATATGTAAATATATAAAACATTCTATGTATATGAACATACAAAATAATTTAATATGCAAAATATAAATTATATAAGTGTATGTAGATTATATATAATGTAAAGAGTGGTGCATCTGTTTATATATCACTGTAACAAATTTTTGTTTTTTCTTTGAATTGAACTAGTGAAAAAGAAGATTTACAGAGTACTTGGCTTCATGAGTTCACCGCCAACGGCTTTATGAGCTCAGTCACCCAATCTTCAAAGATTCTATGACTTGACTCATCCTATTTGAAAGCCATACATTTCTCCTGAATTCCTGAGTGTTCTGTTAGCTTTCTAAACACTGCCTGCAATGATCTGTCAAGATATCATCACGCTTCCTATTAGCCCTTTCATTTCCATTTGCTGTTATGTTCTTTAGACTGCGATTCTTTTGTGTGTGTGTGTACACTTGAGAACACTTGGGAACCAAACATGCTAGCTACTGTTAATTCAACGTGACACATGGTAGATGTAAGTAATGTTAGTGCTAACATATTTTTCCCATTCCCACTGGAATTTGCACCAAGCCCTGAAATCTATCTGAGAGCTTTGGCTGTGTTTACGTCAATAAGAATTATTTTCCAGATGTGTGCACAGAACACTTCTTCCATCTATCTCCTGGAAAGGGATATGTGGATGACAAAAATCCGTTCTTGTTTGATATATGGTCTCTATTTTTCTACTGATTGACAAAGGCTGATGGAAAATTCAAGAAATTGCAGAAATTGTGAGCATTAATCTTCTACGAATGCTGCCTGACTTATTGTTATCATTTTGCTTGACACTTTGATCAGTTACAGCTACTGGGTTCTTTTGGCTGGGTCGAAAGGAGAGATTCCAGGGATGGCTAGACACCCTGCCCCCAAGTTTGCCCTCGTCTACGATGTTCAGAAGCAGCAATTGGATTCAAAACCAGATCAGTCTGGCTTTCTTCTTTAACAACTGCTGTTTCAAGCCTACCAGAGTTTCTTACCCACATTAGTGACAACTTTTCATCTTCAAGATTAGATTGTAATTCACGCTCCCAGTTATGATTTGGGGGACCATCATAACACGTTGAGTTATGTAGAGAATTCAAAGAAATGAGAAATGAGAAAATATAAACTTTCTTATACCTCAAGCATCTTCAGATATTATTGATAAAAACTAAAAAAGCAAAGGTCTTAGGTACATATCAAGGCAGCCATCAAACAAACCCTGTCTCACACTGAGCAGTCAGGAATATCTTAACAACCCAGTCTTTTCTCCTGCCCATCTTGTTAAACAGAGACTGAGACTCAGAAGCCCCCTCAACATGGAGGAAAGAGGTCCACTAGGTCTGCTTCATGTCAAAAACTCAAATTTTCTATGACAATATATTGTCACCTTTAAATACTGAAGAAGGAGGCCAGACTTTTTTTTTATATAGAAATAAGTCTTTGACCTATGAGTTCACTGAGGAATTCTTTTGGTGCTGACTTTAAAAAAAAACTCCCAGGGCATTGTGCTTTGCATTAAAGAGTGACATTTTGAGTTAGGTAATTTGGACCTACTCCAGTGGTTAGCTGGGCAACCTTCAACAAGCCACTTTCTCTCAGTTGTAAAATCTTTGATATCCTTATATAGAGATTCCTGTGTTTAAAATAGAGTATCAATTCTCATTTTATGTGATCCTCAGGGGAAGTTCTGAGAGCATCATACAGAACTAGAATTCAGCAGGACAGAATGATTATGGATTAGTATCAGGTGCGCATGCTCAGAGCTTATGATTCTCAGTTCTGCAACACCTCTGAACAATAGTATTTGTTTTGTAGAGATTTTCTTGCGTCTTGGGGAGACTTTTGTGGCTGGAGATTAAAGTAAGAAATAATGACTGGACTGGTGACTTACTTGCATGTGCTCCCAGGAAGGGGTTAAGAGATAGCCAAGGCAATGAAATTGTCATTTAATATGCCCTCCTTTTTGGGCCACATGCTTTGAATGGTATGGGAGGAGCATGAGGAAAGGGCCTGAGATGGCCATTTTAAAAAGGTCAGACACATTCATACTGGGAGATCATATCGAAGTGCTTGCCCTAACTTCCTAGCCTGAGTATTTCCGGTAACTTTTGGAAGAGTCCTCATGAACACTGGTACACCCTATTCTAGCTGTTCAGCAATCAGCTCTCTTAGTTCTCAAACCAAAATGTGATGACAGAAAGGTGTCAGTTGGTCACCATTGGAGAGATACTCACACTGCACTGTGATCAGAATGTGGGAATGATGATGCTGTGGTCCAGCTGACAGGCCTGACATTGTACTACTCATTGACTTTGCCTGGGGAATGTTCTGCAAGTGTGCATGTAACTTCATATTAGTGACTCAGAAGCATGCCAGGGAAGGCTCCCTGGGATATTCTGGATTCTCTCTTTGCATGCTCCCTGCCATGCATCTGTGTGGGGGACATGGTGGTTCACAAGACAGGTTCTTAATAAACCCATTGTACTGTGTGACATTATAAGCATTTATGTATTGTGCTTCACTTTAGAATGTCAACTGCTTCAGGGTCAGTTGGCCATGAAAGACCATCTGAGATCATGTCACCTGGTACTCCTCCACTCAGCTTTTACGGCAAGCCCATTAAGTGGTAGGGACTTCCCTCCCACCCCCCGAGTTGGAAGGAAGTTTGTCTCTAGGTTGGCATCTGAAAAAGCTGTCTCCAGTGTGGGATGCTTCTGTCATTGTGGCTGCTCGAAGTAACTGCTTTCACATGTCAAAGTTTGTCAACACTCACGTGTTCCCTGCACCTCATTACTGTCTCACACTTGGTCTCACGTGACCATCGCGCTGTAGGCAGCAGCTACACTCGTTAAGTGTTCCTTGTGCACACAGAACGCACATGGAAATTTGCTCTGGGGAGTCGAGGTAAATAAACTTGGTAGAGGATGCCATGTGGCCCAATGGGCACAAAGGCAAGGTCTTGGGGGACACAGGAGGATAACCTGACTAGGCTGTGGGGGATCCAGGTACATGGATCCTACTCCTACTGGTTATCTGGGTTTTGCAGATGACTGTAAAGTCATTGGTCACTGTGTCTGCCAATCTCACAGTTTCTCTAGGATTTGGTAGGGGTTTTGCAGGGCAGCTCTGAGGAGGGATAGTCCAGACGTGAGCCTGGGCTGCTGCCATTTGAAGACTCGCTTGGGGCCGGAGGACCCCTCTTCAAGGATACTCCCTCTTGTAACTTAGAAGTCTGTTCTGCTTGGGGCCGAGCAACCTCAAATTCTTCTCACCAAGATGTGTTTGAATGTGCCTGTAACATGGCAGCTAGCTGCCTTACTGGGGTTAACCGAGGAAAGCCGGGGCAGAGGCCCTAATGCCTTTTGTACCAACCTTGGGCACACCACTCTGCTGCGGAATTCAGCTTGGAGGTACTGCCCACAGATGTGAACTCCAGAAGGCACCCGTGGCCCGAGGCATGCTGCGAGCTGGCGATGTTTGTGTCCGTGATCCTCTGCAGTGCCTGCCACTAGAGTGCTTACTCTCTTGGGCTCTGACAACCATCCCTGGCAATGTGGGTCTTTGAATTCCACGTGTTATGTGAGTTTCAGTTACCAGTTTTCTTCCTCAAATAGTGGGTGATAGGAAGATCTCAGCAAAACACTTAGATTGACTCATTTCTTGATTCAATGCCACTGGTGAATAAATCCCAATGGCATCACTTGCCACTAATAGGTTTTGGGTAGCCTCACAGAAAACAAAGTAAAGCAAAATAAAACAGCAACAAAAGGAACACCCTTAGAGGTATTTTCTCTTAATCAAAAGAGATCATTTGTTTATTGTTCTAATAGTGTTTCTGAGACATTATTACCAGTTCCACGTGGACATGTCTTTCCCCCAAGGCTGGATAATTAGCCATTGTTATTGATTGCTCCACAGTTTGTAGCTGCAACTTGAAGATCAAGAACATAAAATGGTCTGTTTCATGCCCAGTAATGTAAGCAACATCTTCTGGTTCTTATCTCAGAAGGGGACACAGCTAATAAGGATGTGGGATCGGAGGCGTGGAGCCTTTCATTTGTTGAGTAGGGAGAGGAGATGTGGATAATTTAAAAAGTGATCATCTCATGGATTGGATAATAGCACGTGACTAATACTATTCCAGTGCTGTGTTTGAGTCAAAAGTGGTTTAGGAAAGGTTGGTTCTGATTAGCCTCCTCCCAACTAGCTACCACACAGAAGAGTGTTATATACATATAATAAGATCATTGTAATACTCACCTCAACATTCTGAAATCAATCTTTTTAGTAAAAGGCAAAAGATTTATACGATCTGAAGAGAAACCAGAGTATTGAAATCAATCTTTTTAGACCTCTGTTTATAAAAATCTTGGGGATGCCAGTATTCCAGTCCAATCACTTTCCTTTCTCTCTTAATGTATTCCAAATTAACATCACATGGCATTTACTGAGTTTGGCGTCTGTGTGGTACATTATATTTGTCTTTGTGGCGCTTGATCCCTTTCTCTAGCTTGCTCTCCTGGGAGATTCAGAGTAGATCATGACTACAGAGCATTGCTCACTGGCAGACAGTTGAATTGTCTGCAGGTAGGTGGTTGGTCATATGTACGGGTTAGTCTTCCTCTGGAAAGCTTGCTAAACAAGGAAGCTGGTGGTCTGGGAGAGTCTATACTTTCAGTTCCTCACCTGTTGGCATACAGGGCATGCGTAGCTTGCATCTTCTGGAAGCAGGGCTGCACTGGAGCACCTGGGTTCAAGGTGTAGAGAACACTGAGACTTTAACTGTCTCTCTGTAGCTCATCTGGCTATGCAGGAAGCAGTGACTAACAACTGCTTTAAAGACTGTGCTTCTGGTCTCTGTATTCTATTTTTAACCTGGGCCCTGGGACACATGCTCATCTGCACAAATGTGTTGTGTGATGCAGACTTGATTTCTGTTCCATCTTGCTGTGGCCTTCTTTTTTATTATAAATATACTCAGATGAGCTCATATTAATCCACAAATCATGAATCTCTTTGAAACATTTCTGGACATGCGTGTATCCTGCTTTGACATTAGTCAACCTTCCCTATGTTCCTCTTTCCTTCTTTTTTTCTCCTTTATCCCCCGCATTGCTTTATTCCTTTCTTTTGCTTTCAAGTCATCTTTAAAAGTTTTCTTCTGTTTGTTTCCATAGCTGAGAGAAGGCATGTGATTCTCACCTCATTCATTTTGTCCTTCAGTAATGTTGCACTTCAGTAATGTTACAGGGTTGTTGTCTTTATCCATCCACCTGTCAATGAGACCCTGGTCTTACACCATCTCTCTCAACCGTTATGTTGTTCAGGCAAAAATGGATGCTCGAGTCTTGGTCACTGTGGCATGTTACAAGTAGTGGATCACACTGGATCACATGGTGGCAGCTATTTCTAGTCTTTTGGAGAATCTCCCTATTGATCTCTACAGTGTTCTGATTAGTTTATATTCTCACCAGCAGTGCGTGGGACTCCTTTGCTCTTGTATTCTCAATATTGTTTGTTCCATTCATGATAGTCATTCTGACTGGGAGGAGGTGGAATCACATGTATGTGTGTGTTCGTGTGTATATGTGTGTGTGTGTGTGTGTTACACGTATGTATATGTGTAGGTACATGTGTGTGGGTGCTTAGATATGTGAGGGGCACATGTGTACATGCTTGTGGAGTCCTGAGGTTGATGCCAGTGTCTTCTTTCCTTGTCATCCACTCTGTGTTGGGTCAGGGTCTCTTGCTGATCCGGAGCTCAGTTTGGTTACACAGTTTGCTGTGGGGATTCCCTTTATTTTGGGGGCTCTGAGGATGCTGAGGACCAGGTAGGTTGAGAAAAATAGAAATAAGGTATCAGGAAACAAACACAAGCTTTTTGCTACCTGTTGTGGACTGTGCTATGAGTCTTGTTGCTAGATTGACTTCTGCTTGGGTGGCCTATGTCGCCTCTTTGGTGCATTCAGATCACCACCTCTGATTCTTCCTGGCATTCTACCCTCCTCTTTATGTACTTATCCTTCCACATGCTTGCTCCAGAAGCCACGCTTTGAGGCAGTCTGTCAGTCTGTCTGTGGATCCGCCTGTCTTGGCAGAGTAGGCAAAAGGCCATGTGGCAGTCAGTCATTCGGCAAAGGAAGACAGCACTATGCTGTGCACAAATTGTCTCTCTCTAGAGCCATCCAGCCGCGGGTTGCTCTGGGGCTTGTTCAGATGCCCCTGACTTGCCTAGCTGAGCTGGCACCTACTGAATGCCTTCCGACAGGATTTCACGCCCTGGTAACTACTGAATAGGCTCAGGTAGTATTTCACGCCTTGGTCACCAGTCCTCATGTCCTTCAGCAATCTTCTCTCCACCCATTATCCCATCAGCTTCATCTACTGACCGCCTTTTGATTTCTGATGAGGTTTTTTTTGGCCACCTGATATTTAGGACTTTCCACACCCACTACTAAATAGTGAATACTCTGGGGGTAGGGTGAGGGGTATCTGGAAACGATAAGATAAGCTCGGAGGTCCTTCTTGTGGAGTCTGTTTCTCTCCTTAGCCACATCCCGAGCTGTCATCGGCTCCACTCCAAGCTTGGAAAGCCAGAGATGGGATTCCATCTGGCCCGAATCTCCCCAAGGCTCCGCCTGTCACTGTCCCCAGAGCCAGTGTCCTTGGCACCTGAGCTTACAGTTGGCACTAGAGTCGACAGGAGGAGGAGGCAGCCTGTGCACTTTGGCAGGGAACCTCAACCCTGACCATGGAGCAAGCTGGGGGACCGTGGGCGAATCTCTGCTGTCCACACATCTTCAGACCAGAGAACACAACAGCAGCTAGAGAGGTGCGATCAGACCTTGCATTCGCATTCCTGGAGCAGAACCTGGAGCCCTGCTGACTCTCTGCAGGTGTCAATTTTACTTCTTTATCTCTCTCCAGCCTCTTCTGGCTCTTCCCTCACTAATCCTAAAACTTGGTCCCTTTTCAACTGCGCATTCGCTCTTTCCTGCTAGAAATTTCTCTCTCATACCTGGCTTTTCATTTTGCTACTACCTTCTTCTTTGAATCCTATTTCATAGAAGAGATCTAAAATCAATGTGTCCCATCTCTTGTTGCAAGAATTTTTTGTGATGGTTTCATATTAAAATTTTTTTTTTTTGACCATTGAAGTCGCTCACACTAAGGTTGCTGGTACCTTGCTAAGTCTTTAAAATTCCCCGAGTTTTTCTCTCTCTTAACCTTCTTTGAATTTTGGCCTCCTGAGGACCATTACACATGAGAATGTGGTTGGTCCTCCTCCTCCTCAGTCTGATCTCTCTCTGTCTCTGTCTCTGTCTCTCTCTCCAATCTTCCCATTTTCTCAGTTCACTTTTCCTTATATACTTTTTCACCCAAGAAATGAAGACTCTTACTTTGTGTGTGTGTGTGTGTGTGTGTGTGTGTGTGTGTGTGTGTGTGTGTGTGTATGTATCAGAGGCACCGTGTGTACCTGTGGAAGCCGAGGGTGACATCAAGTATCATCCTGGGTTGATCTACCTCCTTTTGACTTTGCTCTGTGGTTTTCCAGGACTGCAAGTATAGGACTGTTATTTTGGCCTGGCGTTTTTATGTGTGACCTGGGATCCGAACTCAGGTTCTTCTGCTTTTGAGGCAGATGCTTAACCCTTGAGCCATCTCTCTAGCCCCAGAAACACAGTCTTTAGTACTTGAGGAATGTCCATGAAGGTAGAGAAAGAGATAGAATAAATAATCATACACAAGTACATGGATGAATCTCAAAAACACTGTTTTGGATGGAAGACACCAATTACAAAAGGCTAAATGCTGTATGCTTTCATTTGTGTGCAATTCACACCCAGGCAGAGGGAACCAGTGTGTGGTACTAGACACAGGGCAGCACTGGCCTTTGTGAGCATAGGGTTGACTATAATGGTTCCCAGGGGACATTTTTGGGTCAACGGATATGCTTTATGTGTTGGCGAGATGTTGGTAATGTAGGCTTATTTATTTTTAAAGCTTAAATTGTATAGCTGAGATACAGTAATTCCATTTTACTATTATATTATAATATTTAGGAGAGAGAGAGAAAGAGAGAGAGAGGAGAGAGAGAGGGAGAGAGCAGAGAGAACTTCCTGTTCTTCTCACAGTCTCTTCCACCTTTCAGGAACTTCGAAACATTATGTCTTAATCCAGAGGATTTGCCTTAGTTTGGTGAAGGTGAGGGCTTGTACTGCAGAACGGCTATGGCAGCATGTCTGGAACTAAGTAAGGTGGGAAGGCATCGGTCCACCCTCCTGAACTGGAGTGGGCACTCTCGGCCCCAGATCTTTGGCTGCATGGAAAGTGTGCATGGTGAGAACTCTGTGTCACTAGGAGAATCTCTTGGTTCTTACATTTGTGATCGTCCTGGTATGCCAGGGTAGACAGGGACATAGGCCAACCTGGTTCATTCCACAAACACAATTATACGAGGAAATGCCAGCCAATATGTACTGAATGTCAGAGTTCCACTTGTGGACGTTCGCAATTATGGTGTTGGGGGCTCTTATCTAAACTAGGCACAACACTGTCCCAAGTAGAGAAGCTTGCTTACCTCTTTAAGCAAAACACATACATGATTCCTAAGAGTCTTCAAATCCTACAACGGTGTTCTTGTTCTCTTCATTCCAGGCATTCAGCTAGAGCCCGAGGCACAAAGACAAAGCTTGGTGATCATCGGGCCCCTGCCCTGAAGCATGGATGGACTTAAAGGATCTCTGCGAAACAATCCCATGCTCTGTGGGGTCTGCTGAAGTTTGGCCCAAGTTCAGCCTTTGGTGGGTGACTCCCTTCTTTACACAGTTCCTAAGTATTTATACTGGCTGCTGCCTTGTTGGAGACATAAAGCTGCATGCTTGCTGTCGTGGGCGATTCAGCTTACTTTTCTCATAAGAGACATTTCCTTTGCATTTCACAAGGTGACTCATTTGCATCTTCTGGAACCATCTGGGTTGGTTTCATTACGTAGCAGAGATTGGAATTGGCTTACTGGGTCAAAATACCCTATGGATGGTTCCAAAAAAACAAAGCAGCATTGTTTCTCAAATAAGATATAATTTTCCTGTTCAAGCCTCCTACCCTCCGTTCTGCTTGTCTTGCTGACAGATTTGTGGCCAGTTCAGACTGTGTCCCCTCCGTTCTGCTTTTGCCTTATTTTGATATTGCATCATAATTCTGTATTTAAGACAAAGTCACAGCTTTGACATTTTGGTACCATTTCATTACTAATCCAGAATGGTCTATGTTCTGAGAAGCCAAGTCTCTTTTAAACATAAACCTATGGGGTAAACTCTAAAATTAGGATGGCTAATGACAAGTGTGGATGCCTTCACTAGATTTTTTTTAATCACAAAATGTTTGGTGACATTGTATACTTCTCTTACAATCACTAATACAAGATAAGTCAATTAAGCTATAGTGGACTGTCACTTGCTATGTGTTTGATTTCTAAAGCCATCTTTATTACACATAACATGCCAGCCACATACTCAAGAATGACCTCAGCATGTGCTATGTGCCTCTTGTTAGCTCTACTTTGTCATGGTGTTATGTGCATGTGTGTGAAAAAGAGTGTTTCATATACACTTATTGACACGGGACTCTTCGGTGACTTTTTTCTCTTGGCACACCAATGTGGTTTGTATGTGAATATGTAAGTGGTCTTACAATATAGATTGATTGGTACTGAAGAGATGGCTCAGAGGTCAAGCCTTTTCCTCACAAGCAAAGGGGCTTAAGTTCAAATCCCAGATCTCACATAAAACATTCAGCTGAAATGATGGTGTTCAGTACTTCTGGCTCTGGAAGAGCAAACCCCAGAGCAAAGCACTAAGGAGATAGAGCAATCCAAGATGATTCCCAGTTCTCCTTGGACTGCCACAGGCACACACAGTGCCCTCTTATAGACATCCTCACCCTAACATGTGCATACTTTTACTTAAACATGCAAAAATAAATAAATTAGAAAAGCCACAGAGTGATTACATAATGTTCTTAGGATTGTCTCATTTTCTTCCCTCTTTCTGGAAGAAGTTTAGTGACTAAACAACAAGGAACTGATGTGATCATCATCATCACTGGCTTTGATGGACATCTGGCTTTGTCCCGCCCAATGCAGGCCTGTGTGTGTGTGTGTGTGTGTGTGTGTGTGTGTGTGTGTGTGTGTGTGTGCGCGCGCGCGCAGCTGTGTTGCGCATGTAGACTGGCACTCGATGGGCAGGAACCCTTTGCTTCATGTGTCTGTACTCTCAGTATGGAATCTCGCTTCATACACAGGAATACCGTGAAGCGTATTAGTGACAAGCATCCTGAACGCTGGATCTGATCTCTTTACTAATCTCCTCGCTGCAATGGAAATCTTTCCTAATAAAACATCTCCTCTCCTGCCAAGCCAGCAGGGCCGTCTGCAGTGGAGTGTGCTGCTGTCCAAGCTTTATGATGCTAGCGTTCTGTCGCCACACTTGGCCACCACGTTTGCTCCGGAATATTGAACTCTTTGCAAAAATGCTTTTCATAATCACTCCCGATCCCTTGCCCAGACTAATCTCTGATCCAAGGCAGTGTCCAAGTTCATTATTAATTTTTTTATGGCTCCTCGCCGAGTGCTTTCATGCACAGCTCTTCATCACAAAGCATTGAGTTGGCCTTGTCCTAACTTACTGTGTTTTTCTATTTTAATTTTTTTTAAATTTTGCATATATATGTGTGTGTGTCTGTGTGTCCCTGTGGAGGCCCAAGGATGACTTTGGGAATCACCCTGGATTGCTTCTACCTCCTTTTTGCTTTGTTCTGAGATTTCCCAGGTTCCACCCACCAGGGTTGGAAGTGCAGGCCGCCACTGTTTCTATCTAGCATTTTTATATGAGACCCAGGATCTGAACTCAAAATCTTCTGCTTGTGAGGCAGAGTTGTAACCCCTGAGCCATCTCTCCAGTCCCAACTTACTGTGATTTGCTTATGGCTGCAGGCAAATCATGTTGAAACACGGTAAGCACAGACATGAGGATGCGTGCACCTTCTTCTCATCAGTTTTTTTCCTCAGTTCACCAAGGCGGCACCTTACGGTGATGGCTTTGTCCATGGGATCCTTTCTGGCCATTCGCATGCTTGAGGTTCTTAAGTCCATCTTTCCCTCCTCTTCTTTTAATACTGGGTCCTCATTGGAATGCAATTTCTCCACGGTGTTATGGGTGTGGTTGTAAGGAAAGCCTACAGCAGACCACTGGAGGCAGGTGGTGATGTTGGCAGCCAGGGAGAGAATATGAATTCTTAGTATCTCTGCGATCCAGACGGGAGAAATCAAAGGACGAAAAGAAGGTGAAGAGACACAGCATTTCATTACGGATTTACAGTTTTGTCATTTTCCTTTATTATTGGTGCCTGTCGTGGGAAGGATAGTCATGTGTTAAAATGTGCTGACTGCCAACTCAAAGCCCCCACCCCACAAAACCCACCTTTCACAGCTCTGTTTTTGCCCTAGAACTGAAAGTTTTGGCCATTAGCCTTGCTCCGTCCAACCCTGGAAACGCTATAATTTTGGGAAAGATTAGAAGCAATTATTTTGTTCTCAAACCACTTGGGAGTGTTGCGCTGTGCTTAGATGTCTCCAGGAGAGTGGATATTTGCTAGTAAGCAGAATAAAATGTTTCCTAGGACTCTCACTGGAAAAGTTCAAGGACAAGAGGCTCGATGAAAAACAGATAGAAGCATGCAAAAAGCTGATTAGTCCAGGTGTTGCTGTGCAGAGCTGGGGATCAGCAGAGGAACTGAGGGGCACTCCAGCTGCTGAAGAAGTGGGGGGTGTCATTTAAAGAATTCTAATGAAGCCCTTCACAGTATTGCAGCTGAGACCTAGGAATCTGTGGTCTTTTATCCACTTCTACAAGTCTGATCTATTAGCCTATGTGATATACTGTCATGTGTTTTTTTGTTTGTTTGTTTGTTTTGTTTTTTGCTTTTAATTAATTTTGCCTTGAGACAGGGTCTTGCCTTATAACGCAGGGTAACTCTCACCTTGAGATTCTCCTACCTCAACCTCCCAAGGACTGGGATCACAGGCACGCCATCTTTTGCCTGTCTGGCCTGCAATCAACTTTTAGGATAGAGATTGCAATAGCTTGGATAGGAAATGTTCCCATAGGACTGCATGTTCTCATACTTGGCTCCCAGATGGTGACGTTATTTTGAGAGGTAGTGGGACTTTGGGGACTGGTGCCTAGCTGGAGTATGTAGACGGCTGGGGGCAGACTTTCAAGATTATGTCTGCCTTTGGGTCTGGTCTCAGCTCTCTGCTTCCTGATCCACCCAGATGCGAGGAGCCACTTCCCCATCCTCCTGAATCTGCCGCATCCTTTCACTATGAGGAACTGGGAATCAGGAGCCAACATGGTTCTTCCATTCCTAAGCTTGCTTCAGCCAGGGATTTTTTGTCAACTGATATCAAAAATAACTAGGACAACACTGAATATACTTATATTCGTCTGCAGCATTTTAGTTTTGAAACGATTATTCATTCATTGATTGCATAATGACTTTTATCCCAAGACATGAGGAGGGATCGCACCCCTTTTTCCTGCCTGGATAATTCTTACTTTATCCTGAGAATGCGGTAAACATAAATCTCTTTTCCAAATTTTATCTTCCCTGTCTGGACTTGAGTGTTGAAGTCATTTATTAGTTCCTTCCTTTCTCCTGCCACGGGGTTCCTTCTGGTTGGGCCCTCTGTCTTCTCCCTGTTTCTGTCTTTTGAAGTTCATGTCAACGGGTGAGAATTGTTATGTGAGCAGGTGCTGTGAAGATTTTGTGTGTGTGTGTGTGTGTGTGTGTGTGTGTGTGTGTGTGTGTGTGTGTATGGGACAGCATGCTACATTCTGCTTCATTTAAAATGATTATCCTCAGTGTTATGGTTGCATTTTCGTGTCACCTTGATAGTTGCAGACTTTGGGGCACAGCTGTGGAGGGTTAATGGTTGGAATGGCCCCTGAACAAGTCTGCAGGTAGTTGATTGATTGCTGTGGAGAACCCAGCCCATAGTGGGTGGTACTCCAGTGGTGGACCAGATAATAAGAGGTGCAAGAAGAGGGATTTGCTTTTCCCTTATCTTGTGTTGACTTGCTGTGGAGTCCACTCTGTGCTCGTTGTTTGCTTTTAGAGCATCGTGGCCTTCTTGGTTGCTGCTGCTGCCTCTGTCCTTGGCTGACTCGGAGCTTCATCTTTTCTACCGTGTTGTTGCTGTTCCTGCTGCCTTTGGAGCCTGGCCTCTAGGCCTTGCTGCTGTTTGCTGTTCATTGCTGACATCAGAGCCCAGCTGTTCTTCACTGACATTGGAACCCAGCATCTTCGACCCACCAGAGAAGTAAAGGCTTGAGACCTTCTTGGGATCTTTTGGCTTTGTGGAACATTCTGGTCAAGAACGAGGCAGCTGTGGGCTACTTTGAAGGACACTATTTTTTTTTTTATTAAAAATTTAATTATACATTTTAAAATTTTTTACCAGTTCCCTCCCTCCCCCCTCCTCCCCCTCCCCTTCCCCCAGTGCCTCCCCCCCAATTCCCAGAGAGTCCTTTATTGTGTACGCCTAACTCTCCATTGGGTCCTCCTCTCCGATGACATATAAGGACCCAGTGGCATTTCCATAAGCCCTTTCTCTTGTTCCCCTTAAGCATAAGATCACTACTATGGCTGTCAATCCCTTGCCTCCAGGGGTCTCGGTGCCCTTAACAGATGCTAGACTTTATGAGGGCAACAGTGCGCTGGACATTGCGCAGGGCATGCAAAGTCCCATTACGATTGCTTTGGCCCCAACTATTGTTGAGAATCTTGCAAATCGTTGCTCCTCCCATCCTTTTGCTCTTATAATCTTACCGCCCCCTCTTCCGCAAATGGAAGGACACTATTTTTATTGTGAGTTATTTTAATAAACTTATTTATATATATTACATTCTATAGATTATGTTTCTTCAGACAACCCTGACAAATACAGAATTTGGTACCCAGGAAGTGGGATGTTGCTGATAAATCTGACTGTGTGGATTTTGTGACTTTTGAAGGTTTTGTTGGATAAAGTTTGAAATGTTTGAAGATTTTCACTTGTGGATTACAAATACTGTTCTTCAGAGTTTAGTGGGCCAATTGAATAATGCTGGTGCTAAGAGATCTATGGATTGTTTGTGATAAGGGGAACAAGGACTTTGATAAAGCTGAATTTAAAGATGATGGACTGGTTTGCTTGATAGAGGAGAGCTGTGTTGGCAGCCTAGAAGATTTGCATGAGGAAAGGGCAGGCAGTTGAAGAGCTTGCGTTGTTGGAGAAATGAGGATCAATGAAGGAAAACCTAGTGACTTGCACTGAGACGGTGGAAAACATGAATACCACCATATGGAGATTTTGTGGGTTGAAAAACCCAGATTCCTTCAGGGGCCGAAAGCCCAAGTTAAAGCCATTTCTTACCCTTTGGAAGTTTGGCTGACTAAAAGAGGCTTTTCCAGCATCAGTGCATAAAACTTGGTACAGTTGTGGCTCGAGTGGACCAAGCTACGTTTCAAACTCACTTCAAAATCTGGCGTCCCCCAGATGGTACTGGTTTTGGTGTATGATTATGGGATTCATGAAGAGCAGCAAAAGCTTTGGACCAAGTGGCAGGTGTAGAGTCTTGCAAGAGAAGGTGCAGCTTATTGCTGCAGAGGCAACCCAGAGTGTTGGGGATGCTAGAACTGTGGGATGTGTGCTGAGGACAGCTGTGAGTAGAGATTCAGCCTGGTTCAGAGGAACTGTTTTTACAACTTTGAGCTGCAAACAGGGACTGGGAATGCCTAAAATCTTTGAGCCACCTTGACTATGTGATGAGCAATAGAAGATGAACAATGAAGTACAGGATGTGGTATTTGATTGCTGGACTTTGATCTTAATTTAATGTTTTCTTATTATATCAAGATATTTCTGTTTTAATGTTTTATCTGTTTAAAAGTATTTAACTTATTCTAATTTGATATACTCTCAAGGTTAAAAAAACTTTGAACTTTTAAAATGTTGGAACTGAAGTTTTAATGAGAGAACATTTTAAATTTGCTTATGAAATGTATTTATATTTTTAAGATAACTTTTAACACCTATGGGAACAAGGATTGAAGGTTACAGTTTAAAAGTGCTATGTCTTTATGTCAAGTTGACAAGGGGTGGAGTGTCATGGTTAGGCACAGGTGTCGACACTTGAGGGTTTGAGCTCTGGGCACATTTGTAGAGAATTAATGGTTGAATTAAACCTAGGGAAATCCTGCAGGAGATTGTCTAGCTGATGGTGAAGGCTTAGCCTATGGTGGGTGGGACTAGGCCCTGAACAGATGAATAAAATACTGAGAGCTGGTTGAGGAAGTTGGGATCCTTTTGTACATTTGGCCAGACATGCTGGTTTGGCAAATAAGGATTGTCCCTCTCTCCGCCATTATGTAGATATGGTGTGGCTAGTTTCCTCAGTCCTGGTGTTTGTGTGTGCTCTCCTGTCAAGCTGGACTGAGAACTGTAACCAGATAATTGTAAGAGACAATAAACCCCTGTTCCCTTAAGGCATTTGATGGTCATTTATCAGCAACCATGCAGGTGAACTGCAACACTCAGATTTTGAACTTTGATGCTCTGTTTTGCAAAGAAAAATGCTGTGTTAGCTTTCTGGGATGAAATGTTTAGAGTTTGCCATCCTTTAAGTATAATTGAGGGGTGGCTTTTTACACTCCCAGGTTGCAGGTGTGATTTAGCAATTTCCTTTTCATTCTCTTTCGAGGACATTCATCAAATAAGACTAATTCCAGGGTTCAGTTTGACAGACTCTGTTTACTTTCTGCTGTTCAAAGAAATCTTCCTTCTTGTAGTCAAAGCCAGAATGATAACTCTTGATCTTGCTCTTATTAATCTCACTCATGTTTTCCTCTAACCTATGACAAATCACTGTCTCTCCCTCACCACAACTCTTTATTTAAAATTAGGCTGAAATCATATTTTTGGTGTGCAACTTTGACAAAAGCAGTTTGAAAAAAAACCTACATTCTAAATAGTACACTGTACTTAACAAAAAGCTGAATGTTGAATAATAAATCTGAATGCTAAAGCTAAACAGAAACCTGCAGACATAGATTCATTCATAATGATCAAAACTCTAATGCTACTACTAAGCTACCCTATAGTGACTAATAGATAGTTGTATCTCTGGTGGTAGGATATCACTACTGCTAAAATAGGAGTTATTCAGCCATGAAAAGATGTGGAGAAAAATCCATCTCACATTCCTACAGGAAAGAAGCCAGTCTGACAAGATTCCATCCTGTGTTACCTCAGTTATATGACACTCTCACAAAAATAAAACTGTGGAGAATTGATACCTGGTTCCCAGGAATTAGGAGAGGAAGGGACGGGCAGACAGAGCACAGAGGATAGGAAAAATGCTTGAGTGAGTACTTGAATTTCTTTGGGTACTTAACTTATTTTTGGTACTCACCTAAGTTACTTTGAGTACTTAAATCCTTTTGGATATTTACTTAACCTCTTTTTGGTACTCTCTTAAGCTATTTTGAGTACTAACGTAAATTCGTCTGGGTACTTACCTAGATGTAGAGTGGCCTGGTTGCAATTGTCTAAGCACCATGAGGAAGAGTCAGATTGTTTTACACAGTAGTTGCATAAATACATTCCCACCGGCAGTAGCTGACTGCAGCTGACAGGTCAACTTGATGAGATCTGTACTCACCCCTGGGAGGAGCCTCTGGGCACCCCTGTGGGGATCATCTTGTTCAGGCTGATTGAGGTGGAGAGGTCTGCCCACTGTGGGCTGCCTTCTGGGCCGAGCAAAAGAGAAGGCGTGTTGAGCGCTAGCAAGCATTCAGCTATTGCTCTTGGCTTCTTTCCTGTGTTAGGAGGTGATAGGCTGCCTGAAGCTCCCGCAGCTGTGACCTGCCTCTCGACCTGTGACCTGGAATAAACCCTTTCCTCTGAGGTTGCCTTGTACACTTGTCCTTCGTATTTACTTCTGGGCGGTGCCCATCCACAGCTCATTATGCCCCTGACCTGCCTTTTCCTGATGTTCTGTGATGCTGAGCATTTTCCCATGTGTCGGTTGGGCATTTTCGTGCTTCTTTGGACGATTCTACTTAAACTTTGCTGAATTCTCATGTGGATTAGGGCTTTTAAAATATTGAATGATAAGACAATTGCCTATCATATATGGTTAAATGAATATTTTCTCATATTTGGCTGATGCCTTTCATTGTCTTATAGTGTACTTTATATTATTTCAAGATTTTTAAAATAATTTTTTAATCTTTTCCTAGTTTTACAAGCATATGGAGTACTTGTCCCTACTTCCCTCTTTCCCGCCCTCCCCCCCATTTAAAGTTTTAATGGAGCTCCGTTAATCTTTTCTTTTTGCTCTTATTTGTTTCATAACCCATCAGGCTTTGCCTAACTCAAGGCCAAAATATTCACATCTATCTATCTATCTATCTATCTATCTATCTATCTATCTATCTATCTATCTATCTATCTATCTATCTATCTATCTATCTCTATATCTATCTATCTATCTATCTATCTATCTATCTATCTATCTATCTATCTATCTATCTATCTTGTGTGTGTATGACACAGAGAGAGAGAGAAAAAGAGAGACAGAGAGACAGACAGAAACAGAGACAGAGGCAGAGACAGAGAGACAGAGACACCTCCTCACTTTCCACAGTTTCACTGGATTCCTGATTTCTGCGAGGTACCCCACATCTGGCCCACAGTTGCAGTTGAGACATTTATTCCATACTCCACATCCACTTCTCCTGGATGCCCAGGTTGACCTCGATGCCCCCTCATCTCCTTAAAGCCTTTTTTGTCTCTTTGAATCTCACGTAAGTGCTCTTGAATGCAGCACGTAAGTGGGGGCACCTAGGACTGCCCTGGCCCCCCTGCAGGGTCTGGCGACACTACCACAAGACTCTGTCTGGTTCCTGGCATCCGCCTCTGCTGTCTTACCCCCATTAATTCCTTCTGCATTTCACCTGGACCCTGGCCTCCCTACACCTGCCTTGCCCTTCCCAGCCCCCTGTTTATACTAATTCCAGAGTTACACTTACATTGTCTTCGTCCTCAACATCCTCCCAGACCTTTGTGGAGTGTCACTCTCTAAAGGATAACATGCAAATTTCTTTTCAGTGTGCAAATCTGTGAGCGGCCAGCCCGGGTGTCCACCCCATCCCCGTGTCTGGCCCTTTAGTCCCTGCTTCTCGAGACTCATGCTGAACTCGTAGGATTTGAATGATTCCGCTGTGTAGCCTGCACATGCTTTTGCAATATTATTCCTGATATCTGAACCGACTTAAGTTTCTCTGGATGAAGTATCATTTCCACTAATGCTTTCTCCAGCCCTCTTGAGAGGTCAATTACTCTTTCTTTTTATGCATTTGCCCCAGTACATACTCATGGTATAGCGCTTACCCCGCCGAATAATAATTGTTTGATCATTCTTGGAAGGGAGAGTGTAAATCAGGCTTGAGACAATATTTATTGCCTGAGGCCTATGAATAGTCATGATTTATTTAATTATTGAATAAACATATGATTGAATTACTTGTCATATTTTCCTACTACGTGCTCTATGAGAGCACTGTTATTTTATTTTATCTTTTTTTTAACCTTGTACATTTTCTGGAGACTTACTGCAAAATATAACTTAGAGAGAATGACAATTTAATTGATTTTTATCTCAAAAAACACTGTGCGGGGGGTTTTTCTTTCTCTCAATACAGAGTTTGAAGTCTCTCTCTTTTTTTACATTGTGATGAAATCTGTTGAATTTAAGTGAGACTCAAACTGACTAAAGAAAATCCTTATAAAAATACATGAAATTTATTTAAGTTTTCAGAAGCCCATCATGAGATGAAACTCTAGCTCAGACGTTGTATATGAGCGCTCGCATGACATTCTCATCTGTGCTGGTTATGTGTCACATGCAGTGTTTGGTTTGGTTTCCTGATTTAGCTCTGATTGTGGTTTCTGAATGTGGTTGGGTGCGTCTGACGCTAAGTGGGCCTGGGGAACTGGTGGAAACCTGGAACCTTCCTCTTCACATTCCACCTCAGGGTGGAAGTAGATGGCAGAGATGGCGCCCAGCAAAACCCCTTCTTTCCTCATGGTGAGAGAAGACGCATGAGCAGTCCTTCCCATATCTGCTTGTCACCTGGACAGTGCTCCGAGGGGTCAGCTGTCACACCTGTAGCAACTCTGCTTGTATTGACTCTTGTGTTTGGATACAGGGCCTCCTGTGCCTATGCAGACATACTAGCGTGATAACTTATTTCATTGTTTGCTTCACGGATTTCTTGGCAGATGACCTGCTCACAAAGGAAAATAAAGGTCCCTTGAGGAAGGAGATATTGACTAGCATCCTGAGTGCTTAGAACTCATTTTCTTTTGCCTGTTGGATCCATTT